>OU744818.1:3000000-3315196 GCA_916614155.1 Mesoligia furuncula
GCAACAACAAAAAAAGGTCTTCTTGCGACTGGATACCCTCCATATTCGGCAGAGCTCTTCTCTGTAGCATATCCCATGCATGCTCAATCGGGTTCAAGTCTGGCGACTGAGCAGGCCAGGGCAGGACATTGATGTTAGCTGCGGCGAGAGTCTGTCTTACAACTCTTGCGGTGTGCGGTCGTGCATTATCATGCATTAACTGAAATAAGGGACCGATTTGCACTTGTAGAGGAACGATGACGTCTGATACAATCGTCTCAGCATAAATTTGAGCGTTGAGGTTGCCTCTGATCCAAATCAACTCAGTTCTTCCGCCGATCCAAATACCCGCCCATACCATGATGGTTCCACCACTATAAGGATGGACTTCCTGGCAGGATTTTAATCGCTGTTGGCGTCCAGGGGTTCTCCAGTGTCGTATACGTCTTGTATCCGGTCTCATACCAAAACGAGACTCATCAGAAAAGCACACGAAACGCCATTGTTCTTCTGCCCAATTTCTGTGTTCAAGAGCCCATTGATATCGAATCCTACGATTGTGCATTGCTATAGGTGGTACCCGTAGCGGTCTTCGGGAATGAAGGTTCACTTCATGCAAGCGGTTTCTGACTGTTTGGTCGCTAATTAAGTTCCCTGAAGAGTGATGAAGCCTCACGGCTAACATCATGGCGGTTATTGTTGGAGCTCTTCGAGTTAAGATTTGAATGTATCGGTCTTGTCTCCGTGTGGTGCAGCGATACCGTCCTCCATGGCGCTCAGCCACGGTACCAGTGCTTCGGTAACGTGTCCAAAGTCGACTGATAACACTCTGACTTGTATTCAGAGCTAAAGCCACAGTACGTTGCCGGGAACCAGCTTCTATCATTCCCACGGCTCTGAGCATTTCTTCCCTGCTTAAATGACGTCGCCGCTCCATAATAACGTTGGTTTTAATCAGTAGTAGGGAAACAGTAGCACTAATAATGTCTTCAATGCGTTGTATGTTTTTATAGGGAAAATATTGACAGCTGATTTTCATCTTTTACTCGAATTTGATTCACAGTTCCTGATTCAAATTATGAAATGCACCAAAAAGGATCCATATAAATTTATAAAATCATAAATTTATTACAAAGCCACATCTCAATCTCAAGAAATCCGCATAAAAATGCTTGATCCCTAGACACTTTTGATGTGTGTAGTTCCGATCATCGTCTGAGCCTATTACGTTCCGTTCCGATAATAGTTCCGATCATCGTCTGAGCCAATTTTTCTTACTTTTTTTCAATCCCGCGAACGTGCGGGATCCCGCATGAGTAATCCCGCATTTTTGATCCCGCAAAAAAGGTGCGGGATCCCGCGTTAGCGGGATCCCGCGTTTGCGGGATTGGATTCCCTAGTAGGTACTGTAGGTAGGTATTCGCGATTTTGCCATAATTTTATAATACCTAGTTCGAAAAACTGGCCTATTTTGTCTTCCCATAAATCCGAGATTCTAAATTCAAATATCGGTAATTCACATCTTATTATTTTCTTTTTTTTTCCTCATAATTTCCTAATTCAGCAGATGTTCTTTTTTTAAACAGAAAAATCTCAAAAGCTCCAGCCTCCAGTCATCGTGCCACCACCGGTGGCGCCCCCAGCCGCGGTGACGGTGACAGAAGCACCTGTCACTTCAACTACTATTGACGGATACGACAGCAGTTGAATTGCGAGGTTGAATATCTTCTACTAATCTACCCCTTTATTCATAAACGTTGCTTATAGTTAAGTGGTGATTAGCGACTGTCACTTAACTTTTATCATCGTTTATAAATAATCCCACTCTAACTAGCCTGTATTGTCGCACTGCAAGGCAAAGGCGACCCTCTCCCTTTTCCACACAATTCTGTCTAGCGAATGCTCGTCCCGCCATGATGCATCGCCACCTTCGTCTGGCCCTGCCGAGATGGCGTCTTGCGTTTAGTGTGTAACCTAATATGCTTTATCATCTTCTAGCCCTATATGTATTTAAATAAATTGTTTAAAACAAAAATTATTTAACGAAGTTTTATTTTAAACTAGGTACAGACGCCAGCACATCAAGCTACCCGAAAGTGTCAAATTTTCCCAATCAACTTTGAACCTTATGCTTTAGCGATAAAGTTGAAAATCTATTAAATAAATTTGACAGATTGTAGTAGCTTGATGTGCTGGCGTCTGTACCTAGATTTTAACAGCGACTTCGCCCGCACCGATGTCGGATAAATACTATCCCATGGAAACCTACTACTCGTTTTCACGCGGTATTCTCTCTGACTTTTTTGTTTTTTTTCGGCTCCCAAAGGTCTTAACGTAATGTTAATAATACCCTATAGCCTTCTTCAAGAATTGGGCTATTGAATGCAAAAATATTTTTTCAAATCCGACCGGTAGTTCCAGATATTAGCGCGTTCAAACCTTAGACAAAGAAAAGTACAGACGGCGGGTATCTCCATTTCATTTCCATAAAAGTGATAAAGTAGGTATTGAGTTATTATAAGTAACAGAAAAGGATAAAGCTATACTATTTCCGTCTCCCAGTGCGTGCCAGTTTTTTCAAGGCAGCTACTCGTGTAGCCTATGTTAGTTAATTTAGTTTTTTGTCTCATGTGTGGCCACGCTACCCGATGCTCTATAGCTTTCTTACTGTAAGGTTCAAACAAACTCTTTAGCTTTATTAGGTATTTTACTAGCTGACCCGGCAAACGTTGTTTTGCCTTATAAATTATTTCTAGCTGCCTGGCGCTACTTCTTTTGCGTGGTGTCCTATCCCTTACCCTACTTTACTCCTACCCTCGTCGTTTCAGCCGATAGACGTCCACTGCTGGACATAGGCCTCCCCCAATTTGGGGAGGGGGGGGGGGGGGGGGGTTTGCCATAATCGCCACGCTTGGCAGGCGGGTTGGCGATCGCAGTATGGTATGATGGTGGAATAAATAGAGAACGCTGCTGCCTATTCTCCGGTAAGACCCTTAGTCGCCTTTTACGACACCCACGGGAAGTAAGGGGTGGTGCAATTTTTTAAGTCCGGCACCACACAGACAACTCCTACCCTACTTCTAACCTACTCCTACCCTACTCCTAACCTGCTCCTACCCTACTCCTACCATACTTCTACTTACCCTACTCCCATAGATATATTATTTTTTTCTCATATTGAACCATCTTCGTACTTCAAGGAATATTCTAAAAAAACTGGCCAAGTGCGAGTCGGACTCGCACACGAAGGGTTCCGTACCACAAGGCAAAAACGCCGAAAAAAACATGTTTGTTGTATGGGAGCCCCCCTTAAATATTAATTTTATTTTAATTTTATTATTTCTTATTAAAGTTAAAATACAACTGAGTATTTTGTGAATATTTCAAGTGCCTACCTGTTGCCATTTTTGAAATCGAGCAAAAAAGGGCAAAAAAATCGCGTTTGTTGTATGGGAGCCCCCCTTAAATATTTATTTTATTTTGTTTTTAGTATTTGTTGTTATAGCGGCAACAGAAATACATCATCTGTGAAAATTTCAACTGTCTAGCTATCGCGGTTCTTGAGATACAGCCTGGTGACAGACAGACGGACAGACGGACAGACGGACAGACAGCGAAGTCTTAGTAATAGGGTCCCGTTTTTACCCTTTGGGTACGGAACCCTAAAAAAGAATTAGCGAAATCGGTTCAGCTGTTCTCGAGATTTGCCTTAGCAACACATTCAGCGATTCATTTAAAAATTATGGATTAGTATAGATATAATAAAATTGAAGAGTTTGCTTGATAGCGTTACAACCTACTTAACATCACGCCAGGGCCCGTAGGAGGGAGGAAACGCCCGAGTGTCACCATTGCCAGGATCGCCCAGAAGACACGGTGTAGCACACGGTGGAGGTCTGCCGCGTCTCTCGCGTCCTGCCCTGGTGCAAGCCATGGTCCGGGGCGAGAGGGAGTGGGAGGCAGTCACCTCCTTCTGCGAAGCAGTCATGCTCGCGAAGGAGGTGCCTCCCGTCTCAGCCGCCGCGGGGGACGCCCCCGGCGTCGGGAGCCGCATGACGACTCCCGGCTACCGTAGGCGCGGGCCTGCGGGCGGAGAGTAATGGGTAGCTCACCGTCCGATCAGGACCAGGCCCGTGCCGGTCGGCGCGTACGTGTTCCACGCGCGCCTCAAAGAGATGTCAGCATCGAGGAGGGCCTTAGGGCCGAAGCCTGCCGGGCCAGCGGGATTGTCCGAAAGGGCTGGCCCGCTGGCCCGGAAAATAAAGGGCTAAGGAAGGAACACGGGTGGGTTTTAGTCAGTAAGAGTCTGACACTCCCTTCCGCTTCACCCAGAGCGGGAGGAGTCATTTGATGATATCGCATCCGCAAAAAAAAAAAAAAGCGCCCGTATGAGCCGAGCAAAAACAAAAAAGTCAGAAATAACGCCGAGTTAACACGAAGTACCTAATACCGTGAGCGGGCGATGCGATGCGACAGCAGGGCCAGCATGGGCTGGAGATAAAACTTTTCTCCACCGGTTATTTCCACTGATAAGGGATAAAATTATTTTATCCACCTGCCAAAGCACGGCAACAGGGGGAAAGAGAATTATATCACTTTTTGACATTAGACGTGGATATGCTATAGACGGGGGGTGAGTATATATACTCACCCCCCGTCTATAGCATGGCGACTAGTGGAAGAGAAAAATTACAGATATTTTGACATAACAATTAGATGGTGGGTTTAAGTATATATCTTGGAGAAAATATAATTAATTGTACTATAAAAATGTCTCGTGCTTACAGCCACCGTGAATAGTTTATCCACCCATGTCGCCATGCTCGGAGGGTGGACAAAATTGACAGAGGGGAATAGTATTTTCTCCTCTCCCGTGGACAAAATGTCTCCGGCCATGCTAGCCCTGCTGGCTGGGTTTAGGGAACAAGAAATTTCACGCGAAGTCGCAAACAGAAAAGTAAAGTGGTATAAAAGAAACGTTTTTTCGGCGGTTTGTGCCTTGTGGTACGGAACCCTTCGTGTACGACTCGCACTTGGCCGGTTTGTAATGATTTATCAACAGCCAATCGCAGCAGTTTACGCGTACCTACTTTTTTTTTGCGGATGTGTTGTCATCAAATGACCCCTCCCGCTCTGGGTGGAGCGGAAGGGAGTGTCAGACTCTTACTGACTAAAACCCACCCGTGTTCCTTCCTTAGCCCTTTATGTTCCGGGGCAGCGGTCACCCTTTCAGACAAGCTACTGCCTACCTATCTGACCTTCACAACCCAGTTACTGGGTAATATGATACCCCTGTGTATCATTGTCTGTGTGGTGCCGGACTTAAAGAATACCACCACCCCTTACTTCCCGTGGGTGTCGTAAAAGGCGACTAAGGATCGTACCGGAGAATGGGCAGCAGCGTTCTCTATGTATTCCACCATCATACCATACTGCGATCGCCAACCCGCCTGCCAAGCGTGGCGATTATGGCAAACCCTCCCAAAATTGGGGGAGGCCTATGTCCAGCAGTGGACGTCTATCGGCTGAAACGACGACGACGATGATACCCCTTGGTAAGACTGGTTATCAGATTTTTGGGCTTCTGACTACCCGTAACGACTGTGACAGCCGGGACCAATGGCTTAATATGCTTTCGGAGGCACGGAGGGGTCTTGGTATGTAAAGATGGTCACCCATCCACGGACCAACCGCGGCAAGCGTAGCTTAACCTGATCGATCGACCTGTGCGGCTGTTATTACAACTAATATTTAAGAAAATATTTCACCTTACACCAGTGGCGAAGGTTCTATACAACTCGATTCCTACCGGCTTCCCATTGAAAAATGGCACAGTCAGTATTCTATAGACAAATAATATAATCATATTAAAGAAAAATACTCCACTTACCTCTTACAAAAATTTACCCTTCACTACTGCCTTACACCCCAAGGGACAAATTATTACAACGGCTGTAGGTACCTACATTACCTAATCTGAGAATCAAACTAAGAAACACATGCTTGGCAGGCTAAGCTTACAACTGCAAGACCTAAGCAAAAAAATCTTTAGATACTGATTTAAGTGATACAATGCATACTAATAATAATATTATAAATGACGATGCTAGAACCAGAGTGATCTAAGTGACATTTTTGGCAAAAATGGTTTTTTTACACAATTGCATGGAAAAATCATAATAAAATTCTTTCATGCCATACTGATGATAATACTGGGAAGGTAATATTATTTAATAATACTGGGAAGCACTTAGATCAGTATGGCATGAAAGAAATTATGATTTTTCCATGCAATTGTGTAAAAAAACCATTTTTGCCAAAAATGTCACTTAGATCACTCTGGTTCTAGCATCGTCAAATTCGATTTTTTGGTTCTGGGGCATGTTGGTTTCCTCACAATGTTTTCCTTCACTGTTTTGAGAGCAGTGATGATGAAATAAATTACACAAAGTATAGCGCCTGCCTAGGTTCGACTTCACGACCAAGACAACGAGACAACTCATAGTTCATAGAGAGATAACTCATAATTCAGATAATGGGATACTTTAGTTTACACTAAAACTTTACTTTACTTTACTTTTTAGGGTTCCATACCAAAATGGTAAAACGGAACCCTTATGTCACCATAAGGGTTCCGTCATTTCATCATCACTGCTCTCAAAACAGTGAAGGAATAAAGAAAGAAACCAACAGACGGACTCAGTCTCACGACTGAGTCCGTCTGTTGGTTTCTTTCTTTATTTACTTTACTCTAAAATACGCAAAAAGTAATTTATAAAAATCACAGACAAGTTTTATTCTTAAAATTATTTATTCCCAACAAATTCTAACATCATTTAATACTATTCAACGTTTCAACCCATTGCTTATTAGTTTTATTCATTTCTGTGTAGTTCTCGTACATAGCCGCTAGACTTTTATTGAAGCCCCTCAAATGTTCTAAATAGGCTCTAAAACTGCTGTTCATTGCCCGAATGGAGTCTATTTCTTGTGTGAGCTCTGTGGTTGCTTTCTGTAAAGAAAAAAAAGACAAATGATTCTAGAATATTTCAAATGTTTAATTCCATATTTAAATGGTTAGTAAGCACTTTGTTAGTGCTTAGAGTGTAGATGATGCATGAATCCAATCATTCTGAAGGCAATCATTTCAATTAAACCATTTACAGGCACTTTTTAATTGTCAGAGTTGGTTAGTCAGAAAGTTGAAGCTAGTTTGTCCATCTGCCTAGCCTTTTTCCCAACAATGTTGGGGTCGGCTTCCAGACTAACCAGATGCAGCTGAATACCAGTATTTTACATGGAGCGATTGCCTATCTGACCTCCACAACCCAGTTACCTACTGAGTAACACAATACACCTTGGTAAGACTGGTTGTCAGACTTTCGGGCTTCTGACCCGTAACGACTGTCAAAGATCCAAGAATGAGAGCCGGGACCAACAGCTTAACGTGCTTTCTGACACACGGAAGGGTCTCGGTATGCCACTTGTGTACTTAAGCCTGTTTTTAACTAAAGCGATACAAAACACTGAAAGCCCTCAACCATTGACCTCATTATTACAAATTATAGAGGTCAGTGCCCTCGACATTGTGATCATAGATAAAAATATTAAGTGCGCTAGTAATCTAAAAGTCATTAACTAAGTGTGATGTGACAGCTTTGTAAAAGAGGAAGACCTTTCTTAAAGCTCTTAAACTTATCGTAATGGGCAAGGGTGAAGGGAATGTGGCGCTTTAGCTTTATTTTCGCATAAATACGAAGACGTCGTAGGATAAAAGATAACTTTCTTGAGACAACTTGGTTGAATATTTATAATAAACAAACAGAATTATACGTATTTTACCTCACGCTTAGACGAAGTCACAGAGGCACTAGACATTTTAATGTCGGCAACAAATGATGTTTCTAGGTTTCTGTATTAATTTACAAATCAGCTGAATTTGAAAACGAAAACAACTTTTTAACTTTTTAGCGGTTTGTCTTGTGTTGCTATTCTTAACATTCAAACGTCCCGTTTTTTAAGTTCCAATTAGGGATGTAGCCGTGTGTAACGGCCACAGAACACTATTACTCCTAGCCTAGCGGAGGTCGGTAACGGCTAACGGAAGCCAGATCAGAAGAAAGATAGAGAGACAAAATAAATCTACCTATGTAAAAAGATTTAGTTTTTGCCATTTGACTACAGAACCCTAAAAAGAGTTTTCGATTTTTCAATACGTTTCATTATTTATTTTATCGAGAGGTGTTGTTAGTAAAATAAAGATTATCAAAATTAAATATTCTACTTGAAATGAACCGTAATTATTAATGTCACATTCCAGTCCTCAGTGCTGCCACCTCAGCCAATTTTCCAATAATTATTGTAAAATTATCTCGGAATCCAAGAATTTAAGGGGAATGCTCCAACCAGCCCGCGAAATTCAAAATATCTTGCGTTTTTTGCAATTTGCAGGCCAGTGCTAGGTTGTATGTTGATTAAAATATTGTTCCCGGCTGTAAGACGTATGTAGTTACAGAATTATAATCATCAAAATCACCAATACGACCCTCCAACTTCATAAAGGTGTAAGAACAAAAAAAAAATAGAAAAAGCAATTCTTACAGCTTTATGAACTTAGAGCGTTTTATTGATGATTTTGATGATTATAATTCTGTAACTACATATGTCTTACAGCCGCGAATAATATTTTAATCAACATACAACCTAGCACTGGCCTGCAAATTGCAAAAAACGTAAGAAAATTTGAATTTCGCGGGCTGGTTGGAGCATTCACCTTAATTAGAGTTCTCACTAAATTCTTGGATTCCAAGATAATTTTCGTTTTATTTTATTCCTAGGTTTTATTGAATATTTTGTCCAACAGCACAATTTTTCTTGTAAGTGGATGGATGATAATATGGAATTACGCATCCACATCCACCTCCGATTTTTTTCCGGAGCTCTAGATAAGAAAATCGACTCCAACTAAGCGAAAACCCTATATTTTGGACGAGACAAAACTGGAAGTTTCAAGTTTGAAACTATTTAGGAGACTTGGTTGGGTAATTCATAAACAACTCAAAAATCGCCTGGAAGGTGATAAAGCTGATTTTTTTCTTTAATAAATGTAAAGGGGAAGCCCGTGGGTAGCCCATGCAGGAAATTCAGGTTGTATGATTCGCGAGCGTAACTTATAAATAATATTATGACTATAGATTTATAATCATCACAACCCTCTAAGTTCATAAAAACCTTTTGAATAACTATTTCATGAAATAACAATCTATGATGAAAAATATTAATCTTTTTTTCTTTATTTTTCTCCTTCCACCTCCGGTTACCTCTGCTTCCACGGAGGACGTCAAGCTATCCCTCCACCTTTACTTCCGCTGCGCCACGCGCCGCCTCCGCTGGTCTTTCTTTTCCACTTAACTCTGTGTCATCTACGAAGCGTAAATATTTATAAAGGGAAATTGTCGTGTTTGGTCTTACTGGAGTGGTCTAAAAAGCGTCAAAAATCTCAAGAGTATTACGGTCACGGAAGCCTACTGTGCTTGTGCTTGGCCCAAGCTATCAAATAAATTAATGTTTGACTTAACTTTTTCCATAATTTGTACTCGTTGTGGAAAAGAATGAATCTCTATTTACTTGAATGGAAATGATAACAAAATAAAATAATCCACCCAAGTTACACCCCTGAAATGCATTGGATCCTCAACCCCTCGAGCTCAACCCGCTCAACCCAACTCCCAGTATCGACCTTCGGAGCAGTCACAAAACGCATGCGCACAGCCAGCCAAGGCGCCATCTGCAGAAAAACTTCGTAGTTAAAAAAAGAAACGCCGCCATTTTGACATTTGTTTGGCTTTTGTGTTCTACAATAAAATTTATCATGTAATTACTCGTTGCGAGTTATTATTCAATATGTTTCCGCTATCCAACTATTTCGCTGGTAATTTGGATGAATAAAATCCAACGCATCAGTGGGAATCGCATGCGTCGAGCAGCGAAAAAATCGATAATGTACCAGTGCCGCTTTTTTACTTTCGCGATACAAATGTTCGTGTTATATTACTAATTTAACTAGTAAACTAATTTAAAATACATCTTACGTTCATCATGAAGTGTTTTAATTGTGTTTTGACTGGAAACTGACAGTGATATGTGGTGAAAAGTGGATTTGGAAAAAGGCGCGAAGTGCCCGCTGCCGAAATTGACCACGGAAATAAAAAAATAATATCTAAATTAAAACAAAAGGATTCTTCCGATGCGTGATGTGTATCACATCGAACTGGTGTTTAATTAATTTTCCGGTTATGTATTACGTACATCAAATGGAATAAATGATACTTTCTAAAAATTAAGTTCATGTAAGTACATATTTCCTGAATTAGGTAATTTCATAATGTTAATTTTGCATTTGTTTTCGACTTACTGTTTCAATTGATTAATCTCTTTAGTACTGCTGTTACTTCTATAAAAATGTGATTGTCAATTCTCATGCCAATGACACTTAGTGATAACATTGGCAATATTATTTTGACAGAAAAATGTAAACAAATCGTTTGTTGACAAGTTTTACGTTATTTACATTTTTTTTTTACATTTTACAATTTTCATAGAGCTTTCAATTTCGCTTATAACTTGATAGCCTTGGTGTTCTATACCAAGTAAAGTTTATTTCTAATTCCCATGATAAGTGTAGTTCCTCATGACTATGATCATACTTTGATTTTGTTTATACTGTGCCCAGATAAAGTTTTATCTAATCTGCCCAAATCCTACATCTAACCTAACCTAACCTCTATCTTTTACCATCTTTATCTGTACACTATGTTGTCTATTGCAAATCAACTGAAACTAAGATAATGAGACATCAAGCAGGCAGAATAGATTTAATGTCAATTAACATTGGATCTCTACTGAAAGCCTGCGTGGTCAAAACTAAGAGTAACTTCTATTTCCAACCTTATAGTAATGGCTCCATTGTTTTATCGATGATTCTGCCAATGTCAAGGTTGAAGGAAACAAAGTGTATTTGCTGACTTACAGTGTAACTTGTGTGTTGAGAACATTTTGTTTCATATAAACCTACATACAAAATATTTACAGAACACTATGAAGGGCCCACCCAGTCTTCAAGACCTTTACACTCTGAATCAGGGTTGATATGATTTAAATCACTTGATTTAAAGCAATAGATGAGGTCTATGTCCATGATAGACCTCATCTATCGCTTACGAGCAAAAAATTAAAATATACTATATTTTAAGGTGTAATATTTAAAAAAAATATAATTTAATTTAAGGAGTGTGTATGTTATTAAAAATGTATATTATGAAATGTGATTATTAAATGTGTGTGTTGTACTCCAAATAAATAAACAATAAGTAGAAGTGAAAATTCGGGCGCCAGGAGCACACACCAAACTATGCCAAGGATAGACTAACCTGCGGAAACTGGAAACTTTTAATCTTCAAGCGGGGAGTATCAATAAAAATCGACACAAAAGTTATTGAACGATTTTATTACCCGAAGGCTGCTGGTATCAACATACAAGAAAATTCCTTTCTAATATTAACAGTTGGTGTAAAACTAAGATGGAATAGAAATTAATTCCTGTCCTGTCATTATTGCACTTTTGTCAATTTAAGTTAAGTTTTTATAAACCATACCACATTCCGGCGAATAGACTAACAAACCGAATGGGCAAACCCTGGTGATTTTGATCTTCGCGGGGACGTCAGGCGGTCCATGATATATGTCGGTAGGGGCTAGCGTTAAAAATTTAAGTCTTGAAGTAAAAATAAATAAGAAACGCCTCACGGCTGAAATCAAACATGAATAACCGTTAGCTGATGTTCAGCGTCGACAAAAATGCCGATCGGAATGTTTACGACCAAATGCAAATTAACTCACCGTTTCTTTTCCAAAGGAAGTTTTTACATCAGTAGATGAATTAATCCAAAATATATATAAGGTTCAAAAGATCCTGAAACAAATATCGGAAACTATTAACGTCTGCCATCCAAATAGCCACGCGACAACGTGGATACGAAACCACGAAGAATTTTACCAACCTTTTTAAAAAATATGGGCAATCCCATTATGATGCTGACAAGGGCAAATCAGCTACCACATAATTAGGACTGGATGTAGTCCTTTGGAAGTATCAACTTCCAGAATTCAATAGGAGCTCTAAAAACACTCCATTTTATATAAAGGTTCGGCCGGAAAGTGCCCTGTCAAAATCAACTGACAGCATCAAAAAAAAGAAAAAATCAGTGTGACCACTACACGACTTCCGATTCAAAAAAATGAATTTTTACATGGCAACACCATCACGTTGCCTTCAAATTAAAGCAAAGAATGCGATATCATGTAACAGGCTTAAAAGACTCGTTACATTACATCCCCTCCCGAAAATAAAAGAAAGGAACTTTCTTTTATTAGAAAGAAATCTTCAACCAAATAAACCTGTTAAGACTGGTTTATTTTCTAATCCAAAAGAAAGAAAAAGAATCATATAAGATTCAAAGTGCAAATCAACTATGAAAATGTCAAACGACAAAATCTCAAGAATTTAATAAAAGTAAAAAAAAATGTAGATGACAAAAAGTCAAAAACGAAATAGTGAAAAACAAAAAATTATAAGTTATAAAAACTCATTAAATGAAACGAAGAGAGAAATCTCTTAGCGCTCCAAAACTCCAAAACAGTGCAGTTAGGCACTATAGCCACTGACTAAAAATTTCAAACAAATTCGGACAATTTACCAAAACAAACTACAATTTTTATAGTGCAGTTAGGCACCTATCGCCACTGACTAAAAATTTCAAACCACTTGGAACAGTACAACTTTGAGTGCAGTTAGGCACTATCGCCACTGACTACTATGTCAACCGCTTCCAACTCAACCATCTCTATGAGTGCAGTTAGGCTCAATTGCCACTGACTAACTCCGTATTCAACAATCCAAAAAATTTGAAAACTCCGAACAAAAGTTTTTAAATAAAGCTGAAAGACCTTATTTAAAATACTGTTACAGGCACAACCTGCAACGAGACCAAGGAAAGCATATTGTGATCGGCTCATCACCACCGAATTCCCGAGCACAATAGCTGTAAAAGAATGCGAATGCTGTGACTGGCTCAACACTACCAATCTCCCAAACACAGACAAACACAAAAAAACATTGAGATCTCCAATGAGAAATCTCAATAACAAAAAAGGCGAAAGCCAAAGTTTCACAATGCGACCGGCACACCACCACCGAACTTCCGAACGCAAAGGAAAAAGGATGACGAAAGTCAAAACAAAATCTCGCATCGTGATTGGAACAACAAAGTCCAACACAATGGAAAAAAGTCGAAATCAAGGTCAAAAATTACACCAAGATCCAAAAAATAATAAGGCATTTTGTAACAAAGGTTACAGAATGACCCTAAAAAGTAAAGTCCAGGATGAACGCGTTACTAACAAAGTCAAATCCGATCATTAAAAAGAATGAAACTCAGTAAAAATGAGAAACAATTCTGTCAACGAACAGCACAAAATAGGTTTAAAAATCGATTACTATTTATGACGAAGAGGAAATAGAATGATTTTAAACTATGAGGAAAAAAGATTACAAAAACTTGAAATTGAATTTAAGTTTTTTAACCTCAAGGTAGAAATTACCTGAACTGTAGGGTTGTATAAGATCTTAATAAAATATAAACAGGTAGGTTACCCTTAAAAAAGAAGAATAAGATCTTAGACAATCCAACAAAAACAAACAAAACATAAAATAAGATCCTTCGATGTGAAAAATATTTGGTGTGAAAAAAAAGAATAGTATTAAATTAACCAGAATGACCTAAGTTTTATTTTTAGAATGTCTCAAATTCGACAAATTTATAAGAAATTACCTAACATACATCTTTCAAACCACTGATAACCTATCATCCATCCTCTCGTACATCACACTGTCAAAAGTGGCCTTCAAACAAAATTATCAAAATCAAGACCTAACACTTTGAAACCAAATTAAAATTTAATAATATCTTTAACATGATAACGTCCCACTGAACCTTTATTTAAATCTTTCAAAACATAAACGTTATCTGAAACCTTTTCAGTTATTTTACATTTTACAAACTTAGGTGCAAGTTTAGCTGAAAAATATGCTTGTGCATTAGATTGAAGAAAACTTCTTCTCCACACCACATCACCCACATCAAAAGAAATGACTTTCCGACCCTTATTATAATAAGCGGCATTACGCTTATACCCCTTTAACAAGTAAGCTTGAACTTTAACAAAAATATCACTAAGTGAATTAAGAGAAACTGCATAAGCATTTCTATTTGAAATTTCTAGTTGAGATAAGTTATCAACAGAACTACTAAAGTGATGTAATGACGCATCAAGAATAAGCTCCCTACCAAACATCAGAAAGTTAGGAGTAAACTCAGTAGCAAGGTTTACACTATTATTTAAAGCTAATTGAACATTGGGCAAAAAACTTGACCAAGTTCTATGATCATCTTTAACAAAACACGATATGCAGGTTTCGACCGTTTTATTATATCTCTCAACAGGATTATTTTGAGGCGTATACAAAGTATTATAAAATATTTTGGTTATATTAAAACCTTTCAAAAAATCTACAAAATGTTTTGAAGTAAATTGAGTTCCATTGTCACAAACTACTATTTTTGGACAACCAAACTTGAGAAATATTTCTTTTTCAAAATGTTTACAAATTACTCTAGTGGTAGCATTGATCATTGGAAAGAACCAGCAATATTTAGTAAAAACGTCTACGACCGAAAGTATGTATCTATGACCAGAATAAGTTTTAGGTAGAATTCCTATGATATCAACTGAGAGCATAAGCATCACCTGAATCCTGAAGCGGCGGAAACTGAACTCCCTTGTCCATGACGAACAAACAGCAAGGCGAATAGCAAACGAAAAGCAAAAACTAAGTTTCAAAAAGTTAAATGTTTGAAAATAAATTCTCAAGTTTGAGGTTAATTATAAAAGTCAATGTGGGTATTCCCATAAAAAATTACTATGTTAATTTTATCGTTTTAAAAGTGCAATAATCACTTACAAGCAGCTTAAATCTAGATAAATTAAATGCACAATATTGTACTTAACAATTAGATTAAATTATTTACTTAAAAAGTTAAACTTAGTTTTTAAAATAACTTTACTGTTGAGAACAACAAAACGCAGTCTATGCTAAACATTTATGTTGGTTTTGCTAAGAAAAAAACATGATATTAAACAAAAGCATCAATTGTAAACACCAAACATTGTTTACAAAGATTCACCAAATTAGGTTAAGTACTACTTATGAGTCAAAAATCAAAATAAACACAAAGTTATTAAAGTAACAATGTAGAACAAACCAATGCAAACAATAGACTCATAAGTTAATTAATTAATAGTGCAATAATGACAGTATAAGGTACCAGACAAACCTACTTCAAGTCCCTGTTCGCAGAGCGACAATTGTAATATTTAAAAAAAATATAATTTAATTTAAGGAGTGTGTATGTTATTAAAAATGTATATTATGAAATGTGATTATTAAATGTGTGTGTTGTACTCCAAATAAATAAACAATAAGTAGAAGTGAAAATTCGGGCGCCAGGAGCACACACCAAACTATGCCAAGGATAGACTAACCTGCGGAAACTGGAAACTTTTAATCTTCAAGCGGGGAGTATCAATAAAAATCGACACAAAAGTTATTGAACGATTTTATTACCCGAAGGCTGCTGGTATCAACATACAAGAAAATTCCTTTCTAATATTAACAGTTGGTGTAAAACTAAGATGGAATAGAAATTAATTCCTGTCCTGTCATTATTGCACTTTTGTCAATTTAAGTTAAGTTTTTATAAACCATACCACATTCCGGCGAATAGACTAACAAACCGAATGGGCAAACCCTGGTGATTTTGATCTTCGCGGGGACGTCAGGCGGTCCATGATATATGTCGGTAGGGGCTAGCGTTAAAAATTTAAGTCTTGAAGTAAAAATAAATAAGAAACGCCTCACGGCTGAAATCAAACATGAATAACCGTTAGCTGATGTTCAGCGTCGACAAAAATGCCGATCGGAATGTTTACGACCAAATGCAAATTAACTCACCGTTTCTTTTCCAAAGGAAGTTTTTACATCAGTAGATGAATTAATCCAAAATATATATAAGGTTCAAAAGATCCTGAAACAAATATCGGAAACTATTAACGTCTGCCATCCAAATAGCCACGCGACAACGTGGATACGAAACCACGAAGAATTTTACCAACCTTTTTAAAAAATATGGGCAATCCCATTATGATGCTGACAAGGGCAAATCAGCTACCACATAATTAGGACTGGATGTAGTCCTTTGGAAGTATCAACTTCCAGAATTCAATAGGAGCTCTAAAAACACTCCATTTTATATAAAGGTTCGGCCGGAAAGTGCCCTGTCAAAATCAACTGACAGCATCAAAAAAAAGAAAAAATCAGTGTGACCACTACACGACTTCCGATTCAAAAAAATGAATTTTTACATGGCAACACCATCACGTTGCCTTCAAATTAAAGCAAAGAATGCGATATCATGTAACAGGCTTAAAAGACTCGTTACAAAGGACGCTATCACATTTTGAACTCGCTCAAGTTTAGGTATTTGAAACGCAACACAACAACATTACGCGCACGCACACATTGAACCCATTGTCTGCTCGATTTTATACGTAACTTAACTAATCTTGATACTTGAAGGTATTATTTTTTAATTTTACTGGTATTTATTGAGTAAAGTTAGTTGTTAGTTCGCAATCGAATTTGGTAACTGTTATTAGTACTTACTATGTGTGATAATCACGTTTATAGTATTGTTGAAGTTCATCAGTCATTACGTACATTACCTATGTAGGTGCCGAAAAATGTCCTTAACATTTTAGTATTACAAGGAACATCTACGTTTATCCTTCAGTCTGCTGTTAGTTTGAAAAGATGTAAGTACTTTTAAATATTGTTTTTGATGACAATTGTTGGAGCATTACCTACATAATCAAATACTAGCCTGGGAGTTGACGTAGAGTTTCGTAGTGATATTTAAAAATAATCATTCACTTATGAAAACAGTACTTAAGTATTTTATTTACTGGAGCGAGAGTTATTATTTTTTATAAAAATAAAAAACTTTGTAACAAAAAAAAACAGACTTTCAAAAAGTGAAAAATAACTTTAATTTCGGAAGTCGGTGTCTTTGGCGGATCCAAAGGCACCGACTTCCGAAATTAAAGTTAAAAAAAACTTTTTACAAAAAAAAACAACCGACCGACTTCCAAAAAACACTACAAAGTGAAAAATAACTTTAATTTCGGAACTCGGTGTCTATGGACCTGTAATTTAGTATTTTGCCACCATCTTCCGAAATTACAAGTTATTTTTCACCTTGTAGTGTTTTTTGGAAGTCGGTTTTTTTGTTAAAAAAATTTATTTCTCGCTTTTTATAATGTCTGTTATATCGCGTCTGTTTATAATGTCTCTAACTTACAATAACCTAATGTCAACTTGCTCATCGCCTTTTACAAAATATTACTTTTCTCAATGCAGGGACGTTAATTGTTGAGGAGTTCTCCTGGTATTCACCTATCAGCTCCATTTTACTATTCTCATTGTGACGAGCATAAGTTGCTTAGCAACCATATAAAGTAATCGAATCGCAACCCGTGAAATACTTATTATTGAGTAGTTCCGTTGGCCATCTGTGGTCTTCATCATCAGTTCCACTTCACTAAACGGTGCTTTCCGAGAGCAAATCCACGAATTACTATAAAAAATACCCAAATTGCTATAGGTGTGTGTGCCTATAATATTTGAAGAGTTCCTTCGATTTCTCCAGGATCCCATCATTAGATCCTGACTTAATGACAATGGACCTGACCACCTGGAAAGTATATCCATTCAACCAAAAAAAGAACAAGAAACAAAAATTTATTTTTCACTTTGTGGTTTTTTTTTTTTGGAAATCGTTTTTTTTTGTAAAAAAGTTTTTATTTTTCACTTTTTAGTTGTACCCACCTACTGCACAGAAATGCATATAACACTACTTGCTATGTGAATATCAGTGACAGGAGGCTACTGAACACATCCGCGTATCCCTTTAGAGGGTACAGGCGTGATGTTATGATGTGTGATTGCGTAAACAATGCATAGATATGCGATAGCAGCAATCGCGGTTGATTTGCTGGCATTTATTGAAGAGTTCCGTTGTCTGTCTCCGAAAATCATCATCAGATCTTTACGAAATTTAAATGGGACCATTTTGAAATAAACCTCTTTCGAACAAAGAAAGAATTTTGCTAATCCGTCCGTCCGTATATGACGGAGTTATGCTCGAATATACAACCTCCTCCTTTTTTGAGGTCGGTTAAAAATACACTCGCCATCTTGAATAAAAAAATGGATGTCATATTCGTAATCCCCAAACCAAAATCAACTATAGTATCGAATATCTAAAAAAAAATTGTTTCCGTCATTTTTATTTGATTATAATTTTTTAACACAAATATTTATACAGTCTTTATCAGTCATCTACATCCATTAAACAAAAAATTACAACTAAGTATTTATTTCTAAAACAAATTCCAAAAATCGTACTTTATTTTATTTCGGTTCGAAAAAGTATCAACATCGTACTGTGGAGTACACAAAACGGAACTCACATTTTAACGTAATTATTTTTTGCGAAAAAGCTACATAGGCATGCTTCCACGGGCGCGTCTGAGCGCGGAATGACCGACCGGCAAGTGTCCGCGGGTAGAAAATGTATGGAGAAATTTGAGAGCGTTTCTTATTTTTCTCATAAATGAAATGTTATTTATTTATCTACAAAATATTTAGCTTAACTTTATAGAACTATATATAGGCAACAATATCTTCTTATTTTTAAGTTAAAATATGCATTGGATTTAGCTATATTGTGTCCTATTCAGACCCCTTTATATTTAATTTTTTGCGATTATTGTGATGGTAAAAACGTATTTGTGTGAAAATTTTGTATGGGGCTATTTAATTGCTTTGGCCCAGTCTGGAGATGAATACATTATCTTTAATTTGAAATCAAGATATCCTCGCAGTTGTGACTCCAGTTTGTTAAAATGGTACCTGAAAAACACTGTTATTCGTGGAAAAATGTTATAGCGTCCTTACATAGTTAAAATATAGTATAAATCTTGGAAATAATATAGATATATGCGGCATGAGTTTTTACAATTGCTATTAGTACAACAGATTTCTTAAAAATATTTAACATAAGTCTCTCATAATTTGAGCCAAGTTGCAGGCCAATGAGTTTCTTAACAGTTTGACCGCCACACCATCAAAAAATCAAAAACGTGCCCTCGGCGTCAAAGTCTGTCACATAGTCGAACCTTGGCATGCTGGGCACACAGGGTTCGAAATGTTCAAGATAATTAAGCTTTTTGATAATTATCTGATAATTATCTGATAATTATCCGATAATTATCGGATAATTATCACCTGTGTTAGAAATTCATTTGTTGTATTGTTTCATAACAATTACATTATAATTTGGGCAATTCTCACAGAAAAAAAAAATTATAATATTCATTTAATATCCAACACAAAGTACCATTAATTATAGGCAGATTGAGTAAAAATCAGTGTCCGTCAGATTCGACATTATAATTAAATTAAATTGAATGAAGTAAAGCCAAAGGAATATCTTCTTCGTCCGATAATGATTCTATTTCCATTGGCGTTCCGATACACGCAAGTGCAGAAATGTTCATTCGAATACAGTTCACTTTCACGAGTGCATTTTTTGTTATTATCAATCGATAATTATCCATATGTTATTATCACGATAATTATCATGATAATTATCATGATAATTATCATTGATAATTATCCTTTCGAACCCTGTGGGCACATGTTGTGACTGTGGTGGTCAAATGGTTAAGTAACATTGACAGTATTGTATGACTGTACAGCCATACAGTACTGTCAATGTTACTATCCTAGGATAGTACTATCCTAATTATCTCATCTTTCATATAGAGCATCCATTGTTTCTTTGGTCTTCAATACTGTCAATGTTAAGTAACATTGACAGTATTGTATGGTTACTATCCTAGGATAGTGCTATCCTAACTATCTCATCTTTCACATAGTTCATCCATCGTTTCTTTGGTCTTCTCTTACTCATAGAGCCATTAGCATTAGCATGCGTTTGTGGGGCAATAAAACATTTGTTTTTCTTTTCTTTATTTATGGATGGCCCATTTTGTACATTCCTTGCACAAAAACAAAAAAATTCATCACCATAACTTTAATTTCCCAGGTTAAGTTGCCCTCTAATCTTGCGATGCGGTTAAGAAGTAGGAAGAGAGAGCGACCGCTCTCAAGTAAACGGAGTTCAAAGGTAACAAAGCTCAAGAAGAAGCCCATTCAGCCTTTAACCAAGCCCCCGAACGCTTGGAAGAATATACTCAAGCGGGAAGTGAAAAATGTGGTGTCTGAGGCACCACAATTCTGCATCACTCGGTCACAGAAGAATTTAAAGACTCGTCCCGTAAGAACTAAACTAAGCATGGAGAAACCTTTAGAGACATTGCACAAGAAGGCTAAGCACAAAGATGATAGTCGCACAAAGAAACCAATCTTTCAAACCGTTGTACGGAGTTCCACTAAAGATCCCGTGTCTTCTTCTACTGCGGTGAAGAAGCCGCAGAATGATAAAATTACTACTACATCTAAGATTAAAGAGGTCCGTACAACGAAGAGTGCTCAACTCAGACACAGCTCACTGAACCGAGAGTTGAAAAAGACTGAAGTTATATCTTCAGCAATAAGCTCACCTCGCAAGACAAGACGTATGGATAAGACTGACAAGTCAGCGTCCCTAAACAGCTCACCAATCCGCAAGGTCCGTCAAATTGGGATAATAACTCCTAAAATAACAAAGTCCTCAGTCAGCTCAACGAACGAGAGTCCAAAAAAGAGAACGAAAAAAGCTCCCGTTGTGCCAGAAACTAACTGTTACCCAGAAGATAATGATGTCACTATGTACGAAGCTCACACAACTACCTTTGTTGACTTTCCTACTCAGAAGTCTGAGGAATCTGATTCTGACGGTCACGTAGAATCATCTGAACTGTGTCTTCCAAATGACTGCTTGAATGACTTTATGGCTATAGCGGAATGTGCCAGACTGATAAATGAGGATTTGCCTGCTACAGAAGAAGATATAAACTTCTTAGCGGATAAGGCAGCGAGGGTCATGACTACTGAGAAGGCTGAGGAGAAGACTTCGAGGACCAATTCGGTGGATAAGCGAGTGATGAAACGCAGGAAGTCAAGCAATGATCTGGAAATGTACCAGCCTACGTCTACTACGGACGATTTGGATAATTGTTCCGATTTCTTGACTAACGGGGAGAAATACGTACAGGTAAGAATTTTATTTATAATAATAACAGATAATTTCTTCTTGAAAAATGCCTCATTTTCCAAAAAGCTTTGTATTGGTTGATTTTCATAACCAAATACAAAAGTTCAATGAGGCTTTTAAAAATACATTTGAAAACAGTTTCTCAGATTCTATCCATAAATTAACCATTTTGCACCTTGTAAATAATATTTTAATATTTTATACATCTTCTTACCATGCCCCATCTCTCTCACACAGCCCGACTTCGTAACAATGCTAGAGCAAGACGGCTACGTCCGCGACTCGGAATGCGAGATATCCTCAACCTGCGAACCTCAAGGGACTGCTATTGAGAGCCTCGAAGCCCTATCAGCTCGGAGCCCTAGCTCTGGGTTCCTGGCAGAGATCAGTCAGAGCTTGGCTGCTGAGGCACACGGCACGGTGAGTTTATCTCTTTCTTTTTATGAGGACCTTAGTTTGAAAGACAAGGATAATTACTCAATCTGATGTTAAAGCAGATGAGTAACGTGTTACAGGTAAACCAGAAAAGGTTTGCGCTTCGGTAATGTTCGTGTTTCTGAATTGGTGCGAACGTCGCGCCACAGTGTTACTACCACCGATATAGATAGATATACCTAGATAACGCAAGTATCACAATCCAAGCGTGCCATTCAAACTCAAACTCAGAGCATTTATTTCAATTAAACCATTTACAGGCACATTTGAATTGTCAAAAGGTTGGTCAGTCATAAAATATGAAGCTAGTTGCCCATTCCAAAGCGTAGGTACCATTTTTTGACCACCTCTATGACACAAGCACTATTTAGTGATAGAAAAATCAAATCGATTCAAAGACGCCGGCCGCTTGCGGCACCCGTCTCGCCCCACCCCCGGGGCCTAGCGCCAGCGCTCATACTCACCCAGCCAGCAGCACTCAGGACTGAGCGCGAAAGTGGCGGCTTATGATTTTTGTACGTAAGCTGGTGCGATTTTTGGCACGTGAAGTAGTTGCTGTAATATAATAGACGTAAAACCAATCAAGAAATGTGGCTTTATTTAACTAAAAGAATTACATTAAATAGAATAATAATGACAAGGATATTGATAGGTAGCGCTATGACAACCGTATGACCAGAGTCGTCACTGTTATCACAAATACTACATTCAATGAGGTTGCATATCACCTCATTCTTCCTCGGTTGAGTTTTCACTCCCTTCTCGATCTACCACAAAGTCGCTCAGGTAGGAGGGCGGCTTTCTGGTCCTGTTTGATCTCCGTGGGAGATCTTCGGTCTGGCGTATCGGAGAAGGCGACGAGCTACGTAGATCCTGTGAACGTTGCGGCGATGATAGCGATGGAGTGACGGTTTCGGGTGGAGCTGAAGCGCTGTCTTCCATATCTTCAGAAGCTGTTTCAAAGCTATCATCTTCACTGTAGTCAACGGTATTTGGGAACGGTGCCAATTGACGGTTCGATACTGTTGATGTTTCCCCATTGTCACGTCGAATAAGAGGATAGTGAGGATTAATTTCAAGGAGTTCAGCTTCTTCGACTAGAGGGTCTGTTTTAGATTGTCGGACATTCTTCTTAATCAATATCGGGCCTGGTGACAGCCAGGACGGCAGTGAGTCTCCATTCGGGGATCTTCTAGGGTATGTGAAAAGTTTTTCATGTGGGGTGGCGTTAGTAGCTGTACATAAAAGAGAACGTACACAATGCAATGCATCTTTCAGTACCACTTCCCAGTTCTCCACTGACAGTCCCTTTGACCGGAGGCTGAGTTGGATAGTTCGCCAGAGAGTCCCGTTTAGACGTTCCACTTGCCCATTACCCTGAGGGTTATAAGGTGTCGTTCTAGATGAGGCTATGTTTGATTTTCTTAGGAATGACTTGAATTCTTCGGACATAAACGATGAGCCTCTATCACTATGAACATAGAGAGGCTGACCAAAAGTAAGGAAGAGATCTTTCAAGCAGTGGATGACAGTGGTAGATGTCATATCTTTACACGGATATGCAAATGGAAATCTGCTGTACTCGTCAATTATCGTTAATATGTATTTGTTAGAGGTGTTAGATGGCAGTGGCCCCTTGAAGTCTATGTTGATACGATCGAGAGGGGCCGTAGCTTTGATCAAGTGACCTTTGACTTTGAGGAACCTTGGTTTTATCTCAGCGCAGGTCGGGCACGAGGCAGTCATTTCCTTAACGTCGTTTGCTGAATAGGGCAAGTTTTTGGACCTCACCCAGTGATACATTCTAGTCACGCCCGGGTGACAGAGTGCGTTATGGAGTTCTTTTAGCTTACTGATATTCATATAGGCACATACGCGGGATAGAGCGTCCGCAGCTGCATTTTCGGAGCCTGGTCTATAAACAATATCATATTTGAAACAAGACAACTCTAATCGCCAACGTAAGATTTTCTCATTCTTGATTTTACTGTTATGATTCTGATTAAACATGAAGGCTACCGATTGTTGATCCGTAATTAAAAGAAAATGTTTACCAATTAAGTAGTGTCTCCATTTCTTTAAACTTTCCACTATAGCGCAAGCTTCTTTTTCGATTGAGGATTGCTTGCATTCAGAGTTTGATAAAGTTCGTGAAAAAAATGCTACTGGACGTCCTCGTTGAGTAAGTGTAGCCGCTAGAGCGAATTCTGAAGCGTCAGTCTCAACTGTGAAAATATCGTCGTCATTAATGGCTACTAGAGCCGCCGCCTTGATATCCTGTTTGAGTTCTTCAAAACATTTGAGAGCATCGTGCGATAACGGAAAGCTGACGCAGGTGAGGGGTTTTATCTTTTCTGAAAAACGCCCAATCCATTTTGCATAGTGCGCGAACATTCCTAGCACTCGTTTCAGTTCACTTGCTTTAGTTGGTGCGGGGAGGTCTAGCAGAGGCTTTAGCCTTTCGGAATCAGGTCGGATAGTATGATTTTCCACAGTAAAGCCAAGCAGTTTGATTTTAGTTTGATTGAAAATGCTTTTTTGTTCATTGAGAGTTAAATTAAACTTCTTAGCGGCGTCCATAAATCGTTTTAGATTGCGCTCGTGATCCTTATCATCCTTGCCGCAAATAGTTATATCATCTAAGTATGCGTACGTCCCATCTAATTTTTCTTCTGATATTATAAAGTCTAGAGTCCGCTGGAAGGCAGCTACGCCGTTAGTCACTCCGAACGGGATGCGTGTGAATTGATAAAGTTTGCCGTTCGCTTCAAACGCCGTGTATTTCTTCTCATTTTCCAGGATTGGGACTTGATGATATGCAGATTTCAAGTCTATCTGACTAAAGACTTTAAATTTTGCTACGTTGTTCACAACCTGTTCGATATTTGGCAAGGGGAAGGCATCTAGATTAGTAAATTTATTTATCGTCATTGAATAATCGATCACGAGCCGTTTACGATGGGTTCCTCCTCCCGCTACGAGGACTTGGGCCCTCCAAGGGGAAATGCTTTTTTCAATTACCCCATCATCGAGCAAATTGGATACTTCTTCTTGTATGAAGTCAACGTCTTCTTTAGTGTAGCGCCTGCTTTTGACAGCAATCGGTTGGATGTTTGGCGACAGATTGGTGAATATGGAGGCAGGCGGAACTGAGGCTTGCAGAACATTGCAGATTTCTAAGGGCTCGCCGGGACCTCCCAGATTGAAGTGGATGCTTGAATGTCGCTTGAGTAAGTCATGACCCACGATAATGTCTGCACAGAGGTTGTCAACGACTAAAAGAGGCGTTTGCTTGTAGGTATGTTGATTCATTTTAATAGTTGCGAAACATACTCCTTCAACGAACGAGACTTGGTTAAGAGAAGCGAGATTGACAGTTTGTTTGCACGGTTTCTTGGGCAACTTCATGATGCGAGCCACTTTACTGTTTATAAAACTGACTGAACTCCCAGTGTCGACGAGAGCATCAGCTTTGTATTCGTTTATCGTGATAGGGATTGTTGCACTCCTAAGACTTGAAGGAGAAGCAGCAGAGATAGCCCCGCTGCAAAACTGGTTATTGCTCGAGGTGCCAAGTTCTTCAGTCCACACAGAGTTTATGTTATACCCGGATCTGCAAACGCTAGCAAAATGGCCTTTCTTAGAACACTTTTTGCAGGTAGCTTTGTTAGCTGGGCACCTTATTCTAGGATGAACATTTCCACCGCAGAAGAAACAGCGCTTGGCTGATTGTGTGGTGGAGGATGGTGCGACCGAAGCAGTCTGAGGCATTCGAGACGATGAAGCTACCGCCAGATTGTCCGATTCCTTGACTCGGGAGATTTCAGGTACAGCATTTAGATGCGGAGAGTTAGTACTGATCGTCTTTGCATCTTTCTCAGCAGTTTCCAAGGTAATGGCTTGATTAAGAGCATCGGTAAGAGTGAGCGTAGGATTCTCAAGAAGTCGCTCTCGGATTTTTTGTGAGAGTAGACCGGAGATAAGAGCACTACGAATTGCTTGTTCTTCATGTTCCGTCTCGGTGACAGCTTCAAATTTGCAATCTTTAGCAGTCAGTCGAAGAGCTCTAACGTATTCGGAGATAGTCTCGTCCGCTCTTTGTTTTCGACTGAATAGGACATGTCGAGCTAGCACCGTGTTTTTTGGTTTGACATAGATGTCTTCTAGAACTTTCATAGATGCTTTATAAGTCGTGCAAGACTTGATATGTTTGTAGATAGAAGCGGATAAATGGTTAACTAACAGCTTACACTTGAGAGAATCCGATATGTCTTCAGTAATCTCTTCAGCGAGAAAGCTTTCGAAGGTCGCTTTCCAATGCAGCCATTTTGCATCGGCACCCGCGACATCAGGTTCGGCGTCAAACTTGTCGGGTCGGAGATACCTTGACAATGATGATTTGTATTTCTTTTCATCAGACATTTTTAGTTAAATAAATTGTAATATAATAGACGTAAAACCAATCAAGAAATGTGGCTTTATTTAACTAAAAGAATTACATTAAATAGAATAATAATGACAAGGATATTGATAGGTAGCGCTATGACAACCGTATGACCAGAGTCGTCACTGTTATCACAAATACTACATTCAATGAGGTTGCATATCACCTCAGTTGCTCTTGCGTTATCTAGGAGTATCTATATCTGTGGTTACTACAAGAACAAGGGTTTGTACTGCCACGCTTTTCGCAGTGCACCTATCATTACGCGTCTGTATGAAGCTTTGTCTCTGTTGGGTTATCTACACAGAGAGATAATTGCGCAAGACACCAACAGAAGGAAAGGCTTTCAAAATCAAAATATTTTATTTCACATAAGCCTACATGGGCACTTACGAAACGTCAGAAGCTAGGTGCACGGTTCCAATTGGTCGTTTCCTATGGAGAAGAACCGGCAAGAAACTCCATGGTTACTCTTTTTCAAAATAATTGGCTTTCATTATGTTTTCAAATTACAGTAGGTATTGTTGGGAATACAATTTTTTCGAACATATATTATTATGA
Source organism: Mesoligia furuncula (assembly GCA_916614155.1). NCBI lineage: Eukaryota > Metazoa > Arthropoda > Insecta > Lepidoptera > Noctuidae > Mesoligia > Mesoligia furuncula. The sequence continues at coordinate 3,026,875 of OU744818.1, forward strand.
AGCAATGGATTAGCAATATCCTTTAAAATGATTCAGATATGTGACTGAAAAGTCTTAAAAAAGTTTTTTTGGTAATGGCGCCGATTCTGTTGTTCACAAACTAAACTTTTAAGTTCAGGCATCTGTTTCTTTCTATTTCATTAAGACAAGGACAGAAGATAAATGTTAGTTTAGTCCTGTCAAATTAGTCAGCGCCTGGCGTAAATTGACGTATTTTTAGTAGCTAATTTTTTAATCTCGTCTATAGTTGTCTATGGAGCATCTTAATTTCTGGCTCTGAAGATACAGGCTATGTCTAGTTTCGGAGTCAGGGATACTTATACTTTAATTGCCAAAAATAAGCCCTGGCTACATAACAGTACCCAATGATTTTATAATCCAATGTCCATTATTTTAAGTCACTTCGATGTACACCTTAGAATAAGTACCAAATTGTAAAAAGGGTTGTGAATAAAACTTTTATTATTTATTTATTTATTTATTAATTTAATCCTGTATATTAGATCTCTTCATCGCGCCTTCGTATTTCCGAAGATAGACAATGATTCCCGAAGCGCATACTTTCTTTTGGAAAGCTGTGTTTTTTTGTTTTATAAGAAACTGGCTTCCGCCCGCGAGGTATGTCGATAAAAACTATCCTATGTCCTTCTCCGGGATGCAATCTATCTCTGCCAAACTTTATCGAAATCCGTTCAGCGGTTTAGGCGTTGAAAGGTACAGACAGACAGAGTTACTTTCGAATTTATAATTATTAGTATGGATTATAATTCCATTTTCTTATTTTATCAACAGAACGGGACAGATCTCAGTGTTGACGACGCCGCGCTTGCTTACCACGACGAGCAGTCACCGACAGACATAGAGGTTAGTACAGTTACCTACCCAGTGATTACCACAAACACACTAACCTACATTCGAGATTTATTTGGCAAAAATGTAAACAAATATGAGTTTATGGAAAAATAACTTTAAATCTTACACAATAAAGTTCAGTTTACGCTACAACTTCAAACATTTTTATAACTTTTTCAGTAGCTAGTCACTCTGAAATCAACTTAATGACCATTACAGTGAAGTTGATATTTGTTTAACTTGAAATACTTAATATTAATTTGAAACATAAGTTTGATTTGAATATACTTTACAATTACCATACTAGTGATGTAAAGTGACGAAAGTGGGTTAGGAAGACTTCAGTTTTAAAAATCTGCAATCAATACTATCATTTTGTTTTTATTGCTAAATGGGCCCGCTTTCATCTACCTAGCTTTTTCCCAACTAAGTTGGGGTCGGCTTCCAGTCTAACCGGATGCAGCCGAATACCAGTATTTTACATGGAGCGACTGCCTATCTGACCTCCACAACCCAATTACTGGGTAATAAGATACCCCTTGTTAAGACTGGCTATCAGACTTTCGGGCTTCTGACGACCCGTAACGACTGTCAAAGATTCACGAATGACAGCCGAGACCAACGGATTAACATGCTTTACGAGACACGGAGGGGTCTTCTTATGTTCACCCATCTACGGACCAACCTTGGCAAGCGTAGCTTAACCTGATCGATCGACCCGTGCTCACCAATGATACTATTTTATTTTATTAGGTTTCCGTATTGTGTGTGTTGTATCAGGAAGAAGCTGCTGACGTGATCTCCTCGTGCAGCAACCGCGTGGACTGTGAGCAGATCTCGTCCTGGGTCGACGCCTTCGATCCCTATCTGTTTATTAAACAGGTGAGTAATAACTATAGGATTGGTGTTAGTTAATCTTTTAATTTTTTTCAAGACAGGTCATGAGTTTATTCCCACATGAAATAAACTCATAAAACATAAAATAACCGGCCAAGTGGGACTCGGAGGCGCACACGAAAGGGTTCCGTACTATAAACAAAAAAAACGCCGAAAAAAATCTTTCTTACTTGTTCCTTCAATTTTTAACGTATTTTATCTGTTGTTATAGCGGCAGTAGAAATACACACTCAGCGAAAATTTCAACTGTACTTAATACGGTTCATGAGAAACAGCCCACTGACAGACTTAATGATAAAAAAAACACACACAAAAAAAATATTCAGTTTTAATTAAAAAATGTTATTCCTACGAGTATGTTTAGCAAGAAGTTTGAGTGTTAAACTGATTTAATAATCTGCTATTTTTTTAACACTGCTACTTCGTCGTCGTCGTCGTTTCAGCCGATAGACGTCCACTGCTGGACATAGGCCTCCCCCAAATTTTTGGGGGGGGGTTTGCCATAATCGCCACGCTTGGCAGGCGGGTTGGCGATCGCAGTATGGTATGATGGTGGAATAAATAGAGAACGCTGCTGCCCATTCTCCGGTAAGACCCTTAGTCGCCTTTTACGACACCCACGGGAAGTAAGGGGTGGTGCAATTCACACTGCTACTTATTGAGTATTATTTAATAGCTTTGCTTTAAAAGAATCCTCGAGTTCAAACGACTTAATCAAGAGAAAAAAAATCGGTTTTTTGTCGAAGCCGTAGCTGGATATATTTTTTTTGTAATTTATTTAATGATATTCAAAATACAGAGGTGTAACTTAAATCTAAACTCGGCAAACTTGTGCGTTTGATGGCAAGAGGCGCTCTTTTACATAACAATGCACCACCTTATTACTACATACCTACTACTTATAATTATATTATAATGATATGGTTTAATCTTTTACAATGTAATCTGTTTTCTGATGTTCTGTTTGTTTTCTGTTCTGTGTACCTTTACTTGATTCAAAATGCGCCCGATCTGGGGAGACTAAAGGGGTCTCCCCGAAACCTAGCTGTGCAAGTGCGCAAGGCACCACATGACCACTGACACTCAGTAGGCCGACAGAGTCCCCACTCTAATCGACCGCGACCCCATATTCTCGCCTGTCTTAGGTGATGCAGGCAGGGTTTCGGCGTGTCAGGCGCCGAGGCGGTTGCCACCCCGACGCCTTCTTCTCCGAGCGGGATCAGCCCTCTCACGATCCCGCTCGGCAGCATCCATCTGGACCATCACAGTTTCACAGAATGAGGCCAGCCCTCCAGTTCTCCGATTCCGCTAGCATAGACCCCACTACTCCTGGTAGGGACAAATCTCGCCCGATCGTGGGGACTAGAACCCGTCTTTCAGAAGGATAATTTAATTTTACCTATTCTCGATATTGTTGTTACAGCTACCGCCATTGGAAACGGTAGCAACTGGAGCATTGCGGGCTCGCTACCCCGCGTTACCGCTTAAAACAAGGACCAGTCCAGATTTCAGTCTTGTAAGTATGAACTGCTTTTTTTTTTTGCTGAACTGGACCTTTTTGCCGCAGCCGTGAGACACACTTTCCTGATAATTTCTTACATCGAACTTTACATTTTTTATTTGTTTTATCTGATATACAGCCAGCAAATCAAGTTAATACAAAATGTCAAATTTCTTTAATAGATTTTCAACTTTATCGCTAAAGCACAAGGTTCAAAGTTGATTGGGAAAATTTGACAGTTTCTGGTGGCTTGTGGCGTCGCGACTTACGAGTTGTAGGTCGTAGGTTCGAACCCAGACAGGCGCTTTACTTTGTGTAAATTATTTTATCACTATTGCTCCCGATACGATGAAAGGAAACGTCGTAAGGAAATCGGCATGTCCCAGAACCAAAAATTCGAAGACATGTGACATGACATCTACCAACCCGTACTGCGCCACTCCCTTTCACCGGGAGGAGGCCTGTGTCCCAGCAGTGGGAACATTGTAAGATGATTAACTGAAACATACACAGTCACAGATAGAGTCATTTGTGAACCTTTCTGCTCTTAACAACATAAAAACCGGGCAAGAGCGAGTCGGACTCGCTCACCGAGGGTTCCGTAACATCCGGGTTTATGCATAAGGTTTATGTTTATGAAATTAAATGTTTATTTTTATTTTTTTATATTTGAGTTGGTTGAATAAAAGGTAAATTGCGGTTTACGATTTATGACGTATTAAAAAAAAACTACTTACTAGATCTCGTTCAAACCAATTTTCGGTGGAAGTTTACATGGTATTGTACATCATATATTTTTTTTAGTTTTATATTTCTCTTATTTTAGAAGTTACAGGGGGGGGGACACACATTTTACGACTTTGGAAGTGTCTCTCGCGCAAACTATTTACAGTTATATTATATACAGTTTAGAAAAAAATGATATTAGAAACCTCAATATCATTTTTGAAGACCTATCCAAAGATACCTCACACGTATGGGTTTGACGAAAAAAAAATTTTTTAGTTTCAGTTCTAAGTATGGGGAACCCCAAAATTTATTGTTTTTTTTCTATTTTTGTGTGAAAATCTTAATGCGGTTCACAGAATACATCTACTTACCAAGTTTCAACAGTATAGTTCTTATAGTTTCGGAGAAATGTGGCTGTGACATACGGACGGACAGACAGACAGACGGACAGACAGACAGACATGACGAATCTATAAGGGTTCCGTTTTTTGCCATTTGGCAACGGAACCCTAAAAATAGATATCAACTTGACAGTTTCAGAGTTCTGAGGCAATATCTCACTTCTAAATCACTACATAGTATAAAACAAAGGCGCTTACCGCTGTCTGTTTGTCCCTATGTATGGTTAGGTATTTAAAACGACGAAACGGATTTTGATGCGGTTTCTGTAAATAGATAGAGTGATTCAAGAGGAAGGTTTATATTGAATAATACGAGGGTGAATCAAAAAGTTCTTGGAATCAATATTAAAAAATGCAAAGATTTAAACAAAAATATTTTATTTTTCTACATAATCTCCCTCCAATGCAATGCATTTAGAATAACGCATTTCTAACTTCCTTATTCCTTGTGAAAAAAAATGTTTTTCTTGACTCCCGAAAAACTCCTCTACGGCAGTCATAACCGCGTCATTATCGTGAAACTTTGTTCCACGGATTTCCTCTTTTAATTCTGGGAATAAATGAAAATCACTTGGGGCTAAGTCCGGAAAATAAGGTGGGTGGTCAAGGAAATTGAAGCCAGCACAGCGGATTGCGTTAAGCGCAACTTCCGATCGATGAGCAGGAGCGTTATCTTGAAGAAACAACACGCCCAACGACAGTTTTCCACGACGTTTTTCTTTAATCGCTTCACGCACTTTCGGTATTAAATTTGCATAATAGGGTCCAGTAATCGTCTGGCCTTTTGGCATGTAATCAATAAAAAGGATTCCTTCACTATCCCAGAACACTGAGGCCATAACTTTGCCAGCGGTAGGAGCAACTCGAAATTTCTTAATGGATGGAGAGGATGGTCGTTTCCAAGACATGCTTTGTCTCTTAGTTTCAGGATCGAAATGGTGGACCCACGTTTCATCCATGGTGACAAGGCGACGGCAAAAATTATGCCAGCGTGATGCTGGAACATTTCGAGATTACGCTTAGAAAGAAGGATGCCCATTTTTCACCTGACAATGTATAGAAATGAAATAAATATTAAAATTCAGCTAATTTAATTGTACATTCATTACGCTAATCACAATTTTAAAAGAAGGCCAGGAAAAAAATATTTATTAATTTTTCTTTATGCTAAATCTATGTCTTATTACCTTATTTTGAACGCATCTCAATTACCCTGAACGCATCCAACTACTCATTTTTTACAACGTTCCGTTTTGCACACTGTTTCTTGACTTTATTCAACTCTTTTTCTGAGTTTAATATATTATTTTAAGTCTTATTTTATCAATAACTATTTTTTATTAGTCTGTGCATAATACAGATCAATTCAAAATAACATGATAATTAAATAAATTAATTATGCAGATTATAATTGAGTTCGCACGAGTGAAACGGATTTTTTTAGATATTTTGACAGTTCTGCGACTTCGTTGTTGCGTCTCGTTGTGTATTGTGCCATTTTGTGTGTGTAACCACTGAGATGGGCTAGGTTTCAAGACAATATCTTTGCCCCAGCAGAATTTCTGGATGACGTAGTAGGTAGGTATATATGTACTGCGGTCAACGAAATGTGTAGGCAAGTGATCACTTTTGACAATACAATAGCAAAGTTAGACTTTTTCGAAGTAAACAAACTATCGTAAAGCAAATCCTAACCTAAAAAGTAACATTAATATTTTTTGGCCTTTGTAGACTTTTAATCGTAAAAATGACTATATGACATTATTTTCTAATCTTACAGGTACTCTTTCTACTATACCTTATAACTATACATTAACTTTCATTATCAGGTTTTTAAATGTATGGAAAGTGGGCATTGTTCTTTCCAAACGTCGCTTTTTGTTTTCGTCGGTTAACATTCGTGGCACCCGTCTTGCCGACACTTTTTTGAACCCCAGTGAATCAATTAAAATGGATTGAACGCTACCAAATGATATTTTTAGGATCTCAGCTATATGTTTTATAGTTATTCTTCTGTCTTCCAAAACCAGAATCTCAACCTTTTTGACATTTTCTTCCGTAACGGAGGTTGAAGGCCGCCCAGAACGCGGGTCATCTTTACAGCTTGATCTACCTCTTTTAAATTCAGCCGCCCAGTACGCAACCGAAGAATAGGGTACAGCATCATCCCCTAATGTCTGCTGAATGTCCGAAAAAATTTCCTTCGTAGACATTTTTTCTCAAACTTAGATATTTTATCACCGCACGTAATTCACTTTTATCCATAATTTTGTATTTTTAGCAACTCGTTGCACTAAACAATTTATTACGTGCGAACGAACTGACAAAAACAAGTGACAGTTTGCATAAATATTGTGTGATTGACACTTTTTAATTTGAATATCGAACTTCTCCCAAAAAGGTTTTATATATATGCATTTCTAAGAACTTTTTGATCCACCCTCGTACATGCATATTATAGTAGAGAAAAGCCGAGAAATTCAAAGATTTGTAATGTGATGTCGTAACAAACATATTTTTTTTGCGCTTACCATTGCAAACGCTGAGTAAATCTTACGAGATAGATCAAATTAATGTACTACGGAATTGTACGTCCTTAAAATATCGATAAAAAAAAGTCCGCGATGGTATATGTTTATCTCCTAAGGATAACCCACAATAACCATTTTTATCTTTTACATACTACAAAAATAATTATGGGTTATTTACCAAGCTATTTTAAACAATACAGTATTATTCCTTATCTAATTAAATACGTTGTGCATTTCATGGAGATCAAAATTGGCCTTTACAGTATATCATTAAAATGAATATTTTAGAAGATATCAGAGATTTAAAAAGTTCTCCGGGTCAGTTACTAACTAATAATTCATTGTCTGTTTATCCAGGTGTTAGATTTAGACGAGACCCTGGTGCATTGCTCGCTTCAAGAGCTCCCAGACGCGAGCTTCCACTTCCCAGTGCTGTTCCAAGACTGCAGATACACTGTAAGTACTTTACCAGTTTACCTACTTTAGATACTGATGACGTGGCAAAAATATTAGCCTAACACCCACGTAGTGGAGCTGAGGGCTGATGTCTGTCTAAGTATTGCTATTCAGCGGGACTATTTTATGACCACCACCACGCAAATTTTTCCGAATCAATTCTACTTGTGAAATGAACTTATAGGTATGAGGAACAGGGTGTAAAGTTCACTCATCCACGATAGAAAAGGGAGGATCCTCCGACCAGACGTTATGGGTAGTCAGAAGCCCGAAAGTCTGACAACCCAGTCTTACCAAGGGGTATCGTATTACCCAGAAACTGGGTTGTGGAGGTCAGATAGGCAGTCGCTCTATGTAAAATACTGGTATTCAGCTGCATCCGGTTAGACTGGAAGCCGACCCCAACGTAGTTAGGAAAAGGCTAGGCAAATGATGAGAATCAATTATCAATTAACTAAACATGCAGCTGAATACCAGTATTTTACATGGAGCGACTGCCTATCTGACCTCTACAACCCAGTTACTGGGTAATACGATACCCCTTGGTAAGACTGGTGTTAAGTATAAATTATTTATACATAGCACCAGCTGCATTATGGCTTATAAAGATTTATTGAATTGAATTGAATTATGATGCCAGGAAGCTGATATCGACATTTTCAATACTAGTGTTGCTAAGTTGAAGAAAATTTTATCGAATTGCTTCCTCGAGCGTAAATAGTAGTTTTTAGGGTTCCGTACCCAAAGGGTAAAACGGGACCCTATTACTAAGACTCCGCTGTCCGTTTGTCAACAGGCTGTATCTCATGAACCGTGATAGTTAGACAGTTATTATCACAGATGATGTATTTCTGTTGCCGCTATAACAACAAATACTAGAAACAGAATAAAATTGATAATTAAGGGAGGCTCCCATATAACAAACGTGTTTTTCGGCGTTTTTGCCTTGTGGTAAGGAACCCTTCGTGTGCGAGTCCGACTCGTACTTGGCCAGTTTTTTTTCTGTTTCTTCTTATAGTCTATTATAATTTTTTTCTGTTTCATAATGATTTAAATACTACACGTGGAAACATGTAATTGGCCTTATTTTGTATAAATTATTATTACTTACTGTATTTGTGTAGCTGTAAGTTTTCCTAAAATAAATAAAATAATTTATTAACTCATTCTCTCCCCCAGGTATTCGTCCGTACCCGCCCACACTTCGCAGAGTTCCTATCCCGCGTGTCACGCCTCTACGAAGTGATTCTATTCACGGCGAGCAAGCGAGTGTACGCGGACAGGCTGCTCAACTTACTGGACCCGTCGCGACAGTGGATCAAATATAGGTAACGAGTTCTAGAGAACCCTGGGGACCTAAAAAGGCCACTTTGGAGAATCATAAAAGGATAACATTATGAACTATAAAATGGCGAAGACAGTCCGTGTTTTTCTTTATTTCGCTGCACTACGTAGGTACAATCAAAGAGATTGGGATTGAATTTGGATTGGATTGGTTGGTATTTTAGCACAGACAAAAAAAACTGAAAAATGCTTCACCAATGCGATTTGATACGATTAATTTAACAGTTAACTGTCCATTCTGTTATCCTTTTATGATTCTGCCAAAGTGGCCTTTTTAGGCCCCCTGGTTATCATAATATCGCTAGGAGTAATAGTGTTCTGTGCATGTTATTTGCTAAATAGTACGCTCGGCAGTATGTCAAATCTATAGCCTTGTGACAGTTGCGCTCGCGCACAGATTATTAATAACCGGCGGCGGCGCGTGAGTCGTTGTCCGGAATGTTACCACTTGATATATTTCACGTTTATTCCTTATTTTGTATTGTATATTTTATTCCTTTCTTATTTTGATAGTTGTTTTTATTTATATCTAATCGTATGCTCCACTGGCTGACGTCTTCACGTCAACGCCGGCTGTCGCTGAAAACCAGCGCTGGGGCTCTGTCTCGTATAGGGTCTTAGCATTATGCTGAGCGGTGGCCGTTTTGCGTATATGTGACGCATACTTTCTCCTAAATTGTTATTTTGTTTTTTTTTTTGTTTGGGTTTTTTTTTATAAATCAGAATAATAAAGATACTTTTTATCCCGATATTTCCACGGGATCAGTGCGAGTGAAACCGCGGGGCACTGCTAGTCAGCCTATAATCTTCCCACTGCTGGGACACACTGGCCATTTTCCTCTCTGTGTGAGGGAGTGGGCCGTAATCCACCACGCGGGCCCAGTGCTGGTTGGCAGATGTCATATGTCTTCGAATCTTTGGTTCTAGGACATGCCGGTTTCCTCACGATGTTCAAACTATTATACAGGGTTATTGGTAAAACATCTTAGAGGGTCATTGTACTCATCATTATGAACAACTTTTACTATGGGAGCAAACCTGAAATAGCGAAAAAAAAAAACAGCAGTTCCCTACATTTTGACGAGTTATACGAACATAAATGTAGGGAACAGTTGATTTTTTTTCGCGATTTCAGGTTTGCTCCCATAGTAAAATTTGTTCATAATGTTGAGTACAATGGTTGTTAATGTTTTACAAATAACCCTGTATACTAGCTGCGCCCCGCTTTCACCCGCGTAAATGTCGATCCCGTGGGAAAAAGTAGCCTATATGTTAATCCAGGGTGTCAGCTACCTCCATACAAAATCTTATCCAAATTGGTCCAGCCGTTTGAGCGTGAAGAAGTAACAAATATATAAACACACACACACTCACAAACTTTCGCCTTTATAATATTAGTGTGATTTGTAACATACTCCAACAATTGTTTGTATTGTCTCCAGATTATTCCGCGAACATTGTCTCCTCGTAAACGGCAATTACGTCAAAGACCTGTCCATCCTCGGCCGCGACCTGCGTAGGACCGTCATAGTGGATAATAGTCCACAGGTAAGTTCTCATACCCCAGGGTAAACCAACATGTCTCATTCATCTACCATTTTTAGGGTTCCGTTGCCAAATGGCAAAAAACGGAACCCTTATAGATTCGTCATGTCTGTCTGTCTGTCCGTCCATATGTCACAGCCACTTTTCTCGGAAACTATAAGTACTATACTGTTGAAACTTGGTAAGTTGATGTATTCTGTGAACCGCATTAAGATTTTCACACAAACATAGAAAAAAAACAATAAATTTTGGGATTCCCCATCCTTAGAACTGAAACTAAAAAATTTTTTTTTTCGTCAAACCCATACGTGTGGGGTATCTTTGGATAGGTCTTCAAAAATGATATTGAGGTTTCTAATATCATTTTTTTCTAAACTGAATAGTTTGCGCGAGAGACCCTTCCAAAGTGGTAAAATGTGTGTCCCCCCCCCCCCCTGTAACTTTTAAAATGAGAGAATGATAAAACTAAAAAAAATATATGATGTACAATACCATGTAAACTTCCACCGAAAATTGGTATGAACGAGTTCTAGTAAGTAGTTTTTTTTAATACGTCATAAAAGTTGAACCGCAATTTACCTTTTATTCAACCAACTCAAATATAAAAAAACATTTAATTTCATAAACATAAACCTTATGCATAAACCCGGATGTTACGGAACCCTCGGTGAGCGAGTCCGACTCGCTCTTGCCCGGTTTTTTTTTTTTTGAGGATGGGAAATCATCAAATGATCCATGTAAAATACAGGTATTCAGCTGCATCCGGTTAGACTGGAAGCCGACCCCAACATTGTTCGGAAAAGGCTATAGGCAGATGATGACTCTTTGGTGACTAGAAGGCTTCCACATCAGTCAGCTCGCGAACAAAGCCTTTTTTTTTTGGTTGGGAAATCATCAAATGACCGTCCCGCTTAGGGTGGAGCGGAAGGGAGTGTCAGACTCTTACTGACTAAAACCCACCCGTGTTCCTTCCTTAGGCCCATACGGCCTTATTACAAAACAAGATTTATCTTTAGACCCAGGTTTAAACCATAAAGCTATTTTTAAATTTCGAACTATAATCCGACGAAGCTAAAGTTCTTATTACAAAAACTGACGTTAAACCCGAGTCTAAGTTGTCAATTTTGCATTAAGAACTTTACATTTGTCGGAATAAAGTTCAAAATAGAGTAACTGGCTTGAAGGTTTAGACTAGGTCTAAAATTAGATCTCGTTTTGCAATAAGACGGTTTATGTTCCGGGCTAGCGGTAACCATTTTTGACAATCCCGCTGAGCATTCATCTACCACCCCGTGACGATTGCATAGTGCGCCGGACGGGTGCGCAGGCGCGCGTCCCGCTCTGTTGGGCTCCTTTTCCACCAGAGATGAGCTATGCTGCGAGGATCTGAAAGCTATGCTACCGTTTCCATTAACACTAAGCTGTGTCACAAAATGTTTTAAATTCGAATGTAAAGTACAACAATGCAAAGAATACTACGGACACTTCGAACAGCTATTTTTCGGATTAATGGTTAAGAGGTCTGTTGTCCAAGGTTTTCATCATCCGCCTAGCCTTTTCCCAACTATTTCGGGGTCGGCTTCCAGTCTAACTGGATGCAGCTGAACACCAATATTTTACATGCAGCGACTGCCTATCTGACCTCCACAACCCAATTACTGGGTAATACGACACCGCTTGATAAGACTGGTTTTTCAGACCCCCGGGCTTTTGACCACCCTTAACGACTTTCAAAGATCCACGAATGACAGCCGGGACCAACGGCTTAACGTGCTTTCCGAGGCACGGAGGGGTCACGGTATGTAAAGATGGTCACCCATCCACAGACCAACCGCGGCAAGCGTAGCTTAACCTGATCGATCGATCTGTGCGGCTGTTATTATTCAGCCACGGGCCCCTCCATGGTTTTGTCTATACTAATAGTCACAGACAAAACCTTTATATTTTCAGTTAACTTCATAATAATTTTCCAATTTTGTTCGATTTAATTCATGTTTTAAACAGCTCAATGTTTGTTTCCAGGCGTTCGGCTACCAGCTCGAGAACGGCATTCCTATCGACAGCTGGTTCGTTGACCGAAGTGACAACGAACTACTGAAGCTGCTACCTTTCTTGGAGCATCTGGCAACTGTAAGTACTAGCCTCCAGGTATGAGAGAGAGATGGAGCTATATATGACCGATAGCACCATCTCTTTTTCGCACTGGAATCATGATGGCATTAATACTTAGCCAGGTACGAAGGAGAAATTATAGTGCACATGTGTGTGCGCAGACACGGGTGTGCTCTCCGTTCCTTTAGGTTTGGTACACATCTGACGGAAAATGCGTCGCGTATTATCGGTCGCGTTACGCCAGAACAAACAATTAAATGATAAAACATTCAACCTTTCACACTCAACCGATGATGCGTTAGTGCGTCGAGCGAATAAATAGACGCAATCGCAGTTACAAATTGGTGGCAGAAGTTAACGTATGACGAAACCGAAAATCTTATTACAATTGTCTCTTAACCAAACTTATATTGTATTTAAATTAAGGCTTTGTTTGTTTAATTTTATATAAGTACTTGCATGACACTTAATACCTTAGTTGTATGTCATACTTAGAGGAACTTTGACTTCTAAAACACAGGCTTTGGCCTAGTTTAGGAGGCATGAGTTCGCTCGTTAATGTGACTCTATTGTACAATATACATTAAATCCTGTGAGTGTACTTATGTATGTATTATACTTTTATGTATTCATTATTTCTGACCTACTTTTTGTAGGACGTGTGCGTTGCACTATTGCTATCAGTGTGTTCTATTTTTCTCCTACAAAAAATCGGTCACCGATTATCGGACGTGGGCGAGCGGCCTTACTCTCATAGTCCTCAGGGACGGCAATCTAAAGCCGGCCATACACACTACTGGCCACCGGAGACGTCTTCCTGTGCAGGTATGCCTGCGCAGGTGAACCGGAGCGTGTGTGAGAATAGACCTGTGCAGTTTTTTGAACCTGTGCAGGCGACCGGCGCAAAATCGAAAACCGATTCTTTCGAGTGACACCGTATGGTGTACCTGTAAAAGAACTGAAGACCGCTCCGGTACACCGGAACGACCCCGTACACGCTACCGACGTGAGGTTGACCACATCCGAAGCAGGTTTTTTTTAAATCGTTTTATAAGCAAAACGAGTTCAATGATGATGAAAAAAATACTATACCTTCTTTTCAATTTAGCTTCTAATATATTTATTGTTCGTCTTCTTTTTAAATGTTTGGTGTAAATAGATCAGGCAGGTCTACATTACAGTTAGAATTTAATTTTCCTCGATTGTAATTAATGTAAATCCTATTTTTACTTTACTTTATACTTGAATAAAATTTTATTATTTTTTTATAATGGTTTTTTCCTATCTCAAAAAATACCTAACGGGCCTAAATAAGTTTTCACTTCAAAAATAATAACTTAAAACATTAATTCGAACAACATTTTAATACCTAAATAAAAGCCTTCAGGTATAAAGGGCATGATAGCTTAGGCTGAGGCCAAACGAGCGTAGTTTTTTGAGCAGTGAGTCGCGTATTTTGAGTATCGCAATTTACGTTCAACAGAAATTCGGTTCGGCTGCCAGACGGACGGACGTAACTTCAGTCGCATTCTGTAACTTAACTGAAGGTGGCCTCGCTACCCTCTCTCACTCCGAGCGCAATTCGGTTGAAATAACGCGCGTGACTCAGCAGACAACTCAGTTTGCGTCGCCGTGTGCTACAAACAGGACTTTAGTATGAAACCATTTTGAGCGACTAAAAATTACGCTCGTCGGCCTCAGCCTTACATATTACAATAACTGAGTGGAAGGTTTAAGTATAAACTAAAGTTAGAAGTCGTTATGCAATAAGACGGACGAAATATGCCTGATTTCCTACCGCGTACATTTCAGCGTTAAATCATAACCAACGAAACGAATAAGAACTTACTAATAGTATCTCTCTCTCTCCCACAGAAAGATGACGTACGTCCCTACATCAGAGACAAATACAAACTATTCAGCTACCTTCCACCGGACTAAGAACCACACGCATCTATTTATACTATAATAACTGTACAGACATTTCGGAGAATAGCCGATCGAAGTGGAGAACGAGGTATGGACTGTTATCATTTCGTAGTAGGAATTTAATGTACGTGTTATGTGAAGGTTGACCAGCAACGCACTATCAAACACAATCCGATTCGTTTTGAAAGACCAGACAAATTTTTACATGGTGTTCTACCCATGAATGTAAACAACTTTCACTATGGGAAAAAAAAATCAGCTGTTTCATACAAAACTTCAATACCTACTTGACTAAAATGTATGAAACAGCTGTTTTTTTTTTTTTTCGTGATTTCAGAATTGGTGAAGTGAAAGTTGTTTACATTCATGGGTAGAACACCGTGCAAAAATTTGGATGGTCTTTGAAAACCCTGTATGTTCGAACAATTTGCCTTCTCAACAATGTAAATAACGCAATGAATGATGTGGAACTGCCAAAATGAAAGCAATTGTTACTGATAGTGTCTTACGCAATTACCACTCGGGTAATGGTTGATTTGTGGTGTCCAAAGTTGATTTTTTTCTAATTTTTATAAAGGAATGAGGGTTTTTTTGAAAGGGGGTTCGCTAGGTGGCAGCACTGAGACGTCAGATGCGGGCACCTGTCCAAAGTGTCAAAGCGCCAATATTTTCCTCAGTCGTGAACTATGGAACGAATGATAAAAGTCATCATATATTTTATATTCATTGTCGAAATGGAAGGCCTTTTGTCAAAGTGGCGCCAACTGGTGGCGTAAATTTTTATGAAAAACCCTCCTTGTTAATGATAAATACAGGGTGGCCCATTTATAGTAGTCCATTTTTTTTTCTGTTTGAAAATAAAGCCGTAGTGGCCCTTTGGCGTTAAAATATTTGTTTTCTGGTTTTTATAGTTTTAAGGTGTATTTATTTTGCTTGTAATGCCAATAAACGCATTTTTCTTTATTTCGTTCTTTCTATAAATTTAAAAATCACGACTTCTAAACTACAGAATTTCGCGGAACTTGTTGGGTTTAGATGAAGCATAGACATGTCACAGAACCAAAACAAACGTTTGGACCATTTTAAAGGGGCCACCTGGTATTTTAGTTATATGTTTCATGAAGTTATGTATGATCTATGACCTATACAACATTATTTTTAGTATAATGCGAAACCTGAATATAGTTTGTTCAGAATAAGTAACTGAATCGATTCCAATAATTTTTACCGCATGTTATATTTTGTCCCAAAAATATTAAAAAAAGGTTAAAAGTTGGACACCGACCGACACTAAGTAGGTTATCAAATCTCCGCGCCGAACGGTTAGGTACCTAGGTACTATTATCAATGAGCGCAAGACGGCGCGGCGCGGGTGAGCATGTTTTTGTACGGACAAACAGGTAACTTAACAAGCTTATAACTTTGTGATTTTTCATGATACAGTTTTGAAATTTTGTACATAGATTCTTTACTTACATAAAAATACTAGACACGTGTTTCGGGTTTCTCATATACTAAAAATAATGTTGTATATCATTCGGACATCCATATTTTTTTGTCCACAGTGACAATGCAATAAATGCTTACATTTAATTTATTATCAAATCCTTTATAAGAAGCTAACGGAAAAGATCTCCAAGGAAAAAATCTCCAAAATGTACTTACAGTTCTCAAAAATTAGTGATATTTATATAACATATAAAATAAAATTTCGATAAAAATTCATAATTATTTCTAAAATTTAGGAGAGGATATTCTAAAATATAGATTAATTTATTATTTAAATAATAAAAAAAATAAAAATGGAATCGGCATACTAATAGTTTTTATTGATTTAGTTTTAGTGTTTGACAGTTGCCTGTTGTAATAGGAACTATTTTGAATTTGACAGCTTTATACAGTTTAGCCGGTTATTTATGACATTTTTTTATTTTTTTTATTTTTGGTGGGAAGTTATTAAATAACTTCTCCCGCTCTGGGCGGAGCGGGAGGGAATGTCAGAGTTTTGCTGACTAAAACCCACCCGTGTTCCTTCAGTAGCCTGTGCCAGGGGCCACGGTATCTCTTTCGAACCACCCGCGACCCTGGCAGGAGAGGAACCACCTTATAATGAGGCAGTTTCAGGCTGCTATTTATGATCATTATTATAAAAAAAAAACATTAAAATTCTTCCTATTACAACAGCCAAATAATAATAATTTTATGCATTTGACGAAAAATTGTAAAAAAAATCAAATGCAGTCGAATTGGGTTTAAAAATCTGTGATTATGATTTTTTTTTGTTTTGTGTTTTGTTCCTCAATTTGTTTATTGATCTATATCTTGTGTAGACATAGCCTTACTTGTTAAATGTCTAGTTATTGTGTGAAATAGCCTATGTTGTTAAGGTATTCGTTATGACCGGATGTTGTTGATAATGAGTGGGTAAAGTTGTGATCTTTGCAGTTAATATTTTAATTGATGAACGCCTATATTTTTAATTATTGCTGTTTTTGGTGTAAGAAAATTACTATTTCATTCGTATAGAAGCGAGCTATATTAGAATAGTTCATCAATCAACTCAGCCTTTCGCAGTCCTCCGCCTTCTGCATCCAGTCTTGTCTCAGCCACCTTCTTAAGGCGAATGGATAGTGGTAGACCGCGAAATTCTTTTTACACCAACCACCAATCTCTTATGGAAAAGTGTTAGTGGTAGAAATCTAACTTAGAAAGATGTATTAATGATTCTAATGATTATAATTCTCTAAATATATACCTGTTATTGTCGCGAATCAAATTTTGATCAAGATACAACCTGACACTGACCTGCAAATTGCAAAAAACGTAAGAAATTTGAATTTCGCGGTCTCAACTACCCATTCACCTTAAGGGCTACGCTTGCTGACACGCGGTCTCCACTCCAGGACTCGTCTGCTCCACCGGCCATCGGTCGTTAGACAATCGTGGCCAGCCCACTGCCACTTCAGTTTGCTTACTCTGCAAGCTATGTCGGTAACTTCGGTTCTTTTCCAGAATAGTTTATGCTGTGAAGAAATTAGTCCAGTCAACGAGGTGGTAGCGGGGCTTACTACCCAAAAATCGACTTGGGGTCGGCTTACAGTCTAACCGGATGCAGCTAAATACCAGTATTTTACATGAAGCGACTGCCTATTTGACCTCTACAACCCAGTTACTGGGTAATACGATACCCCTTGGTAAGACTGGTTGTCAGACTTTCGGGCTTCCGACCACCCGTAACGACTGTCAAAGATCCACGAATGACAGCCGGGACCAACGGCTTAACGTGCTTTCCGAGGCACTGAGGGGTCACGGTATGTAAAGATGGTTACCCATCCACTGACCAACCGCGGCAAGCGTAGCTTAACCTGATCGATCGACCTGTGCGGCTGTTATTATTTAGCCACGGGCCCCTCTAAAGCCTTAAGTAATACACCCTTTCAATAACATATCGTCATCATTCTCCCGCCCTTATACCAATTTATTTGGCGCCGGCGCAACATGTTTTTTCTTCCATACTTCTCTATTGAGGGGACCGTGGCTAAATAATAACAGCCGCACAGATCGATCGATCAGGTTAAGCTACGCACGCCGAGGTCTGTCTGTGGATGGGTGACCATCTTTACATACCCCTCCGTGCCTCGTTAAGCCGTTGGTCCCGTCTGCCATTCGTGGATCTTTCAGTCGTTACGTGTCGTCAGAAGCCTGAAAGTCTGACAACCAGTCTTACCAAGGGATATCGTATTACCTAGTAACTAGGTTGTGGTTGTGGTGGTCAGATAGGAAGTCGCTCCATGTAAAGTACAGGTATTCAGCTGCATCCAGTTAGACTGGAAGCCGACCCCAACATAGTTGGGAAAAGGCTAGGCAGATTTATTAACTTCTCTATTAGTCCAGTGTCGTTAACATACTTGGCCTGTAATATTCCCACTGCTGGGATACAGGCCTCCCCTCTGTGAGAGGGAGCGGGTCCAGTATGACAACTATTCAATAAGATAGTAATTTTCTTAATATTGAACAACAGGTTTGCATATTACATTGACATTGCATACATTATCATTAAGTTTAATATTTTACCTTTTAATCTAAGCTATGTCTACACACAGATTAATTTTATAATAAGTATTCATATACACAAATATGGTAAACTAGCAGTGCCCCGCCGTTTCACCCGCGTTAGCTTCGATCCCGTGGGAATATCGGGATAAAAAGTATCCTATGTGTTAATCCAGGAAATTTTCTATGTATGTGGCAATTTTCGTCCAAATCTGTTCAACTGTTTACGCGTGATTGAGTAAGAAACATCCAAACATCTTCACTAACTTGCACATTTATAATATTATAGTAGGATTGAACATGAAAAATGTATGGTACACGGTGTATTGGTGGTTGTCACATGTCTTCGGATTTTTGGCTCTAAGACATGCTGGTTTTCTCAAGATGTTTTTCTTCATCAAGTACATATCTACACCCGTGTCTCGGAAAGCACGTTAAGCCATTGGTCCTGGGTGTCAACCAGTCAAAAGTCTTGACAACCAGTCTTACCAAGGGGTACCGTGTTACCCAGTTCCTGGGTTGTAGACGTCAGATAGGCAGTCGCCCGTCGGTCAGAAAGTTGGGTGAAGTAAGTTCAGCAGATTGAGACTTCCTACATAATTTTATTTTTCCCATATTTGTGTATATGCCATACGAAATAAATTGTTTTATAATTTAAGCAGTAAGTGTTTTTATATATATTATTTAATATATAAGCGAACTCGAATGAGGTGCTAAACATTTTTTATTATTATTTTTATTTTACTTTTTTTTGTATACAGTAAGGCTATATTTTGTATTTCTTTTTGTGTGTGTTCTTTTGAGGGCGTGTGGAATAATTATTTTTGGTTAAAGTTAAGGTTTTTTTTTACTGACTCGTTTGATTTGGTCTAGAAAAAGACATAGAAAAAGATTTAATAATTTGTGAAGAAGCGAAAATATCTTTCCAATTTGTACCGTGTACAATCCTGCCTGTTTCAACGTATGATACGTTCTGAACACGTTCAAAATCACGTTGTTATTACAGTTTCGAGGCGTATTTTATAAGCCAGTGGCCTTAGTGTGAGTTTTTTCGACTCACGTTCGATTGGAAGCGCGTTAGAATTTTGTATCAAAAAAAAAAATCTAAATGTTTTATTTCACATAAACCTACATGGGCACTTATGAAACGTCAGAAGCTAGGTGCACGGTTTCAATTGGTCGTTTCCTATGGAGAAGAATCGGCAAGAAACTCCACGGTTACTCTTTTTTAAAAATAGTTGGCTTTTACAATGTTTCCAGATTACAGTAGGTATGGGAGGACAGCGCAGGCCTGTCAACAATTACCAAGTACTTGATAAAATAGAAAATGGTCTACAGATCTAAAGTCTAAAAGGCCTACAAAGTCCTCACATTTACAAAATAAGAATCTATCAAAAGGATAAATAAATAAATAAAAGCCTACTAAAACCAAGTGTTATGATTCCCATTAAAACCACTAATAAAGAGGTGAACAATTTGAATTGTCTGTATATAATGTCAAATAATAAAGAAATTATGTCAAAAGTATATAATGTCAAATAATAAAGAAATTATGTCAAAAAGTATGTAAAAAAATAAAATAAAAATTAAACATCGTAATTTGAGAGCAGTTAATAGACATTTACCTAGTTATGCCGTCAATGAGGAGCCAGGGAAGCCACATGTGCAGAAGGAATTATTGCCAGACTACCTTGTCTTCAACGTAGTCTATGCGTTTTTGATAAGGACACGTTTGATGAGGGTTTAGTATGGAAAATTAGGTTTCTCCTAGTGACCACCAGGTGGCGCTATAACTTATTCCCATACAAAATTCTAACGCGCTCGCAATCGAACGTGAGTCGAAAAAACTTACACTAACGCCACAGATGATAGGTCACTGCTGCCATCTCTCAGAGGCATCACAGAGACAGCTAAAATGTCTCATAGGTATAGGTGTACCAGAATCACACGACAAAAAAAAAAAAAAAAAACATTGTGATTTTCATACATTAGCAATGTCGATCCATATGAAAATCACAAATTTTTTTTTGCCTACAACCTAAAAGTAATTTATTCTACACATTCTCAAATTAAAATCAAATAATTGTGTTTACTATTTAAGTTTTTTAAAATATTATTATTAATTAATTAATTAATGTACGTCCATTTTTTTTTTAATAATTATTTGTTTTTGTAGTTTAGATATTATTATGATAAAAATTATCTATAGACTGTATAAATCTCATGTCATCACCACGTTTTTAATAATGTAAGAATAAAATAAAACTGATATTGTCTCTGGCTGCAGTCGATAAAATATTGGTATGTTGACTGCTATTTATTTATTTTTGATTAAATCAATTATTTACATTTTTCTTTTGAAAACATTCTTTGTGCCAGGTTGATGGCAGTAGGCTCGATATTTGATAAATGAGCTGTTTGTTATCTATTATTAAAATTAAATTTTATTCGAGAACATCCATCGGTTTATTACAAAAAAAAAAAAAAAAAATAGTAAAAGTTTATTGACCATAAGTTTAGGTTACAGTACACCGGTAATACATATTTACATAGTATAGGGCCCACCACATATAGATATACCTAGATAACGCAAGAGTAACTACTTCGCGTGCCAAAAATTGCACCAACTTATGATTACAAATCGTAAGCCGCCCCTTTCGCGCTCAGTCCTTTGTACTGCTGGCTGGGTAAGTGTGAGCGAGAGCGCGAGTTTGTGACGTCATAGTAGGTAGTCAAAAAAATGGCACGCTTGGTTTTCATACAGTTCGTGATACTTGCGTTATCTATGTATATCTATATCTGTGGGGCCCACTAACTTACGTTCAACTGCACTAAGTTAGAACTTATCTATAACAAGTAGCAAGGGCAGTAGAAGAACAGTTAAATTATAATAATGCTATCGCAAGTAAAGCAATGGGTTACATACTTGATAAAATAATAAATGCCCAATGACGGTATACAGAGAAAAGTACTTTACCTCCCGTGCTAAATGATAAATGATTTATTTTCTGTAAGTAGGTTTTTACAAACACTTTTACACGTCATCATATTTTTTAAACTAGATGTGGTCGGCGTTTCCTATCTGACTACTCTGAGAAGAAAGGCTGAAACAAACTCAGAGGTCACAGTCTCTTTTAAAGTCCAGACAAAATCTTGGTCAGATCGTGTGAAGACCATGTAGATTGATGTCTGAAATTGTCTTTTGAGGAAAGAACCACACAGATTGAGCGGACCTGTCCAATCAGTGCACGCATTTGTCAAAAATCGTGCAGCTCAACTCAGAAATTGAAGAGCTCAACGATTAGCCGTGCTAGTCAAGGACTTGTGTTACGTGTTACGGCAAGGTAAGATTCGCGCTCATGGAATAGTAGTCATAATGTAAACAACGCTAAACTTCAACTATATCCGACGATCCTGCATACTTATCTCTTTTGTTGACTGTACACCCACGGGCGCCGGCAAGTTTATTTCCAGGGGAGTGCGTCTTCAGCTCCACGAAGCAGGCTCGATCATTTTTGAACTTCAGCTATGATGTAGTGGATAACTTAGGTTATTGAAGTGAAAGATTGTTTAGTCGCGTTGGCATTTTTTTGAGATGGGAAAAAACCATTGAACTCGAGCTACTGTTACCGTAAGCGACACCGCGCGAGTTTTGTTTAAAAGACGATTTAAAAAAATACCCGCTTCGGATGTGTTCGGCTGTCCTCGGGATGTACTCGGTTTTAATGTATATCTGATATGTCAGTGAGTGATGGCAAAGTATTCTGTTTGTGTTTTGTTTTCACTTCTCTCGGCACTCCCGGAGTGCGACTGATTTTTTTTTTAGTCGTTACGGTTAATCAGAAGCCCGAAAGTCTGACAACCAGTCTTACCAAGGGGTATCGTATTACCCAGTAACTGGGTTCTGGAGGTCAGATAGGCAGTCGCTCCATGTAAAATACTGGTATTCAGCTGCATCCGGTTAGACTGGAAGCCGACCCCAACATAATTGGTAAAAGGCTAGGCAGATGATGATAAGTCGATTAGATTTAAGGAAATAGGAGTTCGGTACTTTGTTGACTAATGCAAAAAAGGTTTAGAATCGAGAGATTGCAGAATACAATCGAAAATATTAGGATCTCGCCTCAAATGGATTGAGTTCTCTATTATTCTATTAGGAGGATATTTTTAGTTCTGAATGTTTTTACATTTGCTACATTTTATTTTGAAGCCCCGAAAGACGAAAGTCTGACAACCAGTCATACCAAGGGGTATCGTATTACCCAGTAACTGGGTTGTGGAGGTCAGATAGGCAGTCGTTCCATGTAGAATACTGGTATTCAGCTGCATCTGGTTAGACTGGAAGCCGGCCCCAACATAGTTGGGAAAAGGCTAGGCAGATGATGATGACATTTTATTTTGAAGGCAGGGAGATGCAAGTGCACCCTCTTGCACCCCGCTCCCGGCGCCCATGGGTACTCAACCCTTTGGGTAAAACATGGCGTGATGTTATGTGGGATTCTCGGTATCGGGATTCGGATAGAAGATTGGGTTTTCATCTTTCTAACCTCGTTCCATTTGACTCGGGGTGGGCATTCCACGTTCTCCCTTTCTCCCCTGTCAACAGTCAACTTTTTTCTTATTTTGTATAAATAAATAATAATTATTATTATGTATAGTGCATGTTATAACATACACAGATGAAATACACAAACCGTATGATTGTATGTGATTTGAGTATTTTAATACATACATTACACTCTACATGAAACAAAATCAGAAAAATATTTTTTTAAATTTAATTATAAAATCAGTTGTACAAGTATAGCAGTTAACATATCAATGGTTTATTGGAATATAGATATACTTCCTAAATTATACATATTGCAAGAAATCAAATGTTATTATTTATTAAAAATGCAAATGTTTTATTGTGGAAAATGTATTGAAAACTGTTGGACTAGTCAAATATTTTGTTTAAATTTTTGTGATATTACTTAATTTCAATTTATGATTTTATGAGCTACTTGCATTATAATATTTCGTGAATGAATAACTTATCTTTAATTACGTAAAAACGCATGAAAACAACTCCGTTCGACATCGAAGTAAATTGGACATTACCGAAATTAATAACTTGTGGAAAACCACTATAAACATGAATGTCGTATTTCTAAGATATAACTAAATATTTGACTAGAAACACAGTCATATTCATTATATTCAACCAATTTATTTAATTACAACAATGAAATTCAGTTTTTATAAGTCTGAAGTATTTGATCTGAAAAACAACTCTTAGACAAGCCAAATTGCCTATTTTGGTCTACTTAAAAATGGTGTCCAAACATTTTGGATAGAAAGTTAACTTAAATTCTCTAAACAAGTATTAACTGTCGAATGTTTGATTTATTTTTTTAACGTATATTATACAGTAGTTAGACTAATAATGTTTTGTGGTTTTGGTCAATATTGGGGCATATAAAATCTAAGTATTTTTCCTTATATAAATAATACAAAATTCTGGTACATGCATTCTTTGAAAACTTTTTGCAAGCTAGTCGTGTGTGCCTAACATTACATATAACCGTGTTTTTGCCATAGCTTATGCACTGAATATCTCGTTTTGTCGATATTCTCTGCTAATTCCAGCCAGTTTCTTGCACTTAATATTCTATCTTGCAGTTTTTCAAATTATTGTGTAAAGTAATCTATCAACTAAGGCTTATCACCATAGATCGGAATAGGTAAAGCTTTTTTATGTACTTCCCATAGGTTAGAATAATATAGATATGCCCCGAGTCCCGGGATTTGGTTTTTAAGTAGTAAAATCATAAAAAAAACTATTCTCGCCTTCGGAACTAATGAAAGATTACACTTCCTTTCTGACGGGTAAATATAAGAAGGACGAGATTAAAGATAGTATAATAAATAGATAAACCTGATTCATTAAACCACATATATTTTTTTACGTAACAATTTCTTATTCAAGAATCAACAATCATTTAAACATTTTTATTCTGAAGTTGTACAAAAACATAATACCATACAAATTATTTGTTCCTCAGAAAATCAAAACATTATCAAATATTTATAACAATTTGTATTTACAATAAAATCTTAATTAAAATAATCAATACGCTTCAGAACTTTTCACTTATTTCAATAAAATCCCGTAGTATCGGAATCCCGTGGAATATCCAGATTAACATCAACGTTTGCGGTCAATGAACCTAAATAGCTCTACCTATTCCGATCACTGCATATGACAGTCCACAGCTTGCCAATATCTGAATAGAAAATTCCACCATAATGCCACTCATATACCTACTTGTTGACCAAGACGATCAGGTACTCAGGTACCACATAATCAGCCTGTAATATTCCCACTGCTGGGATACGCCTCCTCTCTTCGAGAGGGAGTGGGCTAATAATCTACCAACCAGGCCCAGTGCGGGTTGGTAGATGTCACCGAATGTCTTCGAATGTTCTAGGACATGCCGGTTTCCTCACGATGTTTTCCTTTACCGTTTTGAGAGCAGTGGTGATGAGATTATTTACACAAAGTAAAGCGCCTGTCTGGGTTCGAACCCAGGACCTGCAACTCGCAAGCCACCACTGCTCAGGTACCGCATTGATCTTATTAAGTGTTGGTAGCTGGAACAAAGGTCACCGGGGTATTGACAGACTTGTCAGTGGCTGCAATCCAACAACGACCTTATTGGGATGAGAATAAAGATCACATGTGAATGGATTGTGACTTGGTCGGCTTTGGCTGGTACCACAGGGTCAAATAAAATTAGTTAGCGAAACTTCGCAAACGTTTTTTTGTTTTATCGTCATTAGATATTGATATAGAGTTTCTCTAGCTGATTTATTTTGACCCTGCATAAAAGTTTTGTACTGAAATTCTAAATATCTTCCAATAACCCAATTTCGGCCAAAACCACACCCAAAAACCCTAAGATATAAATCAACAATTTAAAAATGCATTGTAATATATTAATAAAATAAAACTAAATATTCAACTAATTAATACTTAACGCCTATTAAAATGTTATTTAAAATTTTAACTTCCAAATGTATTTGACCAACTGTTTACAGAAATTACGCGAGTTTTTTTTTTTTTGCGTAATTCTGTTAAACTTTCCTCGCGTAAAATGGTAGTTTTCGGTAAGTATGGGTTTAAATCTACTAGCGGTAATTTGATTGAAATTCAACGCGGGCGTAATAGCTTGATATTTACTTATGCGCTAAAATACATTTTTATTTGAAATTAAATAGCTAAAAAAGTCGTGGGAGGTCTGTAAAAGTTTCCTATATTAGGAAATACTTTATCATTCTTCTCTCGTATTGCTACGAAATATACCTACAGGGTTGTATCATCGACGTAGGTACAACCTGTTACTGTGAATTCAGTACTTACATGATTCTGAACTCCCCTGTAAATAAAAAACTGGCCAAGTGCACACGAAGGGTTCCGTACCACAAGGCAAAAACGCCGAAAAAAACACGTTTGTTGTATGGGAGCCCCCCTTATAATTATTTTATTCTGTTTTTAGTATTTGTTGTTATAGCGGCAACAGAAATACATCATCTGTGAAAATTTCAACTGTCTAGCTATCACGGTTCATCAGATACAGCCTGGTGACAGACGGACAGTGGAGTCTTAGTAATAGGGTCCCGTTTTTACCCTTTGGGTACGGAACCCTAAAAACGCACGGGTACTGTACTTGTCAGATGTTAAACCTTTATCGAAAATTACTGATATGAAAATGGTACGTAACTCATGTTTTTAGTACAAACTAAAAACATGAGTTTTCCATTTATCGAATACATTTGGAAATTAAAATTACTATGAAGACGTTCTTGTCTAAATTATACTATTGTTTTAAATAATTTAATGAGTGGGTCTAAGGATTGCATGATCACCTGTTTATGATTCTATATTTGATAAGATTCGATACTGATTGTTAATATTTATATATCTTCAAGCCATATCTCTTTGGGGGTCAGCAGATGAACTGTAAGATTGAGTAATTTTAGGCACGGATTAGAAAAGTCTAGATTTAATCAGAAATGATAAACTCCTGACCTGCTTACACCAATTATTCTTGTTAGCGTGTCGATAGCAAAAATAACACGAAAAAAAAAATCGTTTATTAAAGTTTGGCCCAAAATTCAGTAACGCGGATACCATTCGCTGATGCAGCCATTAGGTCCTCACGAGTGCAGGTGACAGGGCATGCGGTGCAAGATGGGAGGAGAGCCTTTGTCTGTGGAGAGACTCCGCATACACACCACAGGTCTGAGCCTTCCATGAACCCCTCCCCACTTGTGGAGGTTGTCCTTGCTACGGCCTACTTGGGCACTTACAGGACCTAAACGCAAAAAACGCAACTTTTAGAAACAATAATAGTATATGATCGACTACAGTAAACAAAATCAGAAAAATATATGATATTCTTCAGGATATTATGCTAGGTAGATAGTGTGTTGAAAACATAATACTTACAGCTAATTTGATACGATAGAAAAAATTAATGAAGATACCTCTAAAAACTTTCTTTTTACAATAAAAACCATACTAATATACATACAATCATTCTGATTTTTTGTCAGATTATTCTACAAGAAACATAAAACACTACTGGTTTTTTTGTCCAAACAATAGATATTTTGTAATTAAATAATTGCTTCATATTTTGCATACATTACCAGGGTTGTGTCATCGCGCTTCTCTTTCTTTTCTATGCAGTCCGACAGTGACCGCGCTTTAGGCTTTACTGCAAGCTGATAACTTGATTATGAACGATTGATACTACTTACCCTTACAAGAGATTTAGCTCGAAGATATAAAAACACTATGTTGTTGTGTTACAATTGACTAGTTTTTGGTTATACTGCAAATATATATAATGTCTTATCCTTAACAGTTGTGGGTTGTGTTATCTGATCATAATTCATACATAAACTCACGGCTGTTTTCTAGGTGTAGGCAGAAGTGTGCAGAACACGCACATGTGTAAGTCTAATGTATGTTGTTATCGTCCCAAAACTGTTCCCTATGAGATAGTAACACCTAATTTTATTATGAAATTAAAATCCAATTAAGTACTATAATGAGAGTGAGTGGGCCGTAATCCACCACGCGTGCCCAGTGCGGGTTGGTAGATATCACATGTCTTCGAATACTTAACAATTGATTCATACTATTGTAAATTATTTATTTTTTTATTATTATTTTTTTGTATATTTCCCGAATCATAAACGGGGTTGCCAGAAATCAAATATCTAGATTATAGTGTAGATAAGTGAAAATTTTAAATTTTTAATATACTTAGCTATAAATCGATGTAAGAGTGTAGCGATCAAATTGTTTTCAATCTTATAGTGATTTAAGACGTAATCAATTGTTTAGTCTATTAAAAGTATTTAAAGAAATATTTGTTTGTTTTATTTATAGTACAGACGCCAGCACATCAAGGTACCCGAAACTGTCAAACGTTCCCAATCAAGTTTGAACCTTATGCTTTAGCGATAAAGTTGAAAATCTGTTAAAGAAATTTGACAGATTGTAGTAGTTTGAAAAAAATTATATGGTGAGCCTGCCTTGTCATGCGCTTTTGAATTTGCATTCTTTAGATAAGTACAGTAGTACTTATCTAAAGAATGCAAATTCAAAGCTATGTACTTAGGTAAAAACTATGAAATCGATACTTAGGTAAGCTGTGGTGGTCTTAACGAAGGCAGCTTGTTACCTTACCATAATCCTCAAGTTAGCTGTTTATTTATTTTTTTCTCATGCTCTCAACTGTAAGAAATGTATAATAATAATTTCATTTATTTCAGGTACCTACCACCTAACCCATATCAGAAAACATCTTTAAATTCAATTCAATTACATTACATTATTCAATATTAAATAGAAAAACCGGGCAAGAGCGAGTCGAACTCGCGCACCGACGGTTCCGTACCATAGTATGTTTTTAAATTTTCATCGGCGAGGCCTATATTCATCAGAGAATTTTAACACTGCACTGCGGAGTAGAATATTGCAGTTTTATGTCAGCGCCATCTCTGGACCGATAGTGGAACTAATGTAACTTTTGTTGATGATTTCTGAAAAAGTGTGCTATTTAGAGACTTCGTTTCATTTTTCGTGATATCTGTACTGTACATAAACTTCTATCACATAGAATTATTTTAGATTTTTCTCTTTGTAAAATTCGGAGATAGGGGGGGGGGGGGGGGGGGGGGCGACGGTATTTTTTTTACATTTTTCTTCAAAAGTCGAAAACAATGCGGCCTAAAAAAAAATAAAAAATGTTTGAGAATGTGCAAACTGCGCTCTTTCATATGATACCCCACATGCCCTAGTAGCCCCACTTCGAATTTTTTAGACCCCCTTTCAGTCCGTTGCAAAAAATGTACATATATTTTTATTTCTTTCTTATTTGCAAAATAGTTGGGCAAACGTCATCTAAAACTATTCCAAATTTCAAGTTGATAGCATTAGGAGTTCTTGAGATATCCAGCTGTGACAGACAGACAGACTTGTATCTCACCATAAGGGTTCCGTTTTTCCATTATGGTACTGAACCCTAAAAACACATATCAATAAATACTAAGTAATAACTACATAATAAACACACACATTAAATAAATCAAATCAAAAATAATACAAAATAATCTACTCATATTCACTACCCCATACTTCCCGTGGGTGTCGTAAAAGGCGACTAAGGGGCGTACCGGAGAATGGGCAGCAGCGTTCTCTATGTATTCCACCACCATACCATACTGAGATCGCCAACCCGCCTGCCAAGCGTGGCGATTATGGCAAACCTCCCCTTTTGGGGGGAGGCCTATGTCCAGCAGTGGACGTCTTTCGGCTGAAATGATGATGATGATGATCCACTACAGTAGTCTCTTACGAGCGACACTATATGTAACTTGCCTGTCGCATCAGTGTCGCACATAAGGACAGTCCAACCTATTCGTTATAATACTCAGAACGGTATTGGAGCTGGCCCGGACTCTGCGCACAAGTGACGCGCAGCGCTTCCGCATGTTCGCAGGGAAACAGTCCGTGTGCGCCCAAGCGAACATACCTGAAGCGCTGCAGCTGCGAGGCAGACCCAAAACCGCTCTGAAACCGTTGTTAAACTGGATGCGGAGGGTGCTACAGCTTTTCTGCGTGTAATTAGACCACAGGCTGCAGGTGTACAAGGACGTGCAATATGCTCGGAAAAGAGTTCCATCGGAGCACCGCGCGAACCTGCGGGCCAACATATTAGCTCTTTTAGATAAACGATCCCCCTTCCCTTATCTCTCCGATCTTTTAAAAAGATCCCTGAGGTGAGCCGTGACTATATGTCCTAGGTATTTATACTGATATGCTGTCAACCTCCGTAGGCCACAAATCGACGCGCTCAGCAGAACCATGTCGGCTGCATAGCTTAAATTGTAGGTACACACGTCATCAACATGGGGGGGATGGGGTTCGTGGCTAAATAATGCCAGCCGCACAGGTCGATCGATCAGGTTATGCTATGCTTGCCGCGGTTGGTCTGTGGATAGTCTTTATATACCGAGACCCCTCCGTGCCTCGGAAAGCACGTTAAGCCGTTGGTCCCGGCCATTGAGATTGTTAATTGTCCCGGCTGTCGTTTGTGGATCTTTGACAGTCGTTATTGGTAGTCAGAAGCCCGAAAGTCAGCCAACGAGTCTTACCAAGGGGTATAGTATTACCCAGTAACTTGTGTTGTGGAGGTCAGATAGGCAGTCGCTTCATGTAAAATACTGGTATTCAGCTGCATCCGGTTAGACTGGAAGCCGACCCCCAACATAGTTGGGAAAAGGCTAGGCAGATGATGACACACGTAATCTCAGCGCGACGATCAGCTCATCCATGTAAAGGTTGAATAACGAGGGTGAGGTCAGTGCGCCCAGCCTTTTTTTTTTTTCGGATGGGAAATCATCTAAATGACTCCTCCTGCTCTGGGTGGAGCGGAAGGGAGTGTCAGACTCTTACTGACTAAAACCCACCGTGTTCCTTCCTTAGCCCTTTATGTTCCGGGCCAGCGGTAACCCTTTCGGACAATCCCGCTGGCCCGGCAGGCTTCGGCCCTAAGGGGCCCCTCCTCGATGCTGACATCTCTTTGAGGCGCGCGTGGAACACGTACGCGCCTTCCAGCACGGGCCTGGTCCTGATCGGACGGTGAGCTACCCGTTACTTTCCGCCCGCAGGCCCGCACCTACGGTGGCCGGGAGTCGTCACGCGGCTCCCGACGCCGGGGGCGTCCCCCGCGGCCGCTGAGACGGGAGGCTCTGTCCCTGAACCGTCCCGCCACCTTCTTTGCTAGCATGACTGCTTCGCAGAAGGAGGTGATTGCCTCCCACTCCCTCTCGCCCCGGACCATGGCTTGCACCAGGGCCGGACACGAGAGGTCGCCGCCGCTGCCGATCGCCTCTACGAGGACACGGCGCGGCGGTGCTCCAGTGCGCCCTGCCTTACACCGTATTGTAATCGATATGGCTCAGACATTGCACCCGACCACCTGACGCTGTTGACTTAGTGCGTATACCAATACATGAAAATGGTAACGAGTTCTGGTGGTAGGTTGATACTCTCAAGTTTGTCCCACACGGGATCAAACGCCACCAAATCAAAGGCCCTGGACAAGTCAAGAAAACACGCGTATACCGGGGTTTTACGCTCATCATAGTATCTGACGGTATGCTTAAGACACAGTATGGCACTTTTCGTTGATA
This sequence comes from Mesoligia furuncula, assembly GCA_916614155.1. Taxonomy (NCBI): domain Eukaryota; kingdom Metazoa; phylum Arthropoda; class Insecta; order Lepidoptera; family Noctuidae; genus Mesoligia; species Mesoligia furuncula. Next base: position 3,057,981 of record OU744818.1, read on the forward strand.
ATCGGGGTCTAAATCCAAACTGATTATCGTGCAGAGATATATATCTACTTAACTGTATATTAAGCAAACCGTCAAACACCTTCGCCGTAACTGTAGCTAGAGAAATAGGCCTATAGTTGCTTTTATCAGCCGAGTCACCGGTTTTATCTTCTATATACATATAAAAGAAGAAACTGACTGACTGACTGACATATCAACGCACAGCCGAATTTACTGGGTCTAGGAATGTGAAATTTTGCACACGGCTTCCTTTTATAATGTAGGGGAGCACTAAGAAGGGGTTTTTGGAAATTCAACCTTTAAGGGGGTGAAAAGGGGCGATTTCGTTTGTATGAAAAATCTTATTCCTTGAGTTAATAAACTTGAAACTTGGCACGAATATTTATCTAAGTAAATTATAAAGTTTAGCATTTACTGTTTTTCTAAAGTACCCCCTAAAGGGCGATTGGGGGGGGGGGGGGGGGGTGTCAAAATTTTAACGCGCGGTCCGATTAACTTGAAACTCAGTATTTATACTTAAGACCAAAAATAAAGAATAACATGTGAAAGGGTTTTTCGAAAATCCTCCCCGAAAAATTAACTACACCTTTTCACCCCGTTCCCTAACGGGGTGAAAAGGTGTAGTTAATTTTACGGGGAGGATTTTAGTGCGTGGCTTGATTAAGTCGAAAATTGGTATCAATAAATCTTCGAGTACTAAGCTTGCTTATCATCCCAGACGATTTTTCAAAACTTGGGGATAAAAATTGGGGATACAGTTTATATGAAAAATCTTATTCATTTGGTTAATAAACTTGAAACTTGGTAATATTTAGCTCAGTAAATAATAAATGATGCCACTTTTAGTTTTAATAAAAAAACCCCGACAGAGGATTTAGGGGGTGACAAAGTTAATAGGTTAGAAAAATTTGTAACCCGCTGTCGGATTAACTCGAAACTCGGTACTTAGTTACTACTAAAATAAAAAAGTAGGTAGGTATGTGTTTTAGGGTTTTTTTCAAATATCGACTCCTACCAAGGTGGAAAAGGGGAAATAAAGTTTAAGGGTGGATTTCTGGCAAATATAGTAGGAAATGCTGTAATCCAGTAGCAGGAATAGCGCCACCAGTGGTTCGCAGAGCACTGGCTCCAGCGAAAGAGCCAAAGTGGTCTCCAACACACGAACCTTTGCACGACGACATCCTTGTGCCATAAAGGCTGAAAAGCTAAAACAGTTTATTTAAAGTGTGTCGTCCCACTCACTGGTGAACCATCACAAGAAAGACTGAAGCTGTGGCGAGACAGTGCTTCCTTACCCAAACCGTTCGTTTCACCCGCTGAAGACCTCCCACGTGGACATGAGTATCCTTGGGTAACCTTTGGGTAAAGTCTTTAAACAGACTCCGTACCCAGGTTGGCCAAAGCAAGGAAAACCTGTTCAGGTGGAGATTCATAGACGACTCTGCCTTGGAGTGTAAATATGGTGCTGTTCCACAAACGATGGGACACTTAATATCGTGTCGTGCATGTCCTGTCAGCTGCAGGTTATAGGAACTGGTGGACGCTGGTGATGGCGCCAAACAAGTAGCCGAATTCTGGGCCGAGTCCGTTTAGATTGCTATCGACACGCTCAGAAGAAGGGGTGGATTTTACTGCTTGCTTCCTTATTAACTCCAAAATGAGTAGACGTCTTCTTTGAGTCAAGTTATGAACACATCCCAAACGATTTTACAAAAATCCACCCCTATGGGGGTGAAAGGCGGGGATCCAGTTTATTTGAAAAATCTGACTCCTTTGATCTACAAACTTAAAAATTGGCCCGAATACACTGTATATAAAATTCAAAGTCCTTACTGACTGACTGATATATCAACGCACAGCCTAAACCACTGGTCCTAGAGACATGAAATTTGGAGTGTGTGTTCTTTGTGAAGAGTAGGTATCCACTAATACGTGGAAAAAAGCCGTAGTCCATCCAATACATAAGAGTGGGAACAGAGATTGTGTAGATAACTATAGACCCATTGCTGTACTCCCTGCTATGTCGAAGATAATGGAGAAAATTATCAATAAACAACTTGTAAACTACCTTCACAAAAACAACATAATAGCAAAAAACCAGTACGGCTTTAAAAAAGGAGTATCTACAGAAGACGCAGTGCTAGACCTAACTGAACTTGTAGCTAGGAAACTAGATAATAAACATAAATGCCTGGGTCTATTTCTTGACTTAACTAAAGCTTTTGACACAGTCTCTGTTCCCACCCTCCTATCAAAGCTGCATAGCATCGGCATACGAGGCATTGTTCATGATCTCTTCAAGAGTTACTTGATGGACCGGAAAATCTGTGTGAAGATAGGATCCCATATTAGTGATGATGAGATAATGTCATACGGAGTCCCGCAGGGCAGTGTACTCGGCCCAACGTTTTTCCTTATCTACATCAATAACTTGTGCACCCTTACTCTGTCATCTGCTAATATATTTACCTTTGCCGATGATACAGCCATTGTAGTACACGGGAAGAACTGGACTGAAGTGAAAAATAATGCTGAAGAATCCCTGCGAATTGTCATGGAATGGCTCCACAAAAATCTACTTACTCTGAACCTAAAAAAAACCAACTACATCCCATTTTCTATTCGGGCTAGTACGAAACCTCCAAACATATACTCGATTAGAGCTCACACCTGCCTGGACACCTCGACCTGCTCTTGCCTGGCGCTCCCCTCAGTAACATCTGTCAAATATTTGGGCGTGATGATCGATGATGGTCTGAAATGGAACAGGCATATAGAGTCTACTGCTGGTAAAGTCAGGAAAACCATTCACCTCTTTAAGTCATTAAGGCATTCTGCGGACTTAGAGACCCTTAAAATGGTTTACACTGCACTTTGCCAGTCCATCATCGGTTATTGTATTCTAGCTTGGGGTGGATCGGCCAAAACTAAATTCCTCGATTTGGAGCGTGCGCAAAGGGCAGTACTTAAGGTTATGTTGCAAAAGCCCTTTCGCTACCCGACTAATCAGTTATACACCGAGCTCAAACTTTTAACTGTGAGACAGTTATTTGTCCTTAGAACCGCTCTCTGGAAGCATAACCAAGTACCACCTCCAGACTCAAGTAAACGTGGCCAAAGAATAATTTGCCCAACTCCTAGTCATAGAACTACCTTCGCCAAAAGACAGCTGTATGTTCTGAGCTCTCTTGTTTACAAAAACATCAATAAGTCCACACTGATTGCAGGGTTAAGCAAACACGAAGCAAAGACTAAGCTGAAGAACATGCTGTACACCCTAGACTACGCTCAAACTGAGGAACTACTGACCACTCTGACATAAGCTGCAACATTCCATAGAAAACATGTACTTAACACAATCACCGACATCTTTAATACAACAAAAGACACTACTCAAAACTCTAACATACTCGACACCACCACATTCACATGTGTACTTGGGCTCTCATGTGATATGAGAAGCCTAAGTATATAACCCATCACAAAATACACACGTTTCCCAGTCTCACACACACTCACAAAACGCAAACAACACACACGATTCCCAATCACACACAGAATCAACCACACAGTCATTTTACTTTTTAATCTTTTTTACTTTTTAAACTTACTTTAATTATAATTTAATTTTTTTGTATTATTTTGCTTTCCAAATGTTTTTCCTTTAAATCACAACATAATAGTATATTCTTTTTGTGTAATATCAGCTTACCAGCTCTTAATTTCCATAGGGATCTAGTGTCCAAGTGGCAGTAGAACACTGACTCCTAAGTCACAGGTATTCCTAGTTTAGGAGTCAGGGTTTCAATATTTGTGCGCCTTTAATTATTAAGAACTTTAGCTAGATATTAAGTATAATTGTAAGGACTTGCATCAATAAAGTATTATTATTATTATTATTATTATTACTAAGTAAGGGTTTTTCGAAATTCCACCCCTAAGAGGGTGAATACGTGGAGGGTGAAATTTGACGCGGACAAAGTCGCGAGCAGAAGCTAGTTAACTATAAAGGCACAACCACAGTTCTCATAAGATCCGGCGGAAGATAAGAGTGGCTCGCGCATAGCGAGTAGAACATTGCTAATACTCTGTTTATATGTGGGCCAGCGTGAAGCAGGTGTTCAATGGATAGAGAATCGTGACCTGGGCCTCAAGTCTGCTATTACAATAGTGTCAGAATGGTCTATCATTGATTTCATAATTGTTGACTTTGACAAGTTTGGTAATCTACTAATATAATGGCGTCATTATGACTTTCCAATGGTCAAACACTGACACTCCATTGAAAGAAATGGCATAGAATGGTAATCTCGTACCTACATAATGAAAAATGAATTACTGACTTACGCGGTAATTTGCAAAAAATTTGACAGTTCCTTTGATCAGTGACCTACGATTAGAACGTCATTGTGTAGTCATTGCTTTTAATTCGTTACGAGTATCGTATAGTTCCTGTGCCATTGACCGACCAATGATCGACCATTATGAATTTAGCAGATTACGAACTTTTAGCAAAATGGCAATGGGATGGCGGTGGGATCGTGTTGGAATGACGAATTTATAAAAATAGCAGACTAGGGCCCCTGGACTCTAGCCCTTTGTCAAACTCTAATGGTTACGGCTACATCCTTGGTACTAAACCTCACCCCTACTACCCCTTCAGGTAACTCACCATTGTAAAGCCCACACGCCAGACCAGACTGAATAGAAAATTGTCTCATTTCATACAAACTTTCAAGCCCTTATTTTTCGAAATGAATGAACTGATTTTAATGAAACTTCATACGCATAAGCAGGATACAAAGGTCTAAAAAGTTAGTAGAGAACATTTTCGAAAAATAGTGTTACAGCCCAATTAGACCGATTTTAAATTTTCTATAGAAACAGAGATTTCCAGTTATCTTTGTTTATATAAGACATTTCCAAAATGTTCTCTACTAACTTTTTAGACCTTTGTATCCTGCTTATGCGTATGAAGTTTCATTAAAATCGGTTTATTCATTTCGAAAAACAATTGCTTGACAGTTTGTATGAAATGCCGTACGGCGTAAACGCTCTTAAAGATTTCAGTATAGAACAGTCAATTTTTTTAGCATTTCTGTTTTTCCCTTGAATGATGAGCAGAAATAATGGTTTTAGACTACAAAACGACTTTAGCAATCCAATCCAATTCCTATAAATTGAATGGTACCTAAATCTAGCAAGAACCAACCGTGCAATTTAAGCCGACTACATAACCTCAAGCGCGGTCTTTGTCGGACTGCATAGAAAAGAAAGAGAAGTGCGATAATACAACGCTGGTAATTTATTGCAAAATATGAAGCAATTAGCTATTTACAAAAAATCTATTTTTTGGTCAAAAACATTAAAACACTAGTGCTTTAGTATGTTGCTTGTAGAATAATCTGACAAAAAAAAACTGGCCAAGTGCGAGTCGGACTCGCACACGAAGGGTTCCGTACCACAAGGCAAAAATGCCGAAAAAAACATGTTTGTTGTATGGGAGCCCCCCTTAAATATTTATTTTATTTTAATTTTATTATTTATTATTAAAGTTAAAATACAACTGAGTATTTTGTGAATATTTCAAGGGCCTACCTATTACCATTTTTGATATCGAGCAAAAAAGGGCAAAAAAATCGCGTTTGTTGTATGGGAGCCCCCCTTAAATATTTATTTTATTTTGTTTTTAGTATTTGTTGTTATAGCGGCAACAGAAATACATCATCTGTGAAAATTTCAACTGTCTAGCTATCGCGGTTCTTGAGATACAGCCTGGTGACAGACAGACGGACAGACGGACAGACGGACAGACAGCGAAGTCTTAGTAATAGGGTCCCGTTTTTACCCTTTGGGTACGGAACCCTAAAAACATAATGATTGTACCTATCTATGTAATTAGTAGGTATGGTTTTTATTTTAAAAAGAAAGTTTTTAGAGTTGTCTTCATGATTTTTTTCTATCGTATCAAATTAGTTGAACCTATTATGTTTTCAACACACTATCTACCTAGCATATCCTGAAGAATATCATAATATTTTTTCTGATTTTGTTTACTGTAGCCGATCATATACTTTTATTGTTTTTAAAACTTGCGTTTTAAGGGTTCCGTAGTTCTGACAAGGAACCCTTATAGTTTCGTCATGTCCGTCTGTCTGTCTGTCCGAGGTTTTGCTAAGAGACCGTTAGTACTAGAAAGCTGAAATTTTGCAGGAGTGTGTATATCAATTACGCCGACAAAGTGGTAAAATAAAATTTTGGACAATACTTTTTTTAGGGTAGCTTCCCTACATGTGAAGTGGCGATGGATATTTTTTTTCGTTGTCTACCCCATCGTGTGGGGTATCGTTGAATGGGTCTTCTAAAATGTTTTAGGGGTTGCTAGAATTATTTTTCGATTTAAAGCTCCATTTACGAAATATGAAACTTTAAAGTACAAATTTTTGTTCCAGTAGGGATGGGGTCCCCCCCCCCCTCTAAAACCTAAACTGCTGGCTTGAAAAATCTGGAAAAATTCACGATGATAGTGCATTTTATGAACTTTAAAGGAAAACTATAGCGGTTAAGATAACTTTATTAGTTTAGCAGTAACAGTCGTTGAACTTGGGTGTTGGATAATTTTGTACCAAACACAAAATCCTTAGCATTAATCCTTTAAAGTGACTAAGATGAAGTAGTTGCTTGTTTATAACAGGTAAATACTTGCATTGAAAAACAAAATATAACATAACGGGCTACTACGGAACCCTACACTTTGCGTGGCCCGACACGCACTTGGCCGGTTTTTGTGTTTAGGTCCTGTAAACCGCGATAACTATCTTCAGATCTTTTAATTATACTAAGTAAGTATAATAAAATAAAAAGTTTATGTAGTCAGATTGTATCTACAATTTCCAATTGATAACGTTTAATTATTGTGACTAATTGAATTACACAATTTATTTTGAATTACGCAGCGATTTCGTGTATGATAGATAACGCGTTATGACGTGGCAGTAATTTGCAATAAATTAAAATGACACGATTTTACTATTTATTTGAAGATTTTATCGGTGTTACGATATCTTTGGAATGTTGATGTAATTTTCGTCATTATTTTCACAACTAATCTACGTAGTATAGCACAGTGTGACCTAAACCCCGTGACTTAAGTAGTTCATTTTAGACAGAAAAGCTATCTAATCTAACTAGCCTGTACTGACCCAGTGCAGGGCAAAGGCTTCCCTCTCCCTTTTCCACACAATTTTGTCTTTTGTGGCCAGTCCTTATGGTAGGAGTCAAGCTCGTACCGCCATCTTCGTCTTGGCCTGCCGCGATGGCGTCGTGCGTTTAGTGGGAACCAATCGGTGGTTCTCTTAAGCCTCCTCTACATGTCGTCAGATTCATCAGCAGATGGCCATCTACGAATGCAAAGGCTAAATACCTACCACAGACTAGCAAATTACCCCGTCTACACGTCGGCGGAGGCATTCGCAGATGGCCATTTGCTGATGAATCTGACGACGTGTAGAGGAGGCTTTAGCCCGATTGTTATCTGACATGCTTAGAAAAGCTAAGTAGTCCATTATTGCGCATTATTAAATATCATCGTACCTGTCATTTCATCGGGATTTAATGAATAGGTCTACCTAAGTACCTATAGTTCCGGACTGTAACAGAGCCTTTGCTCGCGGGCTAACCACTCAATTCCAAAGAGATCACTGAAAATCAGCACTGTGCTGATGCTGATGTGGAAGCCTTCTTGTCAGCAAAGAGTCATCATCTGCCTAGCCTTTTCCCAACTATGTTGGGGTTGGCTTCCAGTCTAACCGGATGCAGCTGAATACCTGTATTTTACATGGAGCGACTGCCTATCTGACCTCCACAACCCAGTTACTGGGTAATACGATACCCCTTGGTAAGACTGGTTGTCATACTTTCGGGCTTCTGACTACCCGTAACGACTGTCAAAGATCTACGAATGACAGCCGGGACCAACGGGTTTTCGAGGCACGCAGGGGTCTTGGTATGTAAAGATGGTCACCCATCCACAGACCAACCGCGGCAAGTGTAGCTTAACCTGATCGATCGATCTGTGCGGCTGTTATTATTTAGTCAGAGGGAGGTGAGCTCCGTCTTGTAACCAAAGACTACAATATAATGCGGTGTAACTTGTAACCAAAGAGTTTGCTGTCACTGTTATTTCTGTTCTGTCATTTTTTCTTCATTATTCGAGTATATTGGTTTGGCTCGCGTTTCTGCGACAAATAAATAAACCTATTACTTTTTCATTCTTTAATGACAATGAATAATAAAGAGCTCCAAAACAAGTCGGGAAAATCCCGGCAATAAAAGTTTCTATTACCTATAAGTGTTTTTCTTTAAAAAATAACTTGTTTACAGGAAAAGTCAGTAGAGTACCTATCTACGATAACAATAACATTGAAAAGTCACTGAAACCACGAATCATATGCACCATTAGGTAGGTACCTACTAAGTGTTTATTTTGCTGGATATGTAGCATATGTATATGTGTATGTATATGTAGGTACCTAAACAATAACAAAATAATCATAACGCAATCTAATTGCGCACCATCTTCTGATTTCTATTTATGTAATTAGGCTTTTAGGTTCAGACAGTTTATAGTCCTTAATAATAATAAAAGTATTTATAGACTGCCTCGTTAGTCTAGTAGGTGGTAGCAATCTCTACTAGAGACCATGCTGTTCTGGGTTCGATTCCTAGGTCAAACTGGCAAGTGGTGGTGGGCAAAATGTTTTTCCGAATTTTTCCAGTGGCGGAATAAGCCTGTCGGAGGTCCGGGGTGACCGAACTAAATGGGACCCAGGAATTAACGTAGAAATATTTAGCACTCTGCCTCGAAAAGGTTAGGTTTTCTTTTGATTATTGATACAGAAAAGGGGATAGGTATCTACTTGGTCGTTATCAGAAAAGCTAGAGCATCAGACGAATAGAGAAGAGCGAGCGAAGCAAGCTCGAAAATGTTTGCACGTTGCATAGTTACAATTTTCTTTCGAAAATTTATTCAGAAATAGTTTGTCAACCTATAGGTACTGAACAGTTCGAAAATATGGGATGCAAGATCGAGCGCAGCGAGCTCAAAAAGTTAGCACCCCACCCTGGATACGTAGATTTCTTTTGACTGGATACGTAGATTTCTTTTGACTATTCGTACACAAATAGGAGTTACTTCATTGACTTAAGTCTGAGCAAAAGGAGAATGTAGAAGAGCGAGCGAAGCGAGCTCGAAAATGTTAGCACCATACCTACCCAATTACAAACTGCGTTTTACTTACTGAATATATTTTGGTCTTGTTTGGGATTTGGTTAAAAAATAATTGAAGAGTTTTGTTCCCGCCGGGACCGGGGTCCAGGAGCGAACCGCATCTCCCGCCCCTCCTTTAGTCCACCAGTGGGTTTTTCCATTAAGAATTTCTCAGTAGCAGCCAGGTGTTTAGAATTGTGCTCGGTTGATGTCAATAGGCTCGCCCCCATGACATGGGACTTAAACATGACTGACGAAATATATCTGTACTGACTGTACTGACCTCTGTCTAACCATTCCAGGAATGGCGCGATGTTGTGATAGATAGACGATAGACGTAAAGTATTCATAACGTACAATAATTAGATCTTAATTCCTATTTATTGCTATTTTCCGTTCATAAAACAAAATAGCTAATACGCGATAAATCTGTTAATCTGTAATTGTAAAAACTATGATAATTGATAACTAGGTAAATCTAATACTGTGTGATTGATTAGGCACGTCGCACAAAACTATTTGTTTATTTATCTATAGGTAAGTACATAAACTCCTGCGCATGAGGGTAGGTAGAAACTATAGAAGGCGACCTGCTACGGGTTCAGTGCCGGATTAAGACTACCTACTTGATGCCCTAAGCAATCCACGCCTGTAGGCCCACCTATCCACTAGTCGCCTCGTAGTTTTCCAAAACATCGACGAGCGATTTGTAAAGATTGGCGCACATCTCTAGAGAGACTTTTGGGCCTTGTAATATCTTGCTGGTAAACAGCCTTGCCATTCATGTGCTAGCATATACTGTTTCGGTGCTGTTTCTGCCTTATGGTGCCCCCCGAGACTTGATGCCCTAAGCAATTGTTTAATTTACTTCAGGGCTAATCCGGTACTGTACGGGTTCTTTTAATCCTGCAGGCTACGGCTGTGCTAAAATTGTATCAAATTTTGTTTACACAGGTACCTACTTTAAAAATGAAGAGTTGGTTTTTTCCGTTGGATGCACCTTTAGAAGTTTTAAGTCAAAAGCTGCAAGGAGTTCGAAAATTTCAGGGTTTTTCGAGCACCACGCAGTTAGCACAGGTGTTTCGAAGCTCCCCCCGGTGCGTTCCCGCATTGTCGAGGCGGGGGGGCTCAGTAGCCGTGGCTTGGACACCCACGGTGAAGCGAAGAGGAACCCGAGGAGGGGCCGCTCGTCAGGGCTTTTGCCTGTAAGCCGACGACGTAGCGGCCACCAAGTAGGTTGCGGTGCCGCTTCGGCGACATCGCAACTGAGGCGGGCCGCGATGTCGTAACGGAGGCATCGCGGCTGAGGGTTGAAGGCCGCGGCGGGAGAGGAGTGCCGGTATTGCGGTGCGCCGCTCTCCCTACCTTCCGCGGCCCTGACGGGGTCGCCACCGTTCGATGGCGGACGCGGTGGGGCCGCAGGGGAGGAGGAGTGTCGGTATGACGTTGGCCGCTCTCCCTATCCTCTGCGGCCGAAAATTGGCAGGCGGCGGGGCCAATGTCCTGACCCGTCACAGGGGGACCAAGGGTGCCCAGACACGGGGTCGTCTGGCGCCCATGTGCTGGTTTGGTCCCTGGGGTGGTCACGGCGTGCTATGTGTTCTGGTGCGCCGGTGATGGGGAGTACTCCCCAGAGGAGGGTCCGGTAACGGACAGCCGCGGCGGGTTCACGGTTGAGTGCTAACGCGTGCCCGTGTTCCCGCCGTAAGCGGCAGAGGAGGACACCGTGGAGCTTTAGTGGGTTAGAGTCCCACATAACTGCACTATCTCCCCATGGTAGTGCAGAATGCATGAGCATTTCTCCACGTTAAAAAAAAAAAAAAAGTGTGTCGAAGCTGCAACTTGGTTTTAAACTATTGTAAGTAAGTATCTATATTATATCTATCCTAACTATATCCAAAAAATCAGTACCTACAGTGCAGTTTTTTTGGGATTAACGTGATTTTTGTCTAAGTGACTGGCTCAAAGTTGTCGACATAGCTACGTAGAAACGATGACCGTTGAGGTAGACGTGTTCTTGAGTGGAGACCGCGAATCGGCAAACGTAAGGTAGGACGCCCTCAGGCTAGGTGGAGCGACGTTCTTCGCAGGTTGGCTGGTAGCAGCTGGATGAGAGTTGCCGAAAATCGAGCTAAAAGGCGTGCAATAGGAGTGGCCTATGTCCAGCAGTGGACTGCTGTAGGCTGATACAAACTTAGGCCAGTCATTGTCATATGATTGGCCTAAGTTTGTACCTATAAAGTTTTGGTAGGTAAGGTACAAACTTAGGCCAGTCATTATCATATGACTGGCCTAATAAGTTTCAACCTATAAAGTTTTCAGACAAACACCTCCTCCGGCAACTAGGTAGAATGCGTCCCAGTCTCTACTGGGAGTACTGGGACGCATTCTAACCAGTTGTCTAATAGATCCAGCTAGTCTTCTTTTTGGAGTATCGACGGCAGAAAGTCCAAACATGTTTGGCACAAAATTTAGCTGCACGAACTCCGCTCTTCTTAGTCTGTGCTGACGCTGTCATAAGCACAGAACACTAATACCCTAGGCGGGGTCATAAAATCAACAAGGTGCACAGGTAACAGAGCATGGGGCGCAGGATGGAAGGTGGGCCATTGTCTTTGGGGAGGTTCCGCATGCGCACTTGAGATCTATTGCCGATTCTCTAGTCGGCTAATACCTAAGAAGATCTGATAAGCTGATGACGATTATCCGCGTGTTGCGCATGCGACTGGAAAGCGAACCTGTCATTATGTTCAACTGTAAAATAAACGTACGGGTGTTGATTTATTTCCTTTAACCCTTCGTATGTCCGGAACGTGGATCCACGCGAGACACAATTACTTTTTAATTGTTTCTCTAATTACAGCATTCAACCGGTTAATCTATGTATAGGTACAGACGCCAGCACATCAAGCTACCCGAAACTGTCAAATTTTCCCAATCAATTTTGAACCTTATACTTTAGCGATAAAGTTGAAAATCTAAAAGACATTTTACAGATAGTAGTAGCTTGATGTGCACTGGCGTTCTGTACTAATCATAAAGCTGAAAAGTTTGTTTGAACGCACTAATCTCTAGAACTAACGGTCGGATTTGAAAAGTTACTTTTGCATTTCATAGCGCAATTCTTGGGGAAGGCTTTAGGCTGTTCAACATGACGCTAGGGCCCTAAAGAGTCAAGCAAGAAGAAAATAAAAAAGTCAGAAAGAACGTTAAACGATAACGAAGTAATACTAGGCTGTCACTCACTGAGCTGAGGAAATGAGATGTAAATATTGCTGGCTTTCAATTATTTCCAAGAAAAAAAAGCGCGGGAAACTTCGGACTTGTTCCTTTGTAATAAAAAACATAACATGACATTGGCTAAATGCACAAACCGTGCGAAGCCAAAAAGAAAAAAAAAAAGTAATACTAATAAGTAGTGCCTACGAATGGGGATGCGGTGCGACGCCGCCACGGGGTGGGTCTGTGGAACAAGAAATTAAAAAAAAAAAAACATTTTTAGTCACGGCATTATCGTTAATTTGATCTTTGGCATACTTACATAATCTTACAATATTAATCTGAATGTAATTTTCAGACAATCATTTAAGTAGGTACTTAGACGGCCTATTTTTAACAGTAAATAAACAAATAAAAATAACTCCTTGATCTTTAGGCCAGGCATAATGCCGTTGACATTTTATCAAAACAATATAGCGGTATCAATATTGATTGTAAGTATTTATTAATCTTTTTCCGACACTATTCTTCCTACTTTGATTATTATCTGGGCAAACTTATTGACAGTTCAATTAAAAAAAATATAAGCCCTAACCACAGACAAAATAAGGCTTATTTTTTTATGTTTTTCAGATTTCTGATAGCAATATCTTTGTTGATTATTTGTAGCTTGTTTCTATAAAAGTAGTTGATTACTGTTCGATAATTAGACAGTAATACACAGCATAGGCTGTTTAGGACCCTGTCCCGAGTTACATCCAGTGCGACATCGTGAAAATACGAGTGATTCTTTTTTAAATATATTTTTTTGTGTAACGACAACGAATTTTAAAATGATCGGTAAGTTTTTTTTTTTAATTAACCATAACATAGGTGATTATTTTTTTTGTTTTATGCCGATTTAGGCATTCATTTTACAGTTATTTTTTCTCATCGGGGTTGAATGTTTTCTTTTGTCTACCTAATTAGAAGTTTAATTTAAATGATTTTATTAGTAAAAAATTAAGTGCCTTGTTGGTTTAGTGCGCACACAAGCGAGACTGCTGAGCATTGAAGGTCCTGGGTTCGATCTCCTGCAGGTTGGGCAATGAGTTTTCTCTTTAGGAATCTAATATTAGCAGCCTGGACTACACAGGGTGGCAGCTTTGAGTATTAGTTGGTTTAATACTCAAAGTACGTAGGTAGTGGTTATTGCAGGTGCAGTGGATGATGCAGGCTACAGTAACAGCAAACAAACAATGAGTTGTTTCATAGAAAAGTGGAACACATATGCGGTCAAAATGTATGGAATGTTTTCTTTCCCTAACCGATTAAAATTTTCAACACATGCGCGTTCAGAATCATGTACCTACAGTCAACAAAAGAGTTGTATGCAGGATCGTCGGATATAGTTGAAGTTTAGTGAGAAACCGATGAATGTTGTCGACTGAAATTTAATTTGATAAAATAAAAATAGCTTACGCGTGATGTTACCTAGGGTGTGAAATTGATTGGCGGCTTGCTTTTCTGAAATACTTAGTTGTCAAAAAAAAAAAACTGGCATTCCGGGAGTGCCCACAGAGGTGAAAACAAAACACAAACAGAATACTTTGCCATCACTCTCTGACATATCGGATTTAAAACCGAGTAGGTACATCCCAAAGACATCCGAATGTAGCGCGGTGTCGGTAACAGTGTCGCGAGTTCAATGGTTTGTTCCCATCTCAACAAATGCCAACGCAATGAAGTTTTCACTTCAAAAATATAATTAAGTCTTGTAGCTTTTGCTCGCGGTTTCGGACGCGTGGAGGTCGGAAACTATGCTACTAACCAGGCTATAAAGCTTAGAGTAAGAAAGCTATAGAGCATCGGGTAGCGTGGCCACACATGAGAAAAAAAACTAACTCAACTAACATAGGCTACATAAGTAGCTGCCTTGAAAAAACTGGCACGCACTGAGAGACGGAAATACTTTATCCCTTTCTTGTGGAAATGAAATGGAGCTAGCCGTCTATACTTTTCTTTGTCTAAGATATAAAGTATCCTATCAGCAGTTTAAGACGTATAGCAAAAGGTCCTAATCGACATACCTTTTGTTAGAGTATATCTATGGGACAGAGAAAGAGTTTGGAAAAACTTTTTATTTAGTAAACGCAAGCGTCATTTTAAGAGAGAGACCATAGTCAATTTAGAAACTACAGACTAAGTACTCACAATAGTGATGCCACATTGTACAGACGCCAGCTGCACATCAAGCTACTACAATCTGTTAAATTTCTTTAATAGGTTTTAAATTTTATCGCTAAAGCATAAGGTTCAAAGTTGATTGGGAAAATTTGACAGTTTCGGGTAGCTTGATGTGCTGGCGTCTGTACCTTTCGCATTTATTATATTAGTATGAATTCTACACCATCATTCCAATTTATTTGGAGTCGGCGCAGTATGTATTTTTCTTCCATACTTCTCTATTAGTCGTCATCTCGGTAGTCACCCCCTTTCTAACCATATCATCGTTCACACAGTCCATCTACTTTACGGATTCTAAATACTTAGGAAAGCAAGATTTTGCAAGCCAATCTAAACGTGAGCTGTGACGTTAATTAATCTTTTTACTACTTAATAATTTAGGGATTAGGGAGATTAGAATAGAAAAAAAAACTTGTCTATGATAAGAAAATCTACCGCCATTGGTTGGTCTAGCGGAAAAAATTGATATTTCGTTACCTACCTACGTGTGTTGATGTAATTATAGAAAAACCAATAAGTGGGTATGACGATTTGTGATAAGGCATTTATCCTGCACTTACCGCTACGTTTTTTTACGAAAAATATCATAAGCCTCTTTGGTCTAGCGGTCGCGAGTCTCCTGACCGATAGATTTTTTTTTGGGTTGATTTCCCGGTTAGGGCCGTTGCTTGATGTGTCATATTAGATACTAGCAGCGCCCCGCGGTTACGCCCGCACAAGTTTCGAACCCGTGGGAATATCGGGATAAAATCTATCCTATGTCCTTTCCCGGGACTCAAACTGTCTCTATACCAAATTACTTACATCTAAATCGGTTCAGGTATAAGCATGAAGAGGTAACAGAGAGACAGACATACACACTATCGTATTTAAAATATGTATGGATTGCTGCCGTCCGACTTAAGTGTGCACCTAGCTGGAATGCGTTTATGCATGAATTGTTTATAAATTTATCATTACCTACCTAAGATAAAACGACACAATGCATGTTGAAAAAAAAATCTTATTTTTTTTTACGAAGTTAACCTTATTTTTCAAACTGTACGATAGAGTAACGTCACAGCGCCAGGTGTACTTTCAATTTTGAAAGATAACTCATGCATGACAGATGACCTACTTTCCTGACGACGCGACGCTATTATCAAAACAATAAATATGTAAAAACAAATAACAACAATAAATTAAAACTAGATCATTGAGTGCAAAGAGTATTTAGCTAATCATGTCGTATCTATGTCAATCTGTCTGTTGAGGACTATCCAGCCATTAACAATTTGAGGTTTATTGACCTTCTGCAAGGTAACTTCTCTTCCTAGTCTGTGCCTTCTGCTCTCAAAACGGCGAAGGAAAACATCGTGAGGAAACCGGCATGTCTAAACTCAAAGCATTTATTTCAATTAAACCTTGTAGAGGCACTTTTAAATTGTCAAAATTAAACAGTCTGTCAGTTAGTCAGAAAGTTGAAGCTAGTTGCTCATTCCAAAACGTAGATCTCTATGGAGAAGAACGGTCAAGAAACTCCATGGACACTCTTTTAAATCAAGATATTACAAACTCCTGGGTACATTATTCTTGTTGCTTCTATATGTGAGAACAATCTAGAACCAGAAATTCGAAGACAACTGACATCTCTACCAACCCTCACTGGGCCTGCGTGGTAGATTACAGCCCACTCCCTCACTCAGAGAGGTGGCCTGTGTGCCAGTGGTGGGAACATTATTGGCTGATTATGCTATGACCTTACATTACTTAGAATAAGAAAGCTATAGAGCATCAGGTAGCGTGGCCACACATGAGACAAAAACTAACTTAACTAACATGAGCTACATAAGTAGCTGCCTTGAAAAAACTAGCACGCACTGAGAGACGGCAATAGTATAGCTTTATCCTTTTCTGTTACTTATAATAACTCAATACTTTATCCCTTTCTTGTGGAAATGAAATGGAGCTACCCACCGTCTATACTTTTCTTTGTCTAATACATTAAGTTTATTATAACCTAAAGCTAATTAATACTAGCAAGCAGCGGCGGCCCTAGCATTTTTTTAGGTGGTGCTAAATCTAAAATGGCGCTCCTGTCAAACTTATTTGCAAATCAGCACAAACTTTTTCCAATATCGACCTTTCCGCGCCCCGCTCGCTCCGTTTGCGCGCCCAAATGATCGTCGCGCCTCGGTCAATACTCCGCGTCCGCGCTTTATAGTAAGTTACTATCATCGGTCATCGAATAGTTATAGTTGCCGGCACGTAACTTGGCAAGAGTTTTTGTAGTGGGGGAAGTTTGCGCATGCACAATTTCATACATTTTTATATGCGCGAACTTCCCCCACTACGAAAATCTCTTGCCAAGTTACGTGCCGGTTGTTATACTATCAGTAAAGGTCTCTGCACATAGCCGGCATGGCGTGGCGGGGCGCTGGCGCAACGGCATCGTTCACACTGCGGGCGCGTCCCGTCCCGCCGCGCCCATGAACAGTGTTTTTATATTGCCCAGGGCCCAAATCGTACAAATATACGTGAGCACGAACACATTTGATTAGTTTTTCGAAATCCATTTTTGTAAAACTACCATTGTAAGAACTTTTGTAACCATACTTATCTGCAAATAAATCTTTGACTTTGACTTTATAAACAAGAAAACATTGCGCCGATTCCCTTGTTCACAAACTAAACTAAATTTAAGTTCAGCGCATCTTTTTCTTTCTATTTCATTATGAAAAGGACAGAAGATAAATTTTAGTTTAGTCCTGTCAAATTCATCAGCGCCTGACACTACTCCATACAAGTTTAGACGTGATTAAAAACTTGCATACTAAAAGAACGTCAATTGACGTCAGTCGCCGATTAATTTGACAGGACTAAACTAAAATTTATCTTTTGTCCTTTTCTTAATGAAATAGAAAGAAAAAGATGCGCTGAATTTAAATTTAGTTTATTTTGTGAACAACAGAATCGGCATCATTCTCCTGCTCCAGATGTGTTTGATTGTTTGACACATCACATCATGTCTTCTTCATTCATACAATGGCATATATGTGGCAAACCTAGACATAATTGATTATGGTCTGAAATCACCAACACGTAGTACCGAGGCCTGGTTATCAATGCTCGATCCTTCTGTCTGAAAACTTGACCCTTACCTTGCCTACGCGCATATCCAGATCGATGCCGATAAGATCAAACATAACAAGGCGATAGGAAACAATTATAGTCGATACTAAATCGATTAAAAATTAAACAAAGTATGTAAATGGAAATGCTTTTTTATCAGCTGCTAATCTTTACATCTATGCACTCTCCGCCTTCCAACTCGAGGTCCCGTGGTGTGCTTTTACCTGGAAAGAAAATTAGTCATAAATAATAATAATAGCGCGGGAAAAGGGTTCCTGGGAGGATTTCGGGGAGGCCTTTGCCCAACTGTGGGACAGTATAGGCTCAATCAGACCAATTCATCATCTGCCTAGCCTTTTCCCAACTACGTTGGGGTCGGCTTCCAGTCTAACCGGATGCAGCTGAATACCAGTATTTTACATGGAGCGACTGTCTATCTGACCTCCACAACCCAGTTACTGGGCAATAAGATACCCCTTGGTAAGACCGGTTGTCAGACTTTCGGGCTTCTGACTACCCGTAACGACTGTCAAAGATTCACCAATGACAGCCGGGACCAACGGCTTAACGTGCTTTCCAACATAGACTAATAATATATATAGAGAGCTTTCCAAGGCACGGAGGGGTCTCGGTATGTAAAGATGGTCACCTATCCTCAAACCAACCGCGGCAAGCGTAGCTTAACCTGATCTACCGACCTGTGCGGCTTTAAAAAAAAATCAGTTACGTATGATTCATTGAGCAGGTAACAAACCATATCTTTTTCTTATAAAAAACCGGCCAAGTGCGTGTCGGACCACGCACAATGAAGGGTTCCGTAGTTAGAATGAATTTATCCCAAAAACAAACTAAACATTGTAGTTGAAAAACATGTTCTCCCATACATTCCAACTGAAAATGTAAGTTTGTACGCACAATATTGGGAGATTTACCATGTTGTTTTAAGACCACAGACTTCTTATAGGTAATGTATAAGTCTAGAACTATTTTCTGTACTTTTTTCAAAATTTTAGGCTCAGTAGTTTCAGAGATAAGGATGGATGGTAAATTTTCGTCCATTTTCTTAAATAACTTTAATAAAATTTACTTTAAAATTATGAAAAATATATATTTGAGATCCTCACAGTAAGCCCTTTCATTTGATATGTCACATCACACCCACACGGTACAGACTGCGAAACGTTTTTTTTTTAATTTTCTATTTGCCCCCCAGAAATGACCCCCATATTCAAAATTTATTTATCTAAGTTACACGTCTGTGTTTAGGTCACAGAGAGTCGTATGTGGACCAAATTTCAACTTAATTGGTCCATTAGATTATGAGCAAATTGGCTGTGACAGGCGGACGGACAGACACATGAGTGATCCTAAAAAGTATAAGGGTTCCGTTTTTTCTTTTTGAGGTACGGGACCCTAATAGCAAAACTGGCCAAGTGCGAGTCGGACTCGCATACGAAGGGTTCCGTACCACAAGGCTAAAACGCCGAAAAAAACACGTCTGTTGTATGGGAGCCCCTCTTAAATATTTATTTTATTCTGTTTTTAGTATTTGTTGTTATAGCGGCAACAGAAATACATCATCTGTTAAAGTTTCAACTGTCTAGCTGTCACGGTTCATGAGATACAGCCTGGTGATAGACAGACAGATAGACGGACAGTGGAGTCGTCGTAATAGGGTCCCGTTTTTACCCTTTGCGTACGGAACCCTAATAAAAATGAACAATAAATACCTTACTTGTGATCAAATCCCAATCAAAATAGATCTTCAGTTTTTCTATCGGTGTTTCTAAGTGCTCAGCACATTTCGTTATTGCTAACACAAATCTATCATGCCTCAGCGCTTGTTGTGCCTTCTGTACAAAAACACCTGCATCGGTAGCGAAGGGTAAATTTTTGTAAGAGGTAAGCCAGAGTAGATATCTTTAATATGGTTATATTATTTGTCTATAGACTGTGCCATTTTTTAAAGGGAAGCCGGTAGGAATCGAGTTGTATGGAACCCTCGCCACTGACCTGCACTATGGAAGACCTTTGAGAGGCTCATGCTAACGTTGTTGAATTGGCCGAATTCTGGTTGAAACTTATATAAAATAAAATGATAAAAGGAAATCTTAAATACTACAAAGAAGAAAAGACTAAACCTATGACAAAAAAAAAAACAAAATTATCTTACTTGATATCAAATCTCCATCAAAGTAGAACTTCAGTCTGTCTATCGGTGTTTCTAAGTGCTCGGCACATTTCATCATAGCCAACGCAAGTTTATCTTCGGGCCTCAACGTAGTTTCAAATGGTTTCTTCTTATTCTGACACTGGAACTTTATTTTTAGACCGTTATTTTCATTTTCTTTACTGCGCTCCTGTGCTAAGTGTGTTACAGTCTGGTTTACGATACCACCGTCTATGAATTTCGCTATGCTATAGTTAATTGAGTCTGGAGTATCATCAATTTTTAGAATCCTATCGTTATATGTAAACAATAACTTATCGTTGCTCACCCCTTCTTTTTCGGTGAAATATTCAAATATTTGTGTGAGTTTCTGATACTTCCGTATTTTAAATTTGAATATTTCTAAGCTCTGCCAGTACACTTTGACGGACATCTCTTCATTGTCATTATCTAGCGGGTCCTCGTCTTCAATAATTTCTACGTCATTGGTAGCAGGTCTAGTGGAAAACAACTGTTGGTTATCAGACTGGTCCGGGTACTCATCTGTGTTGCCGACGCTGTACGTAGGATAATTTGCGGATGAATGTGATGGAGCTGAGGTAAATAATGGATTGGGACTTAGAAATGAGTTAGCAAACATTTCATCGAACATAGCCCATAGGTCCCTTCTGGTGCGACCGCGGCCTCTGGCCCTGCCTCGAGACCCTCTGGCTCTTGTACCACCTCTGCCTCTAGCAGTGCTACCTCTCCCTCTAGTAGTAATTTCTGGTACTGGTTCCGGATTTCGAGCTACTGGTGCTATATCGTGTTCTATAGGTGCTGTAGTAGGGTCTGGCACTAAAGGACTAGTCCTACCTTTAGTAGAATTTGAAGTTTTCCGTCTTGAAGACCCCGTTGCCCTCTCAAAGGACTCAGAAGTGTCGCTTGAGGCCTTCCGTTTGCTACCACGTCCTCGCCCGCGGCCTCTGGGTAACGCCTTACTATTGTTGGCTATTATCGCGTCCAGCGTGAATTCTTCATTGTCCGTGCTATTTACAGTCGTATTCAAGTCTTCTGCGATGATTTCTGAAGTATTTTCATCGTTTTTTGTCAACGTTTCACTAGTTTTTGCGACTTCGGTAATGTCATTTATAACAATGCTATCAACTTTTTCTTTTAGGAATGAGCTTTTGATCTGTTTTAGCTTTTGAGCTATGTTACCGTAGCAATCGTCTTCGGAGTCCGAAGAAGACATTCTATATAAGTTTTAATCACAAAAACATTACACTTTCACATAGCAGGCTATCACATTCGATAACAAATTCAAAATATTTGAAGTATGTAGTGATGTAGTACAATGCGTGAAGGTATTGTTTGTTGCCAAAATTGTCGATTCTTCACAAATTCCGTAATTTAAAAAAAAAACTGTGACATTATTTGAGGATTCAAGGCTAGTGTTATGGTGATCAGCAATATTGTTAAATAGGTATTATATTTTAGTAACGCATTTCAAATAAGTACACAGTTTTCACAAGGAAAACAAAATGATTTACAGACTGATTTATATATTTTTGCTTGAGTGAATCAATTTTAATCAGCTGATTACAGTATTTCCTTAGCATGAAAGTGATTTTATTTGGAAACATGTTTAGTTATACTGTAAATAAAAACAAGTTTTAAAATAAAAATACCAAATCGTTATATTTTCATTTAAAAAAATATTAACCGGTCAAGTCTTAATCGCGGTAGTAAGTTTGAACTCGAAATTAAAGTACATCTCTAGTAACCGGAAACGTCACGTTTGCGTTTTGTTACTTATTGTGGTTGCACAGAATCAGTCTTTAGAGAAATTAAAAGTCATGAAAAAAAACAGACTTATCGATTCTAATTTCTCAACACAAAATGACTGAAAATCGGGAAGACATTTATTTATTTATCGACAACAAACAGCAGTATATAAGTAAATTTAGGTTTGAAGCTAATAATGGAAGTAACAAATAAACTACTCACAACGCTAACCACTTCAATTATTACTAAACAATAAATGTAAATCGTAATGTTTTATTTTCCTGATCATAGTCCAATAATTGGACTATGATCTATTTAATTATTGCAAGCTTGCAATAATTAAACGCCGAATAAGGATGCGTTCATAAATAAAATTGTGTTTTTCATATCTGCAATCAGCGAAATATTCTTATCGTAAAGATTATTGTAAAAATATGTGATTGGATAGGCATAGGTGCGACAAGATTCACAATTTCAGTGTTTTGTAGCTCAGTGACGTCTGCACTGCATTACGTGGGTTTAGTGGTTTATCCTTTGGCGCGAACCGGAATCATATACGTATTAAATACCTATGTACGATAGATGATTGTATAATTATGGTAGACATAATAGTCATTGGAAGCATCTGCAGTGAATGTTTCTGGGTAGGTACCAAAATCGACTAAGCGGTGCGGTGTGTTGATGACGACTTGGTGAATCTTGGGGAGTCTCAGAGAGAGTCCAGTAACCACCTACCGAACCTCTTTTCGCGGAGAACGACCCTTTTTAATCAACTTCTCTGTTGTTATTTCGTTTAAAATTCTTGTAGATGATAGAGAAAAAAAGAAATAAGTAGTAGGTATTTTTTGTAAGTTTTTTTGTTTCTTTTTCGCAAAATGGTAAAAACGGAACCCTAATGGTGAGGCTAAGTCTGTCTGTCTGTCTATCTGTCTGTCACAGCTGGATATCCCAAGAATTACTAATGCTATCAACTTGAAATTTGGAATAGTGTTATATGACGCTTGCCCAACTATTTTGCAAATAAAAAATATATGTATATTTTTTGCAACAGGGACTGAAAGGGGGGTCTGAAAAATTCGAAGTGGGGCTACTAGGGCATGTGGGGTATCATATGAAAGAGCGCAGTTTGCACATTCTCAAACATTTTTTTTTAGGTCGCATAGTTTTCGACTTTTGATGAAAAATGTAAAAAAATAAATACCGTTCCCCTACCGACCCCTTATCTCCGAATCTAGCAAAGAGAAAAATCTGAAATTATTTTATGTGATAGAAGTTTATGTAAAGACTACAGGAAAAATAAAACGAAGTCTCTAAATAGCACAGTTTTTCAGAAATCATCAACAAAAGTTACATTAGTTCCACTATCGGTCGAGATGGCGCTGACGTAAAATTACAATATTCTACACCGCAGATTATATTCTCTGATGAATATAGGCCTCGCCGATGAAAATTTAAAAACATCTGATGGTACGGGTCTCTCGGTGCGCGAGTCCGACTCGCTCTTGCCCGGTTTATTTAGAAACACCCGTTTCGTCTCTATGCAATTTTTTTTTTCTTTCTTACCTGCGCAGCCTGCGCTATATGCCAGTCCTGGGCAAAGGTCTTTAACTTCATCATCATCATCATTTCAGCCGAAAGACATCCACTGCTAGACATAGGCCTCCCCCAAATGGAGGGGGGGGGGGGGTTGCCATAATCGCCACGCTTGGCAGGCGGGTTGGCGATCGCAGTATGGTATGGTGGTGGGTGCATAGAGAACGCTGCTGCCCCATTCTCTGCTACGACCCTTAGTCGCCTTTTACGACACCCACGGGAAGTATGGGGTGGTGCTATTCTTTAAGTCCGGCACCACACAGACAGTTTAGTTACAACATTATAATAAGCTCTATCTATTCACACTTACACGAAATATCTGAAGGGGTCATGTATTTATCATTACGAACAACTTTTAATAAGGGACCAAACCTGATATCGCGAAAAAAAGCGACTCTTCCCAACATTTATGTTTGCATAACTCGTCAAAATTTCAAATGGCAGCAGGCCGTAGTGGGCCCGCGTGGTGCACTGCCCACTGCTGGGACACAGACCTCTCTTTGAGAGGGAGTGGGCCGTAATCTACCTACCACGCGGGCCCAGCGGGGTTTCGTATAGATGTCACATGTCTTCGAATTTTTGGTTCTAGGACATACCGGTTTTCTCACGATGTTTTCCTTCACCGTTTTGAGAGCAGTAGCTAGTGATAAAATTATTTACAAAAAGTATAATAACTAAGTAAAGTAAAGTATAGTAGTTTGGAAAAAAATATTCATCCCCACTTCACATGTAGGGGAGCTGTCCTAAAACAAATATTTTCCAAAATTTTATTTTACCACTTTGTCGGCGTAATTGATATAAGTACGCACTCCTACAAAATTACAGCTTTCTAGTACTAACGGTCTCTTAGCAAAACCTCGGACAGACAGACAGACGGACATGACGAAACTATAAGGGTTCCTTGTAGGAGCTACGGAACCCTAATCACGTGTATAACCTGTTGCCAAATATTGATCTCCAATTCTCCACAATGGTGGAATCAATTTGATTCTGAACCAGCCAATGACTGAAGAAGCCCAGAGTATTTACAAGTTCCTAAAACGGTGTATGAAAGAGAGAAAGGATAGAAAGGCAGAGAATATAGGTCAGGAACTATATTTAAAGATGTGAGTGAGGGATAGAGTAGAGTAATGGGTGGCTTGCAGTCTGCTATCGCAGCATGCAAGATGCCCATTATGCTACTACTGAATGAATGATGATGAGGCTGGTACAGTCACCTAGAGTGCACTGAAGCCTCTAACTAAATATTAGATAAAAAAAAGAAAAGTATAGCGTCTGTCTGGGTTCGAACCCACGACTTCGTTCGTCGTAATAGTCGCTTCCTACCACTGGGTCACCACTTCACTGTTGAGATGAAATAATATTTTTCCTTATTTACTGTAGACAGTCATAAAAAAAACCGGCCAAGTGCGTGTCGGACCACGCACAGTGTAGGGTTCCGTAGTAGCCTGTTATCACAATGTAGTACGATTCCGTTGTTCTTTATTCTGAATATAAAAAAAATAAAAATTCTTCATATTTTGTTTTTCAATGCAAGTCTTTACCCGTTATAAACAAGCAACTACTTCATCTTAGTCACTTTAAAGGATTTTGTATTTGGTACAAAATTATCCAACACCCAAGTTCAACGACTATTACCGCTAAACTAATAAAGTTATCTTAACCGCTATAGTTTTCCTTT
Source organism: Mesoligia furuncula (assembly GCA_916614155.1). Classification (NCBI taxonomy): domain Eukaryota; kingdom Metazoa; phylum Arthropoda; class Insecta; order Lepidoptera; family Noctuidae; genus Mesoligia; species Mesoligia furuncula. The sequence goes on from OU744818.1 coordinate 3,083,016, forward strand.
AAAGTTCATGAAATGCACTATCATCGTGAATTTTTCCAGTTTTTTCAAGACAGCAGGTTAGGTTTTAGAGGGGGAAGGGACGCCCTACTGGAACAATAATTTGCACTTTAACGTTTAATATTTCGTAAATAGAGCATTAAATCGAAAAATAATTATAGCAACCCCCAAGTAATTTTAAAAGACCTATTCAACCTATACCTATACCCCACACGATGGAGTAGACGACGAAAAAAATATTCATCCCCACTTCACATGTAGGGGAGCTATCCTAAAAAAAATATTTTCCAAATTTTTATTTTACCACTTTGTCGGCGTAATCGATATACGCACTCCTACAAAATTACAGCTTTCTAGTACTAACGGTCTCTTAGCAAAACCTCGGACAGACAGACAGACAGACATGACGAAACTATAAGGGTTCCTTGTAGGAACTACGGAACCCTAATCACGCGTATTTTTTGCTGTTTACACGCGATTTACAATCTGTTTGCGAAATCTAAGAAAGTAAATCGAGTAAACCAATTATTTATTGATAACAATCGGTGTTTTATTAATCTATACATCTATCATTAATAGTGTTACATTAAAAGATAGAAATCTGTACCTAGACGTATTTTATTAAGTGGAAAGTGTTCTTTAGGTTTTTCCTTCGGCAGTTTTTCAGCAGCAACCCGGAGTAGATTTGTGTCCGGTTGATAACAATAGGCTCGCCCCCACTCGCCCCCTATCACATGGGACTTAAACATAACTGTAGAACTGTGGGTGTACTATAGGTACAGTCAGTAGCGGCGTTAGGGTAGGGCGTGGTTGGGCGACTGCCCAGGGCGCCAGACTTAATGGGGCGCCTGCGGCGCCCCTTTATATCCGCTTGTTCATAGAGCGAGTCCGACGTACTAGTAAATTCCCTAAATCTAAACAAACTATAACTTCTCCAGAAAAGAAATTTGAAGTTGAATTTTTCAACTGTCTTTTGGACACTACCATAAATTCACTTTTTTTTTTTTGTGCATGGGAAATCATCAAATGACTCCTCCCACTCTGGGTGGAGCGGAAGGGAGTGTCAGACTCTTACTGACTAAAACCCACCTGTGTTCCTTCCTTAGCCCTTTATGTTCCGGGCCAGCGGTAACCCTTTCGGACAATCCCGCCGAGGGGACCCTCCTCGATGCTGACATCTATTTGAGGCGCGCGTGGAACACGTACGCGCCGTCCGGCACGGGCCTGGTCCTGATCGGACGGTGAGCTACCCATTACTCTCCGCCCGCAGGCCCGCGCCTACGGTGGCCGGGAGTCTTCACGCGGCTCCCGACGCCGGGGGCGTCCCCCGCGGCGGCTGAGACGGGAGGCTCTCTCCCTGAACCGTCCCGCCATCTCCTTCGCTAGCATGACTGCTTCGCAGAAGGAGGTGACTGCCTCCCACTCCCTCTCGCACCGGACCATGGCTTGCACCAGGGCCGGACGCGAGAGGTCGCCGCCGCTGCCGTTCGCCTCTACGAGGACACGGCGGTGCTCCTCCCAAGCGGGGCAGACCTCCACCGTGTGCTCCACCGTGTCCTCAGAGCAATCCTGGCAATACCATAAATTCACTCAATGAAAGATTTGAACAGTTAAATGAATGCCTACCTACCCGGAATTTTGGTCTTTTTTGTACAATATAAAAAAGATTCCACAAAACCAGACCTTCTCAAACTCTGTAGTGATCTCCAGTTGAAATTAAGGGTCGGATATCAATTTCGCGGACTAAAAACAGAAAAATAATTTTTTTTCAGCGCAAATTTCTCAATATTAAGGATATTGAGTTTGCGCTGAAAAAAAAGTTATCTAGTTTTTTTTTTTAATACACAAGTACCTATTTATCACCTATCTATCTCCAGTAAGTCTACGAATTTAAGTTTTGATAACTATATCCTTAAGTTATCTGTAGACTTTAAATCAGATATACTTAGATGATTGCATGTTGTGTTGTGCGATGAACTCACTGATCAGAATAATCACATTCTGATCAGTGAGTTCATCACACAACACAACTCCTGTCTTTATTTAAAAAATTATCAAATTTTTATCGGCCAGGAAGTATACTTCCCAGGCGCGCCACCAAAACTTCAATATATTTCATTATTCGTTGAGGTACAATTTTTTTTACTACATGTACCCTAAAGTACATAAAGGGTACAATTTATGTAGAAACGTATTTCTTTAATTTTCCACTGCGGCACGGCCAGGAAGTATCACACGGGAAAGGAGTTTTTCTAAGCATAAGCTGATAAAAACCTATTTGTGATCAACAATTTATCTAGATTGGAAAACTTAGCAACTTTGTCAAACGAAAATAAAATTGTAGAAAACATAGACTTTGATGTCTCAGTTTGCCGATAGAAAGGCTAGAAAATTAAAATTTTATTAGTTTTTTTTTTAATAAATGGTTATTTCATTATATCCCCTGCTTATTTTTCGTATGGGTTTCAATGGCAGATAGGGGGCGCCGTAGAAATCTCGCCCGGGGCGCTGGTAGTGCTAAAACCGGCACTGGGTACAGGTACAGCTCTGCCTAACCCTTCGGTTGCTTGCAAGCGTGAATTTATGTCATCATCTGCCTAGCCTTTTCTCAACTATGTTGGCGTCGGCTTCCAGTCTAACCGAATGCAGCTGCTCTGCATATCTGACCTCCACAACCCAGTTACTGGGCAATACGATACGGCGATACCCCTTGCAAAGACTAGTTGTCAGACTTTCGGGCTTCTGCCGACCCGTAACGACTGTCAAAGATCCACGAATAACAGCCGGGACCAACGGCTTAACGTGCTTTCCGAGGCACGGAAGGGTCTTGGTATGTGAAGATGGTCACCCATCCATGGACCAACCGCGGCAAGCATAGCTTAACCTGATCGATCGACCTGTGCGGCTGTTATTACTGAGCCACATAAGCTCCTCCGTGATATTATGGGTGTTATGGTAATTGGGGTTTTCCAGTGGCATTTTCTCAGTAGTAGTAGTAGTAGTCCGGATTCTGGATTTTGTGCTGTTAATGGGTTAATTCTTTTAATGGAATTGAATGTTATTCACTAGCAGCGGCGCCCCGCGGTTTCACCCGCGTAAGTTTCGATCCCATGGGAATATCGGGATAAAAACTATCCTATGTCCTTTCCCGGGACTCAAACTATCTCTATAGGTACCAAATTTCATCTAAATCGATTCAGTAGTTTAAGCGTGAAGAGGTAACAGACAGACACACTTTCGCATTTATTGTTGCTGCAGGTGGTTATCCAAGAAAGTTGATAAATATAATAAATATAGACCCCTTCAGAAATAAAAAAAATAAAAATTGTCTCTCTCCCACAGCTAAACTCCTGACCACAGTGGTGCTTCTGAACGTGGCTCTTGCTGCAGAGATACCAAAGAAGAACGCCTCGGAGGATGCCACCTTCCATACCTTCGACCCCAGCGTGGACCCGAACGACCTGAGCTGTGATCCTCAAGGACATGTGAGTACCTATTACTTGTACAGACGCCAGCACATCAAGCTACCCGAAACTGCTAAATTTTCCCAATCAACTTTGGACCTTGTGCTTTAGCGATAAAGTTGAAAATCTATTAAATTTTGACAGATTGTAGTAGATTGATGTGCTGGCGTCTGTACCTTCTTGGTTTCTTGAGCTTGAATTTTGTATTAAGGGGCTTACATGACCTAAAGCGCGGTCACTGTCGGACTGCATAGAAAAGAAAGAGAAGCGCAAGACTGAAGACACAAAACTGGTAATTTATTGTAAAATATGAAGAAATTATCTATTTACAAAAATTATTTAATAATAAATAATCCATCACTGAATGCAGTTTGGCTTTAGAAATTTAATGGCATATTTTTAATTATAATTAAAATTGTTAATGAAGGGATAAACTGCTTTTAAAGACAATCAAGAGGTGTATTTGAAGATTTTTTTGATGCATTAATGTATGTTTAATTATGATTTGAGTTCCATCACTGTATTAAAATAAGACTTGAAAATATAATTTTTTTTTGGTCAAAAATTATTTACGGTTTAAGAGATACTTACACTGCTTTTAAAAACCAACTTTTTTAACGTTTTCAAAGAATCTCCGTCTTAAACAAGCTTCTGTCCGCGACTTCGTCCGCGTGAAATTTCACCCTCCCCCATTCACCCTCTTAGGGGTGGAATTTCGAAAAACCCTTTCTTAGTGGATAAGTAGGTGCTCTTTACAAAGAACAAACTGTCCAAATTTCATGTCTCTAGGACCAGCGGTTAAGGTTGTGCGTTGATATATCAGTCAGTCAGGACTTTGAATTTTATACTAGATACAGATTTTTACATATAACATGTTTTTTGTCTGTGTGGTGCCGGACTTAAAGAATAGCACCACCCCATACTTCCCGTGGGTGTCGTAAAAGGCGACTAAGGATCGTACCGGAGAATGGGCAGCAGCGTTCTCTAGGCATTCCACCACCATACTATACTGCGATCGCCAACCTGCCTGCCAAGCGTGGCGATTATGGCAAACCCCCCCCCTTTGGGGGAGGCCTATGTCCAGCAGTGGACGTCTTTCGGCTGAAATGATGATGATGATGATGATGTTTTTTAAATATTTGTATGCCAGTCTTTGGCGAAACATGTAAGATCATAACTTTATTTAAAAGACCTTAATGTACAGTCAACAAAAGAGATAGGTAGTATGCAGGATCGTCGGATATAGTTGGTGTTTAGTAAGAAACCGATGGATGTTCTCGGATAAAAAATAATTATATTATTAGAAAACAAACAGCTCATTTATCAAAATTTTCCTTCGACAACATCCATCGGATTCTTACTAAACTTCAACTATATCCGACGATCCTGCATACTTATCTATTTTGTTGACTGTACCATGTTTTAATGCAAATCATTGTATACACTCACAAAACATTTTCACAAATCACAACCGAGAACTGTGGAGCATGCTCGGGGGACGCGCGAGCGCGGGACCACTGGGGCGTCTGTAGAATCGTCATTCTTTCGTTTTAAATACTTGACAGGGATAATACATCTTCCTTGTTCTGTCTCCTACACTCTGTGCAAGTTTGAGCAAGATCGGTATAGTTTTAAAAGGGAATTTACGTCAAAACCACGGCAGTAACGCGCCGGCCAATTTGGCCGCCGCCGTCACACAATAGGAACTGACAGGAGCTGTACCATTTTGGCCGCTCTAACAACGTAAGGGTCATAGTAAGGGTTATAATGTTCCCACTGCTGGGACACAGCTTTGAGAGGGAGTGGGCCGTAGTCGCCGACAGGCTTTTTCTACTCGAAGAGAGTGGGCTGTAATCTACCTCCATCCAACTGTAAGTCGGGGCCGTGACCAGTCAGCCCATTGTTAAGGGCCCCGACTTACGAGTTGTACGAATAGGTCTTGGGTTTGAACCCAGCCAGGTGCTGAACTTTGTGTTTAAAATCACAGCTCGGGGCACCAGAGAGTACTTGGAGAAAACATTTGTATTGCCGTGGCCTCAAATCCCATCGAGCACGCAAGAGACATTTAAAAAAAATCTTTATTTAGTTTTGTAAATTATGAAACTTTTATTTTCTTTAGACTGTACTTACCTGTCAAAAAGAGTAAACTTACATAATGTGGATAAGACAGAGATTAGAACAGAAGACGAACAAGCAGGCGATTTTGGAGGGGGGGGTTCAGGGGATCAGACCGGAATAACTCCTCAAAACGACGAAGGAAAACATCGTGAGGGAACCGGCATGTCCTGGAACAAAAAATTCGAAGACGCGACATCTACCAACAAGCACTGGGCCCGCGTGGTGGATTACAGCCAGCTCCCTCTCGAAGATAGCCTGTGTTCCAGCAGTTACCCATTATGGCGGATTATGCTCATCATTATCTGCCTGCCTTTTCTCAAATATGTTGGGGATGGCTTCCAGTCTAACCGGATGCAGCTGAATACCAGTATTTTATATGGAGCGACTGCCTATCTGTCCTCCACAACCCAGTTACTGGGTAATACGATACCCCTTGGTAAGACTGGTTGTCAGACTTTCGGGCTTCTGACTACCCGGAACGACTGTCAAAGATCTACGAATGAGAGCTGGGACCAACGGCTTAACTTGCTTTCCGAGACACGGAGGGGTCCCGGTATGTAAAGATTGTCACCCATCCATAGATCAACCGCGGCAAGCGTTGCTTAGCCTGATCGATCGACCTGTGCGGCTGTTATTATTTAGCCACGAGTCCCTCACGCTGATTATGGTGATGTATCCATATCCATACTAATATTATAAATTCGAAAGTAACTCTGTCTGTCTGTGTGTTACCTTTTCACGCCTAAACCACTAAACGGATTTCGATAAAATTTGGCAGAGAGATAGATTGCAACCCAGGGAAAGACATAGGATAGTTTTTATCGACATACCTCGCGGGCGAAGACGCGGGCGGAAGCTATTGTATTATAATCACGTTTCCTTTCTTCCAGATCTTCTTACTTCTGCCTCACTTCACGGATTGCACAAAGTTCTACATGTGTGCGCACGGCGAGGAGGAAGAGTTTCAATGCCCGGGAGGTTTGATCTTCGATTTCCAACTGCAGGTTATTATAATTTCCTCTGTTTATACTGCACTGGTTGATGTCATGACGTCAACGCCGGCTGTCGCTGGAAAACAGCGGTGGGGCCCTGTCTCGCATAGGGTCGCAGCATTATGCTGAGCGATGGCCGTTTTGCGTGGTTGTGACGCATTTTGCCCCAATCTTGTTATTGTTGATTTTTGCATGCGTCATGTTTACCGCAAAAAAAAGTTTTTCTTTCTTCCATTATCTTACAAGTTGGTCACGGGTCTGACCTAACCTAACATATTTGGTCGGGGTGCTCTAGCCTAGTTACTTAGTTACTGTGTCCAACAATGAGAAAATACCAGAGAGTTAAGATGTTTTTTTTTGTTTTTAGGGTTCCGTACTTCAAAAGGAATAACGGAACCCTTATGAATGCCTCCGCGAATGCCTCCGCCGACGTGTAGACGGGGTAATTTGCTAGTCTGTGGTAGGTATTTAGCCTTTGCCGACGTCAAATACCTACCACAGACTAGCAAATTACCCCGTCTACACGTCGGCGGAGGCATTCGCAGATGGCCATCTGTTGATGAATCTGACGATGTGTAGAGGAGGCTTAATTCTACGCAATCAAAAGATACAGGCTTTTATGTTCCGAAATGAAAACCTATATGGTACCTACTTCCCGTTGAACTAGAATCGTTTTCTAGAAGGAGGAAGGAATTTGGCAAGAAGCAATATCATGTAGCACAAAGGAAAACATTCGAAAACCGTAAATTGGTTGTTACATTACAAAAAAAATAATTTTTAAACTGTTTATATGCCATAATTTTGTAAGGAACCCTTGGTGCGCGAGTCCAACTCGCACTTGACCGGTTTTTTAGGGTTCCGTACCCAAAGGGTAAAAACGGGACCCTATTACTAAGACTTCGCTGTCTGTCCGTCTGTCTGTCTGCCTGCCACCTGGTTGTATCTCAAGAACCGTGATAGCTAGGCAGTTGAAATTTTCACAAATTATGTATTTCTGTTGCCGCTATAACAATAAATACTAAAAACAGAATACAATAACTATTTAAGAGGGGCTCCCATACAACAAACGTGTTTTTTTCGGCATTTTTGCCTTGTGGTGGAACCCTTCGTGTGCGAGTCCGACTAGCACTTGACCGCTTTTTTTGTTTACCTACCTCCAACTTGTTCTTTTTGTGTTTGTGTCCTTTCTCTGCGACATGTTTACCGTACAGTATTCCCAAATTAATAATGCGCATGCAGATCTTCGCTAATTGTCGTATTTCCGGAAATACCTGAATCATTGAATCGTAAGAGCCCTAAACTTGCATGAAGAAAATGCACTTAACCACTCTTTAGACATACCGTCTTCCGACGCTCGGGGAATGCGACCGTTGCCGAACAGTGTGCATTATCACTTTGGGAGACATGTAAAAAAAAGTTTTTTCTTCCTTTCTGGCTAGCAATGAAATATTTCCCTTATTGACCACCAGGTCTGCAACTGGGCGTGGGCCACGACCTGCCAACTTAGGACGCTTAGGGACGAAGATGAGGGGTCTGGCGACGAGGCCGATAACCTTATCGGATTCTTCTCTGATGAACTGGAACTGCAACCCGTTGGTAAGGATAGCTCCTAAATTAAGGCCTACGCAGACCGGGACGGCATGGCAAGGGATTTAAATTTTTACCCTATAAATTTTTACTAATGGACATTCAAACGTATCGATATAAAAATACGACATAAATTGCTATGCTTTATAATGATGCCGTGGTATCGAAAGGGATTTCATTGCACGGCATTTAAAGACGCCACGGGCTCCCGCGGCGGGATGCCGTGGCTTCCTGCGGTAAGCAACGGCATGCCAAGGACTCCGTCGCTCGTTGTGACATACCGCGGGGTGAGGCGGCGGGGGTAGAGAAGCGGGGAAGCCGCTGGAATGCCGCGGTATCTAAGCGGCTAGAGTGTGCGCTGACTGACGGCAAAATCCCTTGCCATGCCGTCCCGGCAACTTTGGATTGATTTGATTTTCCCATCACTAAATAGTGGTTGTGACGTCGTAGTAAGTAGTCATAAAATGGCACGCTTGGTTTTCATACAGTTCGTGATACTTGCGTTATCTAGGTCTATCTATATCTGTGGTCACTAGGCTCTACTGCAACGCACACTAATCGGAATCGTAACGTAATCGCCTCGCCTCAGCTACGGCTCGACGTCCCCGCGCTTACGTCTCTTCGTCCACCCTTGCGCCTCTCACCCCACTGGCCTGCCTGCTGCACCATCAACCAGCGGTCGGCGAGCCGTAAGCGCGGCATCGCCTAGCCGTAGCCGAGTCGACGTAACGGAGCTTCTGATCCGCTTTGGTTACGTGCTTACGTTAGTTTACGGCTGTTTGACGGCGAGGAAAAAGGCGCTACAGTGCACCTTTAAACAGCCTTTTTACACCTTTAAAAGTAGATTAAATAGGTAGTAATAAATTGGTTGCAGTTGGGTAGGCTTGATGAGAGCGATTCTATTCAGACACCGCTTCTGGGAATTTTAGGAATTTCTCTTTCTGGAGCCCTGACATCTGTTGCTAGAACCTAAGTACCTACCTGGGCAAAGAATTTTTTAAAGGACGAGCCTACTTTTTGAAAAGACAGTCCTTAATCATGGCATTTTCAACGGTCAGTGTTGGGTTATAAGATTGTATTTCATTTGCAGACACCGTAGCGAGCGTGCGACCAATTTCTCTAGAGCACCGCAACTACAACAGCATCCTCAACTGCGCAAGAGCTGATAACGCAGCGAGACAGGTGCCTTACAAGTAAGAAACAGTTCCATTATCATGTTAACTATCATCATCATCATAATTGGCCTTTATCGTTCCCACTGCTGGGATACAGGCCTTCTCTCTGTGAGAAGGAGTGGGCCGTACCACGCTGGCCCAGTGCGGGTTGGTAGATGTCACATGTCTTCGAATTTTTGGTTCTAAGACATGTCGGTTTCCTCACGATGCACGTGTTTTGCTTCACCGTCAAGTTCCCAATCACTGCTACTTTTTTTTTTTGTGTGGGAAATCATCAAATGACCTCTCCCGCTCTGGGCGGAGCGGAAGGGAGTGTCAGACTCTTACTGACTAAAACCCACCCGTGTTCCTTCCCTTTATGTTCCGGGCCAGCGGCAACCCTTTCGGACAATCCCGCTGACCCGGCAGGCTTCGGCCCTAAGGGGCCCCTCAATTCATGCTGACATCTCTTTGAGGCGCGCGTGGAACACGTGCGCGCCCTCCGACACGGGCCTGGTCCTGATTGGACGGTGAGCTACCCAATCACTGCACCTCATGTAAACTTAAATCTGCAAGAGCCGCCAACGAATTTTGCCTGATTAGACAATCAACTATTAAGAAAGTTATAACGTTGTATCTGGATATATTATGAAACCGAAACTGGCATGTCCTTGAACCAAAAATTCGAAGATATGTGACATCTACCAACCCGCACTGGGTCCGCGTGGTGGATTACGGCCCACTCCCTCTCACGGCTTGTATCCCAGCAGTGAACATTATGGGCTGAATATGCTTTATGCTATATCTTTTGATTGCCCCGACTTCCCCGTTGGTCTCGTGGTTGCAAGCGCAACTGCTGAGCGTGGGGTCCTGGGTTCGATTCCCGGGTCGGACAAAGTGTTATTGGGTTTTCTATTAGGAATTGCTTAATAACAGTTCGGAGTTTGGAAGTTGGCGGTTTAATACCCCCGTGCCTCGGAAAGCACGTAAAGCGCGTTGGTCTTGCGCCTGAACTCCCCGGTCGTGTCGGATTGCCGTCCCATCGGACTATGAGAGTAAAGGAACAGAGAGTGCACCTGTGTTTGCGCACACACTTATGCTTTGCACTATAATATCTCCTGCGTACCTGGCTAATCTCCATTGAGATTGACCACCGTGACCGAAAACGGTCGGGGAGGCTATTATTATTATTATTATTTTGCTATATCATGAGAAAGTCCTGTGGTCATTAACCAGACGCTGAGCTGTTAGCTTCTACTGAGCATTTGCTAAAGAAAAAACACCAAAGGAATGGGTGACATTTGGTCTGACATAGGGATACATCCAGGGTGCTACGCGTCAGCGGGATTGTCCGAAAGGGTTACCGCTACTCAGGAACATAAAGGGCTAAGGAAGGAACACGGGTGGCTTTTAGTCAGTAAGAGTCTGACACTCCCTTCCGCTCCACCCAGAGCGGAAAATCAGAGGTGGAAAATCAGGGTGGGAAATCATCAAAGGGGCCCTTTGATGATTTCCCACCCTCAAAAAAAAAGGCTTAACAATAGAGTTTACGAGGCCAAACAATTACTTTTACATCTAGGACTAACATGATCTTTTTTCTCAGGGGTGACTGCCAAAGGTACTGGAGGTGCGTTGCAGGAGTGCCCCAAGTGGCATTTTGTACTGACGGCCTATTTTTCAACGACCAGACCCAGCAGTGTGACTTCGAGGCGAACTCGAAGTGCGTGCTGACACAAGAAGACGAATTGCAGAGTGAATTCATAAAATACGAGCAATAATTTGAATCTGCAGACTTAGTTTTAGAGTGTAATGCAGACTTTAGAGCGTTTGTTTTTTGGCATGATTTTGATGCTTTTCAGCATTTCATTTTTGCTAGGAGAATTTTTTTAACCAATTTTCTTACCTAAATCATTTTAATGTTGTTTTCATGTTCCAATACATAGTTACTCAGAAATAAGTTTTTTCAAACAGTATTTTTTTGGCTGCGGGGTGTCAAAATGATGTCATAACTTCATTTACTCCTAACAGTTACGCCACTAAAAAAATGCTTGCTGGTTCAAGCATTAAATTAGCAGCTGACATTCATTTACTAACGCATCTTGTTACATTATGCTCTAAATAACAGCAACTGTGCATCTCTGCAATGAGTATTATTAGTGATAAAATATGGTGTAAGTCATTTTGCAGAGTGCAGAGTTTTTTCGATGAATAAGATCATTCCTCCCAGTTTTTGACTGTCTATTTTACTACGTTGTTAAATCTCATGTCTTTTGATTTGATTGCCTTTTGTTATGTCGCTCAACCATGCAATTTGACAGCGTAAACAACTTTAGTGTTGATCAGACTTTCGGAGCTGGGGGTTTATTTTTTATAGCGTCTCTGTAGATCTTTTAAAATATAGCAATTCTTAAAATTTAAAACATGTGAAAATTACTGTTTTTATACCATTATGTTAAGTTTAAGTATTTAATTGTATAATTAATTTTTTTTAATCCCCGATTGGACAGTATAATGGTTAAATTAATGTATATAAAATATGTTTTATAAACAAGAAAAGAAAAAGAAAGTGTTATTTTAAAAGATTTTGTTTTAATTTATTCTGCCAAAAATATAACGTTACATAAACTTACGCCTTTTTCTCCATATGATACAAAGTTATAATTTATCAATTTGTCAAGTACCTATTACAGTGATCACTGCAGACTGAGAGTGCTTTGCAAAGCTGAGAGACCATGCAAAGCTGAGAGTTCACATTCTAACCGACACTAAGTATACTAAAACCTTGAGAAATAGATCTAGCTTCGCTTAGCATAGAAAAAACTGATGCTATTTAGGTACTAGTCAAATAAAAATATAGGTACACGGTGAAAACATCTCTTATTTTTTAGTCTGTCACTACTTTACTCTTTTTTCTTGAACAGATCGGCAGCCGTTTGGACGATGGAAACATGTGATTTTCCCCATCGACCAATAATTGGTCAAATTTCAATTGGTCCAAGAAACATCGACGGGTTTGTCCACCTTCTCAAAAGGGTAGTAGGGATGATCTTGCCAGAGACTGGGGAACACTATCCTGTAGTCATTGTTGAATTTTCCTGAAAATAAATAATTGGGAATGAAAAACTAATGTTTTTACAAATTCTTATACGAGTAAACTCAGCAGTGTGACTTACGAAGCTAACCAATTAACAATGAGAACTAGACACCAGGATTGAGACACAAGTCATATTTTTCTTTAAATCTTTCATTATTAAAAATCCGCATTTCCATTTAGGTTTTGGGGTCCTCTTCCTACAGTCTTCACTCAGCAGACAGCAGTTTGACTAAGTATATTCACAAAACAAGTCAGTAGGGGGCCTTCTAAGCTTCTCAAAGTCTCCTGCTAAGCACTATGTTATTTGTAGAACAAAGTAAGTCATCAATACAGAAGAGAATGAACCAAAAGAAGTGAACTTAAATAATTGAAGAAGTCAATCTGCAGACTTTGAATTAGGAATGTTTGCAGATTGACTTCTTCAGTTCTGTTTCCAAAACTTACTCAAAGTCTCCATTTCTGCCTTTGTCAGTTCGAAGTCAAAGACTTCGATGTTTTCTTCTACTCGGTTGTTGCTCACTGACTTGGGGATAGGAACTACTCCTCTTTGCACCTGAAAATAGCCATAAAATAGGTTGAAAAGTTGCATATTTTAATTTAATCTGAGCTCTGCTGCGATTCTTATTATTCTTCTTGTCAGTGTCAGGTCTATTTAAGTAGGATAATGTTTTATAATTAAAAGATAGATTGTTCAGTTTAGGTTATATTTTAATAATACTTTTACACTTACAATCATGATGACATAAACTGGAGTGGTCCATAGACCAGCCCCATAGATAATATAAAATAGGTACCATAAATATTCTAAGGTACTATTCTAGAACACCTCCCCCTTAAGCATAATTATACCTTGTGAACAAACCCAATCAACATTATAGGAATATCACACATAATTCAGTCTACTTAACATTGGTCACTCATTACAAATCTAAAATCTGTCTAGGCTTAATAATTCTGCCAGATCTAGTCTGATGCAAACTTGAACTATTATTCGTCATATGATTAAAACTATTTTCATTCATCACATCAGGTGAAACACTTTGTGAACAGCTAGGTAAACTTAAAGGACAATCATTATCACTTACATCTATAAATATATCTCTAGGACCACAACATGCATTGGTTTGAGATTTTCTCATGTGATAAGTATTTCGTCTTACTGGTTTAGAATTACCGCTTACTATGTAAGATCGAGGTTCTTTAGCTTTATTTAATACTATTCCTTTTTTCCAAATATTTTCCTTATCAGTCTTATATACTATTTGTTCCCCTATCTCAAAACTTTGTTCCCTTCTTCTAGCTTTCCTATCATGAAAGTTTTTAGTTACAGATTTTCTCATATTCATCAAAATATCAATATTTTTCTCTATCTTTGGTTCTAAAGCTGCACTGCTAGTAGGTAAGTTAGTTCTTAGGCGTCTACTATGCAAAATTTGTGATGGTGAAACCTGTAAGCCAGTTAAAGGCGTATTATTATAATGTAAAATGGAATCTCTATAATCAATGTTTTCATCATTAGATTTCTTTAACAAAGTCTTAGCAATATGAACAGACTTCTCCGCTAAGCCATTACTTCTATGGTAATGAGGACTACTAGTTACAATTTGTATCTCTTTAGACCTATAATACTGTTTACACTCATATGACAAAAACGGGTTATTATCGGCAACTATAGTCTCCGGGTAACCAAATCTAGTAAATACTTCTTGCATTGCATTAATTATGGATTTAGAACTTTTATCTAATAAAGGGATTATTTCAAGCCAATGTGACAGGTAATCCACTATCACTAAATATGATTTACCGGCAAACTCTAATATATCTGTCCCTACTTTACTAAATCTCTGCTTAGGTATCTTATGACATAACATAGGCTCATAATAATTCTTAGGTCGAAATTTTTCACATGTTCTACATTTAACAATTACATTTTTAATATTTTCAGACATACCTGTCCAATAAAATAGCTGTCTAGCTCTATTAATACTTTTATTTACCCCAGGGTGTCCTTGATGAATTAAATTTAGCACATAAGATCTCAAGGATTCTGGTACAATTATTTTAGAACCAACAAACACTAATCCTGCCTCAACATAAATATCCTCTTTAAGTTTATAATATGGTTTACATTCTGGGGAAACCCTAGATTCCTCGGGCCATCCACTAAAGTAATACTTCGTAATCTCTGTCAAGATTCTGTCTTTACTAGTGGCTAATCGAAATTGAATTTTCCTTTCTGAACTCATAGGTAAATGTACTGAAACTGAATGTACCATTTCTAACATCTCAACATCTTTCTCAATTAGTTTTCTACTATTCCTTGATAGCATATCAGCAAAATGTATCAATTTCCCAGGAACATATACAAGATTTAAACTGTATTTTAGTAATTTTAACCTTAAACGTCTTAATCTAGGTGACCCAATCTTACTAATCTGTTTTGACATAATTGGTAACAAGGGCTTATGGTCAGTTTGAACACTTACAGAATTACAACCATATACATACTTATGAAATTTTTGTGTACCATAAAAAATGGCCAATAGCTCTTTCTCAGTTTGACTATAATTAATTTCAGCACTATTCATAGTTCTAGAAACACAGGCAACTAATCTTAAAATACTTTTGTCATCTTTTTGAAACATACAGCATCCAATACCATTTTTAGAAGCATCACATTGCAAAATTATTTCTTTATCAGTACAAAATGGGCTCAATGCTGGTGCCTGAGAAATTTTACACTTTAAATCACCTAACATTTTCTCATGATGTGGCAACCACTGAAACTCTACATCTTTTTTTAAAAGCTTACATAAGGGTGACATTAATTCTGCCATCTCAGGTACATATCTCCTCACATAATTAAAAGATCCAATTAATCTTTGTAATTCTTCCTTAGAACTGGGTGATTTTAACTGTAATAAAGACTCTACTCTATCACCATCAACTCTCATACCTTCCTTGCTGAATATTTGACCAATATACTTAACTTCTCTCTGCTTGTACTGTAATTTATCTTTGTTAAACACCGCTCCTATCTCTTTTGCTCTTTTTAACAATTCCTTAACAGATTTATCATGTTCAAACTCATTTTTTCCCATGACTACAATATCATCTGTAACGAGTCTTTTAAGCCTGTTACATGATAGCGCGTTCTTTGCTTTAATTTGTAGGCAACAGGGTGGTGTTGCCATGTAAAAATTCATTTTTTTTTTAATCGGAAGTCGTGTAGTGGTCACACTGATTTTTTCTTTTTTTTTGATGCTGTCAGTTGATTTTGACAGGGCACTTTCCGGCCGAACCTTTATGTAAAATGGAGTGTTTTTAGAGCTCCTATTGAAATCTGGAAGTTGATACTTCCAAAGGACTACATCCAGTCCTAATTATGTGGTAGCTGATTTGCCCTTGTCGGCATCATAATGGGATTGTCCATATTTTGTAAAAGGTTGGTAAAATTCTTCGTGGTTTCAAACCTACTCACGTGTCGCGTGGTTATTTGGATGGTAGACGTTAATAGTTTCCGATATTTGTTTCAGGATCTTTTGAACCTTATATATTTTGGATTAATTCATCTACTGATGTAAAAACTTCCTTTGGAAAAGAAACGGTGAGTTAATTTGCATTTGGTCGTAAACATTCCGATCGGCATTTTTGTCGACGCTGAACATCAGCTAACGGTTATTCATGTTTGATTTCAGCCGTGAGGCGTTTCTTATTTTTTACTTCAAGACTTAAATTTTTAACGCTAGCCCCTACCGACATATATCATGGACCGCCTGACGTCCCCGCGAAGATCAAAATCACCAGGGTTTGCCCATTCGGTTTGTTAGTTTATTCGCCGGAATATGGTATGGTTTATAATACTTAACTTAAATTGACAAAAGTGCAATAATGACAGGACAGGAATTAATTTCTATTCCATCTTAGTTTTACACCAACTGTTAATATTAGAAAGGAATTTTCTTGTATATTGAGACCAGCAGCCTTCGGGTAATAAAATCGTTCAATAACTTTTGTGTCGATTTTTATTGATACTCCCCGCTTGAAGATTAAAAGTTTCCAGTTCCCGCAGGTTAGTCTATCCTTGGCATAGTTTGGTGTGTGCTCCTGGCGCCAGAATTTTCACTTCTACTTATTGTTTATTTATTTGGAGTACAACACACACATTTCATAATCACATTTTTTAATAACATCCATACACTCACTTAAATTATATATTTTTTTATTATTACAATTGGCGCCCGAACAGGGACTTGAAGTGGGTTTGTCTGGTACCTTATACTGTCATTATTGCACTATTAATTAATTAACTTATGAGTCTATTGTTTGCATTGGTTTGTTCTACATTGTTACTTTAATAACTTTGTGTTTATTTTGATTTTTGACTCATAAGTAGTACTTAACTTAATTTGGTGAATCTTTGTAAACAATGTTTGGTGTTTACAATTGATGCTTTTGTTTAATATCATGTTTTTTCTTAGGAAAACCAACAGAAATGTATAGCATAGACTGCGTTTTGTTGTTCTCAACAGTAAAGTTATTTAAAAACTAAGTTTAACTTTTTAAGTAAATAATTTAATCTAATTGTTAAGTACAATATTGTGCATTAAATTTATCTAGATTTAAACTGCTTGTAAGTGATTATTGCACTTTTAAAACGATAAAATTAACGTAGTAATTTTTTATGGGAATACCCACATTGACTTTTATAATTAACCTCAAACTTGAGAATTTATTTTCAAACAATTAACTTTTTGAAACTTAGTTTTTGCTTATCGTTTGCTATTCGCCTTGCTGTTTGTTAATCATGGTAGGGAGCTTATTCTTGATGCGTCATTACATCACTTTAGTAGTTCTGTTGATAACTTATCTCAACTAGAAATTTCAAATAGAAATGCTTATGCAGTTTCTCTTAATTCACTTAGTGATATTTTTGTTAAAGTTCAAGCTTACTTGTTAAAGGGGTATAAGCGTAATGCCGCTTATTATAATAAGGGTCGGAAAGTCATTTCCTTTGATGTGGGTGATGTGGTGTGGAGAAGAAGTTTTCTTCAATCTAATGCACAAGCATATTTTTCAGCTAAACTTGCACCTAAGTTTGTAAAATGTAAAATAACTGAAAAGGTTTCAGATAACGTTTATGTTTTGAAAGATTTAAATAAAGGTTCAGTGGGACGTTATCATGTTAAAGATATTATTAAATTTTAATTTGGTTTCCAAGTGATAGTCTTGATTTTGATAATTTTGTTTGAAGGTCACTTTTGACAGTGTGATGTACGAGATGATGGATGATAGGTTATCGGTGATTTGAAAGATGTATTTATTTATTTATTACATTTATAACATTATAATTGTATGTTAGGTAACTTCTTATAAATTTGTTGAATTTGAGACATTCTAAAAATAAAACTTAGGTCATTCTGGTTAATTGAATACTATTTTTTTCACACCAAATATTTTTCACATCGAAGGATCTTATTTTATGTTTTGTTTGTTTTGGTTGGATTGTCTAAGATCTTATTTTTCTTTTTTAAGGGTAACCTACCTGTTTATATTTTATTAAGATCTTATACAACCCTACAGTTCAGGTAATTTCTACCTTGAGGTTAAAAAACTTAAATTCAATTTCAAGTTTTTGTAATCTTTTTTTCTCATAGTTTAAAATCATTCTATTTCCTCTTCGTCATAAATAGTAATCGATTTTTAAACCTATTTTGTGCTGTTCGTTGACAGAATTGTTTCTCATTTTTACTGGAGTTTCATTCTTTTTAATGATCGGATTTGACTTTGTTAGTAACGCGTTCATCCTGGACTTTACTTTTTGGGGGTCATTCTGTAACCTTTGTTACAAAATGCCTTATTATTTTTTGGATCTTGGTGTAGCTTTTGACCTTGATTTCGACTTTTTTCCATTGTGTTGGACTTTGTTGTTCCAATCACGATGCGAGATTTTGTTTTGACTTTCGTCATCCTTTTTCCTTTGCGTTCGGAAGTTCGGTGGTGGTATGCCGGTCGCATTGTGAAACTTTGGCTTTCGCCTTTTTTGTTATTGAGATTTCTCATTGGAGATCTCAATGTTTTTTGTGTTTGTCTGTGTTTGGGAGATTGGTAGTGTTGAGCCAGTCACAGCATTCGCATTCTTTTACAGCTATTGTGCTCGGGAATTCGGTGGTGATGAGCCGATCACAATATGCTTTCCTTGGTCTCGTTGCAGGTTGTGCCTGTAACAGTATTTTAAATAAGGTCTTTCAGCTTTATTTAAAAACTTTTGTTCGGAGTTTTCAAATTTTTTGGATTGTTGAATACGGAGTTAGTCAGTGGCAATAGAGCCTAACTGCACTCATAGAGATGGTTGAGTTGGAAGCGGTTGACATAGTAGTCAGTGGCGATAGTGCCTAACTGCACTCAAAGTCGTACTGTTCCAAGTGGTTTGAAATTTTTAGTCAGTGGCGATAGGTGCCTAACTGCACTATAAAAATTGTAGTTTGTTTTGGTAAATTGTCCGAATTTGTTTGAAATTTTTAGTCAGTGGCTATAGTGCCTAACTGCACTGTTTTGGAGTTTTGGAGCGCTAAGAGATTTCTCTCTTCGTTTCATTTAATGGGTTTATATAACTTATAATTTTTTGTTTTTCACTATTTCGTTTTTGACTTTTTGTCATTTACATTTTTTTTACTTTTATTAAATTCTTGAGATTTTGTCGTTTGACATTTTCAGAGTTGATTTGCACTTTGAATCTTATGATTCTTTTTCTTTTTTTGAATTAGAACATAAACCAGTCTTAACAGGTTTATTTGGTTGAAGATTTCTTTCTAATAAAAGAAAGTTCCTTTCTTTTATTTTCGGGAGGGGATGTAATGTAACGAGTCTTTTAAGCCTGTTACATGATAGCGCGTTCTTTGCTTTAATTTGTAGGCAACAGGGTGGTGTTGCCATGTAAAAATTCATTTTTTTTTGAATCGGAAGTCGTGTAGTGGTCACACTGATTTTTTCTTTTTTTTTGATGCTGTCAGTTGATTTTGACAGGGCACTTTCCGGCCGAACCTTTATGTAAAATGGAGTGTTTTTAGAGCTCCTATTGAAATCTGGAAGTTGATACTTCCAAAGGACTACATCCAGTCCTAATTATGTGGTAGCTGATTTGCCCTTGTCGGCATCATAATGGGATTGTCCATATTTTGTAAAAGGTTGGTAAAATTCTTCGTGGTTTCAAACCTACTCACGTGTCGCGTGGTTATTTGGATGGTAGACGTTAATAGTTTCCGATATTTGTTTCAGGATCTTTTGAACCTTATATATTTTGGATTAATTCATCTACTGATGTAAAAACTTCCTTTGGAAAAGAAACGGTGAGTTAATTTGCATTTGGTCGTAAACATTCCGATCGGCATTTTTGTCGACGCTGAACATCAGCTAACGGTTATTCATGTTTGATTTCAGCCGTGAGGCGTTTCTTATTTTTTACTTCAAGACTTAAATTTTTAACGCTAGCCCCTACCGACATATATCATGGACCGCCTGACG
The DNA here is from genome assembly GCA_916614155.1 of Mesoligia furuncula. NCBI lineage: Eukaryota > Metazoa > Arthropoda > Insecta > Lepidoptera > Noctuidae > Mesoligia > Mesoligia furuncula. The sequence goes on from OU744818.1 coordinate 3,102,946, forward strand.
TCCCCGCGAAGATCAAAATCACCAGGGTTTGCCCATTCGGTTTGTTAGTTTATTCGCCGGAATATGGTATGGTTTATAATACTTAACTTAAATTGACAAAAGTGCAATAATGACAGGACAGGAATTAATTTCTATTCCATCTTAGTTTTACACCAACTGTTAATATTAGAAAGGAATTTTCTTGTATATTGAGACCAGCAGCCTTCGGGTAATAAAATCGTTCAATAACTTTTGTGTCGATTTTTATTGATACTCCCCGCTTGAAGATTAAAAGTTTCCAGTTCCCGCAGGTTAGTCTATCCTTGGCATAGTTTGGTGTGTGCTCCTGGCGCCCGAATTTTCACTTCTACTTATTGTTTATTTATTTGGAGTACAACACACACATTTCATAATCACATTTTTTAATAACATCCATACACTCACTTAAATTATATATTTTTTTATTATTACACATCGAACCAACATAACACATTAGGTATAGAACCAAAGTAAAATTCCATCTGATCTTGGAAAACTTCAGGTGCATTGGTTACACCATATGGAAGAACTAAATATCTATACACTCCAAACGGTGTAGCGAAGCAACATTTCCATGAAGCCTCCTCAGCAAGTGGGCAATGATGGAATCCTTCTGACAGATCAAAAACAGAAAATACTTCCATATCTCTTAACTTAGAAGCCACTTCATCAACAGTAGACATATTGTTGGGGGTTTATATCCAGAATTATTAAAATAAAAGGCTTCCGATAATTTGAGAGATGTATTCCGTGCAAAGACAATAGGAAGAAGAAAAAAAACAAAAATAATGTACTATGCGTAGGTACTTATAAAATAAATTCTTAACAGCTAAGCGTTCATGCAGTAAGACGTGATGGTGCACAATTGCGAACTAAAATTGAGTAGGCGTTACAGATAAAACGTTAGTATTCTAAACATCCCCCCGGGCGTTGAGAGATCGTCTCTCAACCAGAATCCTCTGTGTGTGATAGAGGTAATGGGCATATCTTGCTGAAAGCTCGCCGAACCACTCCACATGTCGTCTTGATGTCAGCGACGCGACTGATTCCGTCCTGTCCAGGGAAAACTGCCGTGACTCGGCCCAATCGCCACTTTAAAGGAGGTAGTTTCTCATCCTTAATGAGCACAAGAGTGTCCTTTTCTAATGGCTTTGTGCAGGATCGCCATTTCACTCGCTGCTGTAGCTCTGAGACGTATTCTTTGCTCCATCGGGACCAGAAATGTTGACGGAGTTGCTCTATCCTCTGGTATCTGGTCAAATAGGTCACGGATCGGTCCTCGAGGTTAGGTGCAGGTAGTGCTGTCAGTGGCCGTCCTATTAGGAAGTGTCCAGGCGTTAGCGGCGACAAATCGTTGGGATCCGATGAGAGTGGTGTGAGTGGGCGAGAGTTGAGTAAAGCTTCTATTTGAACTAACACAGTGTTCAGCTCCTCAAACGTAAAATTACAATTTCCCAGTACTCTCTTTAAATGATACTTAGTAGATTTAATACCGGCCTCCCAAAGACCTCCAAAGTGAGGAGCATAAGGAGGGATAAAATGAAAATTAATTTCTTCATTTGCTAAATCACTGGACAACGAATTGCAATTACTCTTTATGAACTGGCCAAGTTCGTGATATGCTCCAACAAACGAGGTCCCATTATCAGAGTAGATGTGTTTAGGTTTTCCTCTTCGCGAAATGAATCTACGGAGAACTGATAGAAAATTGTTGCTTGTTAAATCACCTGCCAATTCGATGTGTACCGCCTTAGTCGTGAAACATACAAAAAGGACAACGTATACTTTAGTAAGACGACAACCACGTCCTTGCCTAGTGGCTGACATAATCGGTCCAGCATAATCCACGCCTACTGTTTCAAAGGGGTAACCCCCGGGAATCAAACGCTGCTGTGGTAAGTTACCCATGAGAGGAGAGACTACCTGTCCTTTCATACGACAACATAAAATACATTTATTATAAATTGATTTAGCTAAACGTCTACCACCAATCGGCCAATAATTTTCTCTAATTGTCGCTAATAACAGTTGCGGCCCAGCGTGCATAAGTTTTTTGTGCATAAATTCAAACAGCAATTTTGTGACAATATGAGTGGACTGTATTAATAAAGGATGTTTTTTGTCGTAACAAAATTGTGAATTTTCGAGTCGACCTCCGACACGCATTAACTTATGTTCGTCTAGAAAAACTTTGAATTTAATCAATGCACTCTTTTTTGGTAAATCCTTGTTATTTAATAAAAGTGTGTATTCTGGAAATGAGTCCTTTTGCGAGAGCCTTATAATAACATTTAGTGACTGTTTTAATTCGTCAGTGCTGAGAAATTGATTTTTAGGTGATCCTTTTTTAGTACCATTAATTATAAATCTCAAAACATATGCCACTGACCGTTTAAGAGTAGTAAAGTTTGAAAATCTATTAAATTCTATAACTGGTCGTGGACTTGCGGTTGTAACAAGTAAAGAAACTTCGGACCGAATTTCAGGAAGTATTTCCTTTTTGACTGTAGGATTACTAGGCCATTTCGAGATGTCGTATCTCAAGAATTCAGGGCCTGACCACCACAAATCTAAAGATTGCAAAAGACTTACATCTGTTCCGCGTGATACATGGTCAGCTGGGTTTAAATTTGTAGGGACGTACCTCCAAGAGCATGCAGCTGTCTTGTCCAATATTTCTGCGATACGGTTACAAAGGGCTGTAATTTACTGGGTAACATCTTAAGCCAGCCTAATACAACCGTCGAGTCAGTCCAAAATGTGACGCTTCTGACTTGAGCTCTAAAAGCGTAAATCACCTTTTCGTAAAGACGAACACCAACCAACACGGCGCAAAGCTCAAGTCTTGGTATCGTAGTTGGTTTGATTGGGGCTACTCGGCTTTTGGCTGTAAGCAAACGTACTAGGACATTAGCATCATGACTTGTACTTCGAACATACAGACATGCACCGTATGCAATTTGCGATGCGTCACTAAATATGTGCAGGTCTATATCTTTATACGAATCACAAAGTACAATCCGTGGAATACTTAATGTATTTAACATTGGTAAGCTACGCATAACATTTGACCAAATGTTTGCTATATCAGATGGCAACTCATCGTCCCATCCCAATTTATATACCCAAAGTTTTTGCATGATGGTCTTTATAACAATAATGTAAGGAGCTAATAAACCTAGCGGATCAAAAATCTGAGCAATTGTAGAAAGTATCCCGCGCTTTGTCATTGCATTAGTAATATTGGGATTAATTGAATAACATAACACGTCGGGCTCAGTATGCCAGCTCAGACCTAAAGTTTTGCAGGGTTCTATTGAACCAATGTTCAAGCTTAATGAAGAATGATCTGTATGATCAGAGACCACTTCAGAATTATTGGATTTCCATTTACGTAACGGCATTCCAGCTGAAGCTAGCTCTGCGGTTACCTTATGACGTATTTCAAGGACCTCTTTAATCGTATCCCCTCCCGAAAGCAAATCATCGACATAAAAATCATGTTTTATGATTTCAGCAATTTTTTTGTCGGTGCAATCGAGCCCTACCTGTCTAAGACACCTAGTGGCAAGATATGGTGCGCTAGCGGTACCGTACGTAACCGTATTTAACTGGTAGGCTACCATAGGCTTCGAGGGATCATCCCGCCATAGGATCTGCTGCAGATGTCTGTCATCCGGATGTACTATTACCTGGCGGTACATTTTCTCCACATCTGCGGAGAGGACATATTTATATTTCCTAAACCGAAGAAGAATTGACACCAAGTCATCTTGTACAGTAGGTCCTATCATTTGTAAATGATTAAATGATACTCCTGAGGTGGTGGGACTACTAGCGTTGAACACCACTCTGAGTTTTGTAGTTAAACTACTTTCACGCACAACGCCATGGTGAGGTATAAAATATGCAACCTTCTGTTGATCAGGTACACATTTAGACATATGTTTTAACTCAACATATTCTTTCATGAAATCACAATAACGTGCTTTAAATGATGGCTGACCCTTAAACCTGCGCTCTAAAGAAAGCAGACAGTGCTTAGCTCTATGAACAGAGTCACCTAAGTTATTATGTGATTGTTTTAAAGGTATTCTCACACAGAAACGGCCGTCCTCGAGGCGCGTTGTGTTTTGAATAAAATGCTCTTCACACATTTTCTCCTCTTGAGAGAATACTGATGACTGATGGCTAACTTCCTCAAGCTGCCAAAAACGCATTAAAAGGTTTTGAATGTCATCAGTAGTAGAGCTTTCAACTGAAACATTAGTTTCGGTATTATTAACATTTGTCAAATTACAAAGTAAAGGAAGCGAACACGAAACTTGGCCACTATGAAGTATAGGGCCTGAAGCTATCCAACCAAGTCTAGTTTCATATAGCACCGGTTTGCCAATACCGAGGTCTATCTTTTCTGTACCTAAGAGGTCCCAGAAAACATCCGCACCTATAATTAAATCTACAGGAGATGGTGCATAGAAGTGAGGATCAGCTAGACATAAATTACTCGGAATATTTAATTCATTCAGATCCAAGTGACGACAAGGCACTTCATCAGTAATAGAAGGTAAGATAAAACAGCAAATATTTTTAGAAAAGTTTTCATTTAATGATTTTATTGGAACGCAACACATTTTACCTATTGGTGACTTAGAGTTATTTATACCCATCAGTGACTCGCTAACCTTGATAGTCGGTAAATTTAATAAATTGCAGAATTTTTCTGTTATAAGGCACGACGTACTGCCACTGTCAAGAATGGCACGACCGAGATATTCGCGATTATTGCCATCATAAACTTTTAACAATGAAGTGGCTAAAAGAACTTCTCCTTTATTTTGTACATTCGTCGTGACTTGTGCCGATAATGTTACGTTCTTGTTAGCTAATGGTTCAGTAGCTTCACCGCTGTCATTACGGTCACCAATAGTAGTAGATGGTTTAATTGTCGACTTAGCTTTGACATCTGTAACATGAACAAGTGTGTTGTGCTTGCGCTTACACACTTTGCAACCACTTGATTTACAATGATTGGCATAATGGCCTGTGCGGAAACAATTAAAACATATTTTATATTGTGGCAGTAACTCTAATCTCTGTTCGTTACTAAGACCTAAAAATTGTGGACAGTTACTAAGGCTATGTTCACCTCGACATTTCGGGCACAACTTTAATGAATTAGAATCAGAATTAGGCCGACTAGTTGATGTGCTGGTCACAGAAACCATGCTTTTATGTTTATTGTTAGAATTAGAAGAATTATTATTTGAATTATTTTGCGACATTTCAATTGTTTCTAATAAGTCTGACCGATTTCGCAAAAAACCAAGAAGCATGTCTAATGTGATGGACTTTTCTTTATCTAAACCACCTTTAAATTCTTCCCATTCGCGAAAAGTTTTAGAATCCAATTTATTTGCAACTATATGAATTAAGAGCGTGTCCCAATGATCGGTTGGTTCTCCTAATGATTCCAATGAACGCAAGTTTTTGTTTACAGAATCAATTATACGTTTTAAAGTAGCAGATGACTCCTTTCTAATTGTTTCGAGGTTAAATAATGCCGTTACATGATTTTGTATTAAAATCCGCTTATTATCAAAACGTTCACACAATATTTTCCATGCGACAGAGTAATTACTGGCAGAAAACTCTATAGATTGGATTACCACAGCAGCTGAACCCTCGAGAGAAGCCCTAAGGTAATGGAATTTGTTGACGTCATCCATTTCATCATTAAAATGTATCAAACTAGAGAACGTGTCGTGGAACTCCAACCATTTTTCATAGGAACCACAAAACTTTGGCAGTTGTATGGTAGGTAATTTAACAAGCCTACGATTACGCGTTCGCGATGAAAAGTTATCATTTTCCAAAGGATCATCATCCTTAGTTGTTTTTAAATTACGTGTAAGTAAATCTTGAGCCTTTGAAAACATCTTGTAATATATAGATTCAAACTCGTTTCGCTCCTGTAATTGACTATTGACGTCATCAACTAAACATTCCAATTTTAATTGAACCTCGTCAAATTGTACAAATAAATTTTCTATCTTACCCAAACGTAGTTGCAATTCGCACACCTGTGATGGATTCAACGAATCTTCCAAATCATTGACATAATTACAGAAAGCTGTCAAACGTCCCTTATAACTTGCCCTTCTTTTAATTAACTCCTTGTCAGTCATTTTGAGACACCGGTATTACACTGAAATATGCAAAAGTTACACTTAAATAACATACAAATGCCTCACAATAACAATATCTTGCAGCTGAAATACAACAAGTTAAAATAAAATAATTTATTATAAGTAGTCTACCTGACAGATTGTTTTATACCACCTTACACTAATAATAACTTAGCTGAAAAACTACACTAATGCTTAATGATATATTGATATAATCACTTTATACACAATACACCTAGTTTCAGCTTAGTTTCAAATAATGTAATCAGTTAACTGCAAATAAATTAATTATCTGGTTATAACAATCAAAGTAAAATAATGTAGGTAGTACTAACCTTAACAATTTTCGGAAACTTACGCGAAATATTACCTTAAAACAAACCTAATTAAGAGTACTGGGTATTATCAATAATAATTATCCACTGAACACTGTATTTATCCACATCCAGCTATCCAGTATCTCCAAATATAGCAAGATTTCCAAGTCGAAGTTCGCCTTGACCTTTGGACTCCGCGTACCGGGCTACTTCAATAATCTTCAATATTATAATTCCAGTATAAATCCGTAGTTTTCTTATTTCCACTGATTATGATTGAATCTTCATTAATATCCGCTCGTTAGGACCATGTTGGGGGTTTATATCCAGAATTATTAAAATAAAAGGCTTCCGATAATTTGAGAGATGTATTCCGTGCAAAGACAATAGGAAGAAGAAAAAAAACAAAAATAATGTACTATGCGTAGGTACTTATAAAATAAATTCTTAACAGCTAAGCGTTCATGCAGTAAGACGTGATGGTGCACAATTGCGAACTAAAATTGAGTAGGCGTTACAGATAAAACGTTAGTATTCTAAACACATATGTTTTGGTTTTCTTATTATATACTTATTTAAATCTGTAGGGTCTAAACACAACCTTAATTTCTTGTTTTGTTTTTCAATAATCACAATTCTATTAATACAAGCTTCTGAGCCAATTTCCTCAACTTTCTTTATAGCACCTCGCTTAACTAATCTGTCTAACTCACACTTCAAGGGTTCAGACAAAGCTAAGGGAACCTTAACAGGTGGATTCCAGATAGGTTCATGAGGAATTGTAGGAATATTACATTTATTGGGAAATCTACCATGACCATTAAAAACTTCCAAATTTTCCGATATAAACTTAGACTTCTGTTCATCAACATTACTTACTACTGACACTTTTTGTACCCTTTTTAATAAATTCAATTTAATACAACCGGGTAAACCTAATAGCAAGGTTTACCCGGTTGTATTAAAATTTGTTTGTTTTGGCTTTCAACAAGCATAAAATTTTCACAACATTCAATATTTTTATACTTACACGTTAAATTAACCATACCTATTGGTTTAATTTTAGTCCCTTGGAATCCTTCTAATTCAGTTTGAACCGGAGTTACCTGCAAGTTAGTATTAAGACTTTTAAAAACTTTCCATGGCATAACACTAACATCCGCTCCAGTATCCAGGCGACACTTCACATTAGCATTTTCAATTATTATATTCTCAGTCCACTGACCATTATTGACCATTCCGCAGAATACTGATGACTCTGACGAAGAATCTCCGCAATGCTCTTGAATATTATGCACTCTTCTGACTCTGCATGACACTGCAAAATGATTTAAAGTTCCGCATTTACTACACTTTTTCCCATATGCTGGACATTGTCTCGGACCATGTGTTGTTTGACATCGATTGCAATTAAACTTCTTCTCTTCTTTGGAACTTGCATTTTTATTATGATTTTTTGTTTTTACTCTGTCAATTTCATAACTATTGGCTGGATTCATTTTGATTGATCTTCATCTGTTCTTTGCTTTGTTCTGCACTTCAGCATAAATCTGCAGCTTTGTTCAGAGTCAAACTTTCTTGTCTGAGTAAATGTTCTTGCACGTTTTTGTCCGTTATACCGTGAATTATTTTGTCTCTCAGAAGTTGATCCTCAATGGTTTCAATAGTGCTATTGTAATTGCAAGTACTGATTAATCTTTTACAATCGGTTAAAAAGTTATCGAACTTTTCGTCCTGCTGCTGTTTCCTCTCATTAAACTTAAAACGTTCAAAAACTTCGTTCACTCTAGGTCGGACATATTTGCTTATCGCGTCTATAAAATTTTCATATTTCACTATCTTCTCACTAGACACCGGAAGAGTTGCAAGTATTCTGGCGGACTCCAACCCCATCATGTTTCTCATCAGAGCTACTTTAACATTGTCTGCGGCTTCATGTTGACCAATTCCAATTAAATAATCTTGAAAACATTGTTTCCACAATGGCCACTCATCGCCGGCATTACTCGCCCGCATATCAAAATTTGGCAAAACTTTCACACATTTCTCCATAATGACTTTAAACTTCTTGAATCGTAGAGAATAACAATAATTGCAATACTTTTTTTACGGCTGCGCCATGTTTTATAATTAAAAGATAGATTGTTCAGTTTAGGTTATATTTTAATAATACTTTTACACTTACAATCATGATGCACTGACCTCTATAATACAAGTAAGGTCAATGGGGCGAAGACCGTCTGTAGGGCAAGACCGTACAGTAAGAAATACGAGGGATTCTGAATACTTACAAAGATGGCAACCCAAAATATATAAACGTCAAACTGTTTTAGTTTATATTTTTTGACAACGGTGGCGCTCTATAAGACTCATAAAGAAAAAATGACATTTCAAATTTAGTCGGCAGTTCTGTCACGGCACTCGTGTAGATCGCTCGCACGCGACTATCGATTACGGTGTAGAAATTTTAAGTTAATCATATTGTCGCGCTCATCGGTAATGCAGGATTATACCTAATAATGGCCACAGATGATTGTGGAAAAATAAAAACAAACTTGGATCAAATTGATACGGAAGAAGGGAGTCAGTTAGCTGGATGGATGTCGCATCTAGAAGATGAAGAAAATAAAAATGATTCGTTGGATAATATTCATGAAACGAACTGCTGCGAAGTACAAATCATGGAGGAAGATGTAGTACTACATAAGCCGATAAAACGAGGAAGAGAAGAGGATGAACAAAGCTGGACTAAAGTTGAGAGTAATAGAGGAAAGAAACAGAAACAAATCAAGAAGGAGGTATTTATTTGGAGTAAAGAGAAATTACCTAAACAGTTTGCTATCGCAAAAATGTTTTGCAACATGGGAATGACTGACATAAACCATATTAAGTACATTAATCCATATAAGTTAAAAATTCAGGTCTCGACTGAGGAATGTGCAGGCAAGTTGTTGGACTGTCAGGAATTCCAAAATAAAGAGTGGAAGGTGTATAGTGCAATGGATGTAAACATTTCCTACGGTATTATACGGGACGTGGACCTCGAGCTGTCTGACGAGGAGGCATTAAAAGCGATCAGGTGTCCAAATGATATTCAAATCGTAACATTAAAAAGGCTACAAAAACGAGATGATACAGGTGTATGGGTGCCTAGTGAGGTTGCTAAGGTGGGCTTCAGGGGCTCATACCTGCCAGCATTTATATATGTGGATTATCTATGCGCCAAAGTTGAACCTTATATTTTTCCGGTAACGCAGTGCTCAAACTGTTGGAAGTTTGGTCACGTAAAAGCAAGATGCACGTCAAAAAAAACTATATGCCCTAAGTGCACAGAAGAGCACAATAATTGTGAAGTTAAAATATTTAAATGCGTGAACTGTCGGGGTGACCATATGGCGCTAAATAGAAGTTGTCCAGTCTATGCTCGAGAGAAACGCGTGAGGGAGCTTATGGCAGAATACAACTGTACATATCAGGTAGCCTGCAATATGTATGTTAGACCCAAGTCACCAATTTTACAAGCAGTGAGAGATATCGATAAGCCAAAGATCGACAACAACAACAGCTTTAGTGGTTTACTATTAGAAGAATCAGAGAACGTGTATAAATATACTCCGAGTCAATTTCCACCTTTGTTTACGCAGAATCGACCGAAATCGCCGCAAGGAAGTAATAAAAATAAGCAATCACATTCGCAAAACATAGGTAAATCGGAGTGGTGGGGACAGCGGGAGTCGCCGGACTGCATTCCAAAGCAACCAGCTGCTACTGATAACGATCTCGGTGACAATGTAAACAGCGAGCGGCAAGTACATTTTGATGAGTTAATTACACGATTGAAAGATATTATTTATATGCGAGATCTGAGTATAAAAGAAAAGTTTAATAATATTATTAAGTGTTGTATTGAATGGTTAGTATTAGTTGTGGTAGATCATATGTCTGAGTGGCCTATTTTGAATAAGTGTTTAGAGTATTTTTTCGGACTTAGTAAGTAATGGATCATAAAAACAAAATTGTTAAATTAAAGTTATTGCAGTGGAACGCACAAAGTTTAAGACCTAAAATTAAAACATTGGAGAATCTTTTATTGATAGATAAAATTCATATATGCATTATATCTGAGACCTGGCTGGAACCAGACAGTCATTTAAAAATTGGTTCTTATAATATTTTTAGACAAGACCGGGATGATTCATACGGCGGGATCGCAATTGTAGTTCATAATTCTATCAAAGCACAGATCACTAACTTTAAGTTACATAATCGAAACATTCAAGTTCTCCATATTAAAATATTTAACTGTAACTTCTTAGAAAATATTGTTGCGGTGTACTGTCCTCCTAATATTAACACTACTGATGAAGATTGGAAAATGCTATTTTCTAAATGGTCAAATAAAACTTTTATAGGGGGAGATTTTAACGGGCATCATACAAATTGGTCATACAAAAGCGATCGCAGGGGTTTACAAATTCACGATGCAGCTGATGATTGGCAGTATGTTTCCCTCAATAATGGAGATCCTACCAGACTTAAGTTAGTAATAAATCAGCTTCAAAAAAGTTCACCTGACGTCACTTTTGCATCATCAGATATTGCACTTCGGTTCAAGTGGAGTGTTTTACACGAAAACTTAGGTAGTGATCACTTAATGGTTCTTATAACCACTGAAATAACACGTAATAACTTAATAAAATCAAAACGTAATTTTAAAAAGGGAGATTGGCAAAAGTATAAAGAAATAATTTCAAGTAAAATAAGTAGTGTTAGTTTCACAGGCGACACCCAACAAATGTATGATGATATTATAGATTTAATTAATTATGCGTCACAAGCATCAATTCCAGACATAAAGATTTGTGAAGACCCCACCAGCAAGTTCATTCCAAGATCATATTGGTCCCCCCAATTATCTAGGGCGGTTGCGGAGCGTAGATTGGCATTAGCACAGGTCAGGAAGAACCCCATCCCCACAAATTTTATCATTCTTAAACAAAAGGTTGCTACAGCACAGAGACTAATGCGTAAAGCTAGTGCAGAATCTTTTCATCAGTTCTGTGACAGTATGAGTGAGATGGTGTCTAGTAGCGAGTTGTGGAATAAAATGCGGTGGCTCAAAGGATATCGCACTAGTAGAATTTGTTTGGATGCAGACAGGGCTGATGAGTTCTTACGACAATTGACGCCAGATTACGTTCTGCCCTTATGTCCTGCCTTTAATTCAATTAATTTACAGTTGGAGGCACAGATTTCGGAACAGGAACTACTTAATGTACTGAAGTTGAAGGATACCGCTCCAGGAGTTGACGATATTTCCTATTCAATGATTTATAATTTTCCCAGCAAACAGTTGATAGTTGATTTATTTAACAAATGTTTGTCCAAAGGTGAGGTTCCAAGACCGTGGAGGAATGTTATAGTAGTGCCTGTACCGAAACCTGGTCGCGACCCAGGCCACATAACATCTTTGAGACCTATATCACTCATATCTTGTCTTTGCAAAACCTTACACAATATTATAACGCGACGTCTTATTTATTTATTTATTTATTTATTTAAACTTTTCGCACAAAAAGGTACAAAGGCGGACTTAATGCCTTAGGCATTCTCTACCAGTCAACCAAGGGTGGTGAAGAGATTGGATGGCAGGTGCTTTGGTTGAGAGGAACAATGATTAAAAAAAATTAAAACTAAGTACACAAATACATAAATAGGTTATATACACATATATACTATTGACTATAATACATACTTATAATATATATATACATACAAATTCAAGGGAGAGAGGTGTTGAGATGACTCTACGCTATTTGTTTTGAAAATAACTCTGCAATTTCCGCTTAAATGCATACCGACTGGTGGCCGTCCTGATATCAAGAGGAAGTGCATTCCAAAGAAGAATGGACTGAATATGAAAGGATGAATGAACAAAGTCAGAAGTATGAGAAGGACAGAGTAAGAGAAGATTGTTAGAAGAACGCAGATTCTTAGCGTGAGAAGAACATAGAAATTGGAAGTGAGACACGAGATAAGAAGGAGGAGTGGGAGAGTTGAGAAGGGAGAAAAGCGTGGTCAAAGCGCGCAAACTTCTTCTTTGGCGAATGGACATCCATTTGAGCTCAGACCTATAACTCGACACATGGTCATATTTCCTCAGGTTGAATATGAACCGGATACCATTGTTGAGCAATCTGTCGAGCTTATCCAGCAAAACCGCGTTCAAATCAAAGTAGCACACGTCACCATAGTCGATAATAGGGAAAATCAAAGTCTGCACAAGCATGGTTTTCGTCTTAGCGGGCAAAAAGTTCCTCAGACGATACAGGGATCGCAGAGTACCGTTGACCCTTTGACTAACACTAGAGACCTGACGTTGCCAGCTAAGTGTAGAGTCAAGATGCAAACCGAGATCTTTCACCGTAGGGGTAATAGGTATGACGGTACCATTGAAAATAAGAGGAGGAAGAGAGCTAAGCGTCACCCTACCCATCATGCGTGAGCTACCAATTACAATGGCCTGACACTTCGAGGGGTTTACTGACACCCCGAAACTATCAGACCACTTTTTGATAGCATCTAAGTCTCGGTTTACATCTGCTATAGCGTCCGACAAACCTTCTACCCGCTCAGCTGTATATAATTGAAGATCATCAGCATATAGATGATACGAACATCGAAGATAGTGAGTTATAAAATTAATGAAGATGGAGAATAACAATGGAGAAAGAATACCGCCTTGTGGAACACCAGCATCCAGGTCACGCCAACTCGACGAACTCTTATCAACGCGAACCGACTGCTGACGTCCCCGAAGATAAGAAGAGAACCATTTCAGAGCCTCGGACGAAACCATAAGGTGAGAGAGGATAGAAAGGAGAATATCGTGGCTGACGGCGTTAAAGGCATTGGAGAAATCAATTAAAACCAAAACGGTAACTTTGGTATCTTCCATCGCTTCTCTAATGTCACCAGTCACTTTAAGGAGAGCGGACGCAGTACTATGCCCAGGCCGGAACCCAGATTGAAAGGAGCTAACGAGGTTGTTCCGATGAACAAACCCCGTAAACTGCTTGTGTACACAGGCCTCAAGCACCTTAGACAGGAATGGGAGAATGGAAATGGGTCGAAAGTGATTGGGTAGGGAGGGATTTGAAATTTTAGGAAGTGGGCGGACGTAAGCCATACGCCACTGGGATGGGAATTGTCCGGAATCAAGGGAAAAGTTAATGATGTGGGTAATCGGAAGGAGAAGGCTATCTAGGATCCAAACGACCATACTACGACTGATGCCGTCATAGCCCACAGCCTTGGATTTTATGGACAGGATGGTCTTTTTAATTTCGTCCAAGGTCACCGGAGAGAAGTGAAATGGTTCAATGATGGGACTCGCTAGGCCAGTAATGTAATCGACCGTCTGGGACAACATTTGGGAATCCAAATGACAAGTGGTTGTGAAGTGACGGTTGATATCATCAAGGCCAATTGTATTAGGGAAATCCACATGCCGTGGTCTGCCGATACCAAGAGTACCAAGGAACTTCCAGATATCAGCAGGTGAAGAAGAAGAAATGTTCTCGAGAATATGGCGGCGTTTAGCGTTGCGTATCATCTGATTACACCGATTTCTAGCAGATTTGAATAAGTTGCGATTTTCTTCACTGCGATCCTTTTTAAATTTACGAAAGGCCCGATCTCTGCGCCTCATCGCCATACGAACCCCTGTCGTCATCCAAGGAGCTGGAGGACGCCGAAGTTTAACCTGCTTAACAGGAGCGTGTTTGTCGTAGAGAGCAAGGACCGTATGATCAAAAATGCGCAGTTTCTCGTCTATAGTAGTCGCCGCTGCCAGGGGTTCCCAACTGAGGTCTGACGCATCCTGACGAAGCATCTCAACGTCCATACGCGCAAAACACCGCATGTGCAGAACTTTTGGGATAGGTTTAGGTGGTTTTAGGATATACGAGAGGAAAATGAGGTCATGATGGGAAAATCCAGGAGCGGGACACTGACCATGAGAGGGAACAAGGGAGGGTGCGGATGTAAGGATTAAGTCGAGCCAAGTGTCATCGCCAGAGATATTAAAATGGGTAGGTTGCAGTAAAAGTACATGGAGACTGACTGACTCAATGATGTGAAGGAGTTTACGGGATCGGGGAGTGTGGTGAGCAAGGTCAGTGTTGAAATCGCCCATGATGACGCAATGTGCATACTCTGACCCTACGGATTCAAGCGCCAATTCAAGGTTGGAAAAATAGTCAACGGCGGGTGGACAATAGACAACACCAAGAAGGGTCTTGACGCCTTTGACGTAGACCTCCAAAAAGAGGTACTCAGCGGACGCATGGTATTGTGAGGGAGACGAGGCAATAATTTTAAAAGGAAAATCGCTACGTAGATAGATAGCCACACCACCCCCTCCCTTTCCAATTCTATCATTGCGGATAAGAGTGAAACCAGGGAGAGAGTAGGTGGTGGAGAGGAGATGAGGTCGATGTGATGACGTCTTGAATGGTTTTTTGAAAATAAGGGTCTTTTTTCCAAGAATACAGTGGGATTTAGAAGATCTCAGTCATGCCTGGACAATCTTGTACGACTAGTATCACACATTCAAATAGGTTTCACAAATAATCAAAAGACATTGGGATGTTTTGTTGACATAGAAAACGCATATAATAATGTCAGTATATTGAAAGTTGTGTCTAAGCTGGATGAGATGGGGGTGGGGGCTTCTATATGTAGATACATATGGGAATACCTAAAGGAGAGACATTTAACTGTGTCACAAGTAGGGAGTGAAGGTTCAGTTACAAGATGGACATGTAAGGGATTGCCCCAAGGAGACCCTATGTCCCCAATTTTGTTTAACATCGTCACTAGTGATATATGTAAAGAGATTATGAGTGTGTATGTATCCCAATATGCCGATGATTTCGTCCTCTATATTTCTGGACAGGACATTCAATTTTTGACCACAACTCTTCAGGAAGCCATAGGTAATTTAATAAATTTGTTAGGAGCATTAGGTCTGGAACTATCTCCCACGAAAAGTAAAATATGTTTATTTTCTAGGGGAAGGACATTACAGCAGGCAAATGTCAATATCAAAAATGTCAGTTTAGAAAACGTCCCGGTAGTTAAATATTTAGGTCTCTGGATAGATTCATCTTTGAGATGGCGTAAACAGATCAATGAAACCTGTGAAAGAAATAGGAGATTTTTGAATGTTTTTAAGGTGCTAGCAGGTTCGTCGTGGGGAGTCCATCCTTTGCATTTAAGACGACTATATATTGCAATTATTCGTAGTCGGTTAGATTATGCAAGCTTTTTGTTTGATAATAGCGCTAACACCAACATTTCGAGATTGGATAAAATCCAAAACCAAGCTATGAGAATAGTTGGCGGTTTTTTAAAAAGTTGCCCAATCCACGCGATGGAATCAGAGTTATGTCTGCCACCATTGTTTGTTCGTCGGAAATATTTAGCTGCAAAATTTTGCTTAAAAGCTAAGTCTATTGTTGACGGTGAAACCATTACAATTATATCAAAATTAACATCAAAATGCGAACAGGAATTATATTGGCGCAATAAGAAAAAACCGTTGCTAACTATCGTATACAGTGAAATGTCCAATCAAACTTTACATCGTTCGAATATGCTAGAGATGTTCTCATTGTCGACATGGATGGCAAATATTGATATTAAGTTACACATTAAACTCAGTATTAATGATATGACAGGACCGAAAAGATCTCATAATTCTGTAGCACTTTTAAGGAAATCTGTAGAAACGATTGCACAAAATTATGACGGATTCTATCAGATTTACAGTGATGGGTCCAAAGACGATAATGGAACAGGAGCAGCCTTTTTTGATCCTCAATCTAACACGGGAGCTAGTTTCACATTGAACAGCAAAATATCCATAATGGCGGCGGAACTGTATGCTATTTTGGAAAGTCTATCGTACATGATGTCATGCAGTTATGCTAAATTTGTGATATTATGTGATTCAAAAAGCGCTTTGCAGCATATAGCTCGGTGCACCTCGGGCATACGAGGTCTGCCCGTAGCTTATTCCATACTAGACTTATACCTAAGATTGAGGGAAACTGGTAAAATTGTTAAATTCCAATGGATACCATCACATGTTAGTCTGATAGGAAACGAACAAGTAGACAAGTTGGCAAAAGCAGGAACTTATGAAGGAATATCTGTCAATCATTTACCCTTCTTCACAGATATACTAAGAGATTTTAAAACAAATTGCAATAAGATGTGGAAAGAATACTTTGACAAGAGGTCTGTGGAGAAGGGTATATGGTACAGAACAATTCAGTCTGAACCGCCAAGGATTCCCTGGTTCTCTGAAGTACAGATGAATAGACGATTGTTGGTAACAAGCATGCGTCTGCGATCCGGGCACATTCCATTGAATGCGTTTGGGTATCTTATGAAGGTTGTTGATACTCCAAATTGTGTGATTTGTAATACGAGGGAGGACACCTACCACGCTTTGGTGGAGTGTGCTCGGGTTGGGACAGATCGGAGAGCTTTGGAATCAGAAGCGGGGCTTAGGTTAAGGGATGTTGGCATGTGTAATTTGATCTTGTCTAAACCTACATCCAAATTAGCTATTAAGTTGTATTACTTGATTGTTAAATTAATTAAGTTAAGATCCTAGTTGTTAAATACTCTCTATTTATTTTGTAACACTACGAGGCTGGCATAATCGCTTCGCGATTAAAGCCTTTTTCTAAATAAAGATATATAAAAAAAAAAAAAAATTTAGTCGGGTTACCAACTTCAATTACGACCAGTACACGCTGTCGAAAAAAATTTTTTTTAAGTGGTATTTTAAGAGTTTTTTAAGTATTTGTGTAGGTAAGTTTATTAATGATTAATATCTTTACCTAACTATTATTTTAGAATTGAATAAAACACGTTTTTCACGAAATTACATCTGATGAAAAAAACGTAACTTCAAATTTCAATAGTGGAGAAGTCCGTCTACTTCTTGGAGGCGAAGATCGGCATACGCCGGTCTTCGCCGATTCCAGATATCATAAACCTTTTAATACTAAACACATTTTCAAAATTAAATTATCTAATAGGTAACTGATTCCTATTGCCTAAAACTACTGCTTTCTCCGATATTTGACAGTTTACTAGTAACTTGACATGTGTGAAAGTTCAATATAGAAAAAATATTAATATGAGCGTATACCAGGTATGGCATTTCATACTAACTTACAAGCCCTTGTTTTTCGAAATGAATGAACCGATTTTAATTAAACTTGATACGCATAAGCAGGATACAAAGGTCTAAGAAGTTGCTTAAGAACATTTTCGAAATATCTTATTTATAAAAACGATAACTGGAAATCTCTGTTTCTATGGAAAATTTAAAATTGGTCTAATTAGGTTGTAACACTATTTTTTGAAAATGTTCTGAAGTATTTTTTTAGACCTTTGTATCCTGCTTAGGCGTATGAAGTTTCTTTAAAATCGATTTATTCATTTCGAAAAACAAGGGCTTGAAAGTTTGTATGAAATGCCGTACGTAGTAAACGCTCTAAAACAAAAACAAATTTTGAGCTTCCTGTGTGAACCATTTGTCTAGGCCCGACTACACTTGAAAATTCCTTTTGGATGACCCCTTGTTAGTTATTCTTCAATATTACGTTTTATTGCTTTTTTCAGGTAATTCTATAGGGCCATTTAAGTACCAAAGAAAATCCAATAGAGGATCATACTCTAAGTAGAAATTGAGAGAAGCTATACAAGAAGAGCTATACTAGAAGCAATTATACTTTTGACTACTACTAATTACTACTTTTGAAGTTCAAAATTTTCCTGTCTACGAATGATTTTTAATTCTATAAAAATATAATAAATAAAGCTTTCTGTAAAAATATAATCATTAATAATAATACTTAGGCTACCTCAATTTTTTTTTAAATAATTGTTTATCTTTGTCAGTATATTTAAATACGAGTTGCGTCTCATTTTTTCGTACTTTCGTTAATTAAATAAACTTTCGTGATTTCTATTTTCTAAATTTCTACCTGAAAATATTATTTATTATATTAAGTAGGTACCTAAATAAAAGTTGATTTATCAACAAATGCATTTTTTTTAAGTGATGAAATTGTTTTTTACCCCTGAATCGCGAAGTATGCCGAACTTACCCGACAAACGCTTCTTTTTGCAATGTATGCCGATTGGAAGCTTTAATAAAAATATCGACAGCACACATTGAACTGCTGTTGAAAGACACACGCGTACCCAATTTCTATATTCGTGTAAACCGTCGATTTCTACGTTTTTTTCACATTAGACGGTTTTATCCGACATGGCAGTGAAATCCGTCTATTTTACCATTTTTTCAAAACTAGTGTCTAGTTTATAAACTGATAACGTATAAGTAAATCCGACAGTTTCTATTAATAGTCAACTAAATGTTTGATCACGCAATATAATCAAACTTGTCTAAAACATTATAGAGATGGCCAAATTTGGCTAATGAAGTAAATTTTTAATGAAGTATGCCGGTCTTCGCCCCATTGACCTTACGCTGGACTAACGATAGTCTACGAAATGACAGTTGTTTTTTGTGCCGATTCAAAGCGCCCCTCTCGTAGGCCCCAGGAACTAAAATTGACACGTTCTTTCAAATGGACGTTGAGGTGTTTACTTCGTCTCTGATAATTTAGGTCTAAATCGTGAAAAAACTACTTTATTTGTGTATTTTGTGTTTCCTACGTGATATTTGTAACATTTTTATTATGAAAGCATGCGCATTTTGTAAAACTCGCTGTCAAATAGGCAACGGATTAACCTTTCACAAGTAAGTGAATTTCATGACTATAAATGTTTCGATTGCTTGTGTGAGCATTTTTATTACTATCTTATATTTAGAATAAATGTTTTCATTAATATCCCATGATATTTAATTGTAATTAGGGCTCAGTTTTCACATATTTTGAATACAATAATTTGAATAGGGTTGTAAATGTTCCATGTCGATAATGTGTCGATAATTTTCTTCAGACAGTTAATAATTTTAAATTTACGTCTTTCAAATAGAAATTTACTGTCGCCAGAAATTTCTGCAATTTGATTACCTACCTAAAACAAATTAGAAAATACTAGTTTCTAATTTCGACAGATAAATCCATACTAATATTATAGGTAAATTCGAAAGTAATTCTTGTCTGTCTGTCTGTATGTTACCTTTTCACGCCTAAACCACTGAACGGATTTCAATATTTGGCAGAGTATAGTTTTTATCGACATATCTCGCGGGCGAAACCTCGAGCGGAAGACTTGTTTCCGAAGTAAAGACCTAACATCAAAATAAAACTTGCCATCTACAATGCACTGTATACTTTAGTCAGTTTTACTTTAATTAAATACTTGATTTCAGATTTCCCACCAACTCAACTAAGCAGGGATGAAAAACATGAAAATGGAAAATTGGAGTCCTAAATCTAATTATCATCTTTGTGGCAAAAATTTCACTGCGGACTGTTTCGTTAAGCACTCTACACGTACACTCTTCTCCATACGAACACGACCTTTTGGAAGACTAGAATCAATTCTATTTTATTGTATTTTTGACGTTCAAAGTGCCTATGTACCTATTTGAAATAAAATAATGACGTTCAAAAGTGCCTATGTGCCTATTTGAAATAAATTATTTGACTTAGACTTTGTTATTTCTTGTGTTTTTTTTCCATTAGTATGCACGCAATAATGAAAATGGAATCCCTCTCCATTCCGCTAGTAATTACTACATGGTAAGGTAATGTTACAAGGTTCACTTTTGGCATTCAATTTGAGTGAATTTGATTGAATTTGTATGGACGCTGTTTGTTGCCTCTTGTTTCCTACATAATTCAATTCTTCCAAATTGAACACCAAAAGTGACTGTCACGAAGAATACAGCTGCCATTTGATTTACTAGGTTAGAGTGAAATGGCAACATAATAGCTCAATAGTTTTTAGTTCACATTGCGAACTAATGTGACCCCAGCTCAGATTGTAAAACTAGTGTAGTTGAGCCAGAAGATATTAGCTCAACCATAGTAGTTTTTAGGCTAAGTTCTAAGCCTATCCTCATTTAAAGCTCACTGATCTGACCGTCATGCGCTACAACTTTACTCGCTTTAACTTTATAACTTTACTTTATCCACTAGTTTATAGCGTACGATCTGACCGCGCCCTAATGAATTTTCAGATAGGGGGCCGGCGAACTACGGATGCTAATGCGTAGTTCATACAAACGTAATACCAAAATAATTTGTTATTCAAACATATTCTTAAGGTAGTGTGTATTTATTCCGATTAGATTACAGAATATCTAGGATCCCAAATATATATTTTGAAAGGACTCTGATACAAAGACGAGATATGAGAAATTTCAAATTTCTATAGAAAACTTATTTTTCTCATAACTCGTTTAAATCAGTGTCCATTCAAAATATATATTTGGGAACCTAGATATTCTGTAATCCAATCGGAATAAATACACACTATTAAGAATAATATGTTTGATTTACAAATTATTTGGGTTAATACCCAAATAATTTGTAAATCAAACATAATATGCGGAGCATGCGTAGTGCATACAAACGTAATCGTTTGTATGAACTACGCATGGTCCGCCGGCCCCTTAACCTTGCTTACTTAAAAATGAAGCATAAAAATAACTGGGAGTGATCCGATATTTTTCTCTCAAGTGATAAATTACTCTCAGTGGTTATAACATTTATTTATTTATTTATTTATTTATCCTCCTGCTGGAACGCCATACAGCAACTACACCAACGGTGCAAAAAATTACTTAATGTGCTTATCCATCCTAACAATCGATAAAATTCATAAAAGTATTTTTTATCGTAGGATATATCCCATCTCTAATATTAGTTCCACGGTCCCTTCACATTGCTATCAGCGCCAAAATGGCGAAAATCAAATGGCTTCAATCTGTCATCCATAGTCTGCAGTCCAGCGTACTTGTATTATAGAGGTCAGTGTCATGATGACATAAACTGGAGTGGTCCATAGACCAGCCCCATAGATAATATAAAATAGGTACCGTAAAACGCTGCAACTTTGCCAACTAAGCCCAAGTTTGCCTATTTCGTTTCAATTACGATATTTCGCGTTTGCTTAGTTTTTTCTTATTTTCTACCATTTGGTAGTGATTTTACATTATTAGGGCAACAGATTTTTCATTTTTTGTAATGGTAGCTTCATTGTTACTCTGTCAGTTGGCCGACAAACACCGGTGCGCGTAGGTGAAAATTTTGAGTGTCGTGTAACTTTTGAAGTTTTAGCTAAAGAAAAGGTGTTTTCGTGCAGCTATAACATCCCAGGGTAAGAACATACTATCTACTTTCCATATTGCTTGATATTTTTATTAAAAGGACACGATTTCATTAAAATAACTTAGTAGGCAATGTTGTGCACTGTTTTGGAAACTTGAGTGACACAACTTTGCCTGGGTCTAGGGTTGTCACTAGGCGGATTTTAATATTGATATATTTTTACTATATAAATGTCATATTTGCATGAAATTTTCACAGCTTGGAACCCGGTTATATCGAGACTCAAGAGCTTGCATGCACTAAATTCCCTTCATTTTACGATATTTTAATTTTATTGCATACATTGTTAATGTTCCGAAATCGGGTGAGACACAGGTATCACCTAGGAGTTAGAGCTTGAATTGAAAATGTTACATTTTTTTTATGTCAATAGAACATTCTTATTTTTATTTCGACAGTTATGTTTTCAATCGCCTGTAAGGGTGAGGCAGAGGTGAGAGACCCTTCAGTGATTCGTCGTTTCAGCCGATAGACGTCCACTGCTGGACATAGGCCTCCCCCAATTTTGGGAGGGTTTGCCATAATCGCCACGCTTGGCAGGCGGGTTGGCGATCGCAGTGTGGTATGATGGTGGAATACACAGAGAACGCTGCTGCCCATTCTCCGGTACGATCCTTAGTCGCCTTTTACGACACCCACGGGAAGTAAGGGGTGGTGGTATTCTTTAAGTCCGGCACCACACAGACAAATGCTTACAGGCCTTCAGTGATTACAGGCATGATTTTGTATTTAAGTAAGTCTTAACTTTGTTGCAGTTATATGCAAAAATGCCGAATAGTACACAACGAAGCAGGAGAAAACCAGGAGCTCGTAGTTATGCCGATTACTCTGTAGAAATATCAGAAGTTGCTGCAGATCTCGTACGAAAAAAAATCATTTCGTCATACGAAGCGGGAAAGAAATTTGGGATCCCGCGTCAGACCATTTTTAATAAATCAAAAAACATGCATAGCAAACCATTTGGTCGACCTACAGAGTTGACAACTGAGGAAGAAGCCCACATCGTAAAAGCCAGCATTGCTAAAAAGCAATACATTTGTGATTTTTACTCCTATGTAGCAATTTGTTTTATTTTTTTACAAAGTGAATAAAAGTTTAAGAAAATAATCCGTATTTTTTTGGGACAACCCTAGAGTCAACGACATTTTTGTATGAAAAGTTTCTGGTACCTGCTACAACATTGCCTATTAGCTGTAAAAAAATATATATTACCGTCATGGCAATAATCTAACTGCTGGGGACAAGCACGGTGTCTCATGTACACGGTAAAAAAATACTAAAAGGATCAACAATATATTTATTGAGATATCCTTCTAGGCAAAGTTGTGTCTTTTACCTACAACTTTGCCTACGACTTTGAGTGCTTGTAATTCTGAATGACGGCATGATTTAAATAGATTTGGGTTCTACCTAGCAAGGCATAAGGTCTGTCTTCCATCTGCAAGTCTTTAGAAGCCGTAATAGTAAATAGGTTCAGAGATACGAACAAAAAACGTCAAAATCCAGGCAAAGTTACAGCATTTTACGGTACCATAAATATTCTAAGGTACTATTCTAGAACAGATAATACTTACTAAATATCTCAGCACAATTTGTGGCACACTCTTCCCATACTTCTTGGCTAACTCCACAAGCGTGGGGTCATCCAGTCTGGGTGCTGGTGGCACTGGGTGCTCCTGGCTGAATAGAGAACCCAACGGCGTGTAGGCCATCACCACTATGTCCTTGCTCTTGCAGTAGTCTAGCAGCTTGTTCTGAGCTAAGTTTAAGGTTACCTGAGGATAGAAAATGGTTGGAAAGTTAGGGTTAGTTAGGGTTGTGGCGGCATCTACATCGCCACATGCGAACTACCCATCACACTGACGTCACGCGAAATCCTGCATCGCGCAAGCAAAGTTTACCGCAAACATCTCTGTTTCTGTCATTCGTTTAACGATGACAGAGTGGGATTTAAAATGCTGTTTTAAATATGTTTAGCGCTAAACGCATTTATTGATATGTTTTGCAGGCTTCTAAGTGAGGTTTAGTAAAAGTTAACATTTGGACAAAATTTATTTTTGGACAACGCTTGGATAAACTACTTGTACTTTTTTTATCGACTTCAAAAAAAAGGAGGTTATCAATTCGACACGTATGTATGTAATTAGAACTGCATTATATTCACATAATATAATGACAATCTATAAGGGCTTTCAAACAAATATACAATATGTTATTATAGATGTATATACTTATGTATCGCTGCCCTAGTTCAACAGTAAGATATCTTAAAAAAAATCTAAATTGAGATATGTTTTGTTTCATCGTTTATGAAATGTATATGTTTCGTTTTTGAAAAATTTGCTCTTCTATCCGGTTCAAAAATCGGATATGTGTAAAACGCAACCAAAGTGCCTAAATTTCAATGTCTCACTGAGACATTTCATATTTTTACCGACCTTAAGTTCAAGATTCTGACATCTTAAGATTTATCTCAATTTTGATTTTTTTTACGATATCTTACTGTTGAACTAGGGCAGTGGTATGTTTGTCCACGCATTTCTCCGCAACTATTAATCGGATCGTGACCATTTTTTTTAATTGGTTTACATTTACTTCAACTTAGTGAACAGTGCAAGTTTCATCAAAATCAATTCTGGAATTTTCAAGATATCGACTAATTAATACGTGTAAGTGTGACGGCCTGGCTTATTAATACGAGCTTCGGGTGTAGTGTCAAAGGGAAAACATCTCAAAACCTTGGTCAAATTCTAGTGCAATATTTACAACAAAACTATTACCTTCATATTACAAACAAATATTCCAGTTTTAACCTAAAACTAAAAATTACGAAATACGTAAATAAAACAGTCGTCGTTTCAGCCGATAGACGTCCACTGCTGGACATAGGCCTCCCCCAATTTTGGGAGGGTTTGCCATAATCGCCACGCTTGGCAGGCGGGTTGGCGATCGCAGTATGGTATGATGGTGGAATACATAGAGAACGCTGCTGCCCATTCTCCGGTACGATCCTTAGTCACCTTTTACGACACCCACGGGAAGTAAGGGGTGGAATAAAACAGTGATTCAAAAAAATTAAACCGACTTCAAAAGAAATTAACTCAAACTTATGAAATAGCTTTAATTTCGGAAGTCGGTGGCAAAAAACTAAAACACAGATCCCAAGACACCGACTTCCGAAATTAAAGTTATTTCATAATTTTGAGTTAATTTCTTTTTAAAGTCGGAAGTCGGTTTAATTTTTTTTAAATTACTTTTTTATTGTAACTAGTGTGCGCTTTTATAACTTCTAATGTGACGTATTATCGTGGAAATCCACCTCTACGTCACGGCATCGCGATAACAAGGAAGTAAAATGTATGGAAATATAATATATGAAGACGCTTTCCGTCCAGGATAACGTTAACGTGCACATCTTTCCGTACATTTTATGGACGTGAACATGGACGTACACGATAATATATCGTCGCGTTAGAAAATTTAAAAACGCACATTGATAATGAGTCTATTTTTTTTTTACAAAGAACAAGTCTATCATTTCAGCCGAAAGACGTCCACTGCTGGACATAGGCCTCCCCCAAGCACCTCCACTTCGACCGGTCCTGTGCTTCCCGCATCCAACGGGTTCCTGCGGCCTTCACAAGGTCATCGGTTCACCTTGTGGGAGGCCTTCCAACGCTACGTCTTCCGGTACGCGGTCGCCACTCCAGAATCTTTCGGCCACATCGGCAATCTGTTCTGCGAGCAATGTGCCCTGCCCACTGCCACTTAAGTTTGGCAATTCTTCGGACTATGTCGGTTACCTTGGTTCTCCTGCGGATCTCCTAATTCCTGATTCGATCACGCAGGGAAACTCCAAGCATATCCCTCTCTATTGCCCTTTGGGTGACTTTTAGCCTTCTTATAAGGCCCATTGTGAGTGACCACGTTTCAGTTCCATAAGTCATCACTGGCAACACACACTGGTCAAAGACTTTCGTCTTGAGACACTGCGGTATGTGGGACGAGAAGATATTGCGTAGCTTCCCGAACGCTGCCCAGCAGAGTCGGTTTCGTCGATTGACCTCTTTCTCGAAGTTAGACCTACCTAACTGGACGGTTTGTCCTAGGTAAACGTACTCGTCCACGACTTCGAGTGAAGCGTCTCCGATTTTTATGAGAGTGGGTGTTACATGGGCATATGACATGACCTTCGTTTTGTCCATGTTCATTTTAAGACCCACTCTTTCGGAGGCTCTACTGAGGTCATCGAGCATTGTACTGAAGTCCTCCATAGTCTCAGCCATGACTACGATGTCGTCGGCAAACCGAAGGTGAGTTATGTACACGCCATTGATGTTGATGCCAGCCCCTTTCCAATCCAGAACCTTGAAGACATCCTCCAGTGCAGCGGTGAACAGTTTCGGAGAGATAACGTCTCCCTGTCTCACACCTCGCTGCAGAAGGATAGGTTTCGAGGCCTGATCCTGGAGTCTGACTGACATAGTGGCGTTTTCGTACAGACACTTCAGCACTTCGATGTACCGATAGTCGATCATGTCTCGATCGAATCAAAGGCTTTCTCGTAGTCCACAAACGCTAAGCAGAGAAGAAGTCTATAAATGAGTATAATTTTTATAAGAAAGGTTTAACTCTTACTTCAATCTGCAGCACCGAAGGTTTAACCTCACAGTTAGCCAGCAGCCGTTCTATCATGGTAACATTAAACTCAGATATGCCTATAGACTTGGCTAGACCTAACTTCTTGGCTTCCTCCATAGCTTTCCAGGTATCTAGGTAGTCTATGATGTCATAGCCGGTTTCGTCTGGCTGAAAAGAAAAGAAAATGTGACGGCCATTATATCATGCTTGTATACTCCGAAGTGGTAGACAGAGGTGTTTTTTTTTTAATTGTAATGGGTTTGCTCTTGACTCTAGTCTAGGTCAGAGGTGACAGAGACAAAATCGAAAAAAGATGAAAGGTGTACAGAAACATTCACATTTCTTTAGATAATTACAAGCAATATATGGAAAGGTAAGATTTTCCTTAGTCTTTTGGCTAGTGTTTACTTATATAATAGAGTCTATTGCCATCAACCATGCTCCATCTCCTATCCTGTTCTTTTGTCCTAAAAAATGCAGTCAAAGTGCAAAGTAAGACGTATTCCACATTGGGCACCCGCTTAAATAGCGCTTGAGTGAATGCACCTGACTTACAGCGGCACATTTACTCAGGGCCTCAAGTCTGCTATTACAATAGTGTCAGAATGGTCTATCATTGATTTCATAATTGTTGATTTTGACAAGTTTAGTAATCTACTATTATAATGGCGTCATAATGACTTTCCAATGGTCAACCACTGACACTCCATTGAAAGAAATGGCATAGAATGGTAATCTCGTACATAATGAAATATGAATTACTGACTTACGCGGTAATCTGCAAAAATTTTGACAGTTCCTTTGATCAGTCACCTACCATTAGAACGTCATTGTGCAGTCATTGCTTTTAATTCGTTACGAGTATCGTATAATTTCTGTGCCATTGACCGACTAATGATCAACCATTATGAATTTAGCAGATTACGAACTTTTAGCAAAATGACAATGGGATGATGGTGGGATCGTGTTGGGATGACGACTTTATAAAATAGCAGACTAGGGCCCCAGGTGCCATTCAAGCGGGTGCCCAATGTGGAATACGTCCAAAGTAAGTGTGTCGTGTTGCAGCGAAACACGACGCAAACACTTCGTGTGCGTTAGTTTTTTAGTGTAATTATAATGTTGTATGTATGTATTTATTTATAGTATTTTTAAGTTAAATTAATATTGTATTGTATGTGTTTTATATATGCCTTGATGCCTGAAATAAATGGATAAATAAATAACCTGAAATCGCGAAAAAATCAACTGTTCCCTACATTTATGTTCGTATAACTCGTCAAAATGTAGGGCACAGGTGATTTTTTTTTCGCGATTTAAGGTTTGGTCCCATAGTAAAAGATGTTCATAATTATGAGTACCTACAATAACCTCTTAAGAGGTAGTTAATATTTTACCAATGACCCTACAAATAAATATATTTTAAGCTACTCTTTGCTAAAAACTATACAAACCTTAAAAGTGACAGTGCTTTGAATGAGGTACAGGTCCACATATGTCATGTTCAGACGAGCCAGGGAGTTCCTCAGAGAAGACAACACGTCTCGGGACTCGTAGGCAGGAAGCTGCGAATAATATTTGTATTAGGGGTGAACAACAGCCCATGAATTCTAAAAATCTCATCGTGAAAACTGAGGTGAAGTGAGCTGTAAATTTTTTTTAACTTAATGGGCCCGCTCTTGACCTCGATCACGCCTGATGGAAAGCGATGGATGAGGTCTATGATGGAACGAGCGTGCCCAGAAGATGCTCAAGGCACTGGAAATCCCACGCATCTACGAAACACAGCAGGTTGCTTGACGCCGGACTCCGGTCGGAGGGTGCAAACCGTGTGTTAGATACGGAATTAGGATGCTGATAAAAATAATTGGCAAACGTATTGTTGCGCGCCACAATTAATTCCTGGTACATGGTGACATTAGTTACCACTAGCGCCATCTAGTATCGAGTAGCGGAACTAGTATTCAAGATGCTTCTAGAAATTTCGATGCGAGAACTTTCTAGAACTTTCTCGAACTCTCGACATCAGGTCGGTCGGGGGCTGTATGTACTCGAACATTCTAGATGTTTCTACAGTGGAAGGTTCTAGAACTATCTGCGGCACTATATAAGGGCGGTGTGGGCCGCGAGCAGGACAATAATTCCGATCCAGCCTGTCCCTTGCTGTCCTCTCCCAGCGACGCCCTAAGCCGAGGTCCGAACCCCACCGGGGGGTGCCCTTAGCGTGTTGTCGCTTAGTTTTTAGTTAGTTTTTAAGCCCTGGCTGGAGGCCTCAATTTATTGTGGCATCCACAGGAAAGTCCGGTTAAGCAGTAGACAACCTCCCAGGTTGAACTGCGAGATGCCATTCCCCAAAAAAAAAAAAAACGCGAGCGGGACAGTTTGGATACAGCGATACGAGCGAACACATCCGAAGCGATCTTCAAGTGCGACTTAATGCGATCAGTAGTGCAATTGTGTTTTGTAATTAGTGTGTTTGAGTTGTTATTAGTGTTGTTGATTAAAGTGTCAATTTTTGGTTATTAAATCGGCAGTTTTTATTGTCACGAACCCGAAGCTCGTAACAGTATTGTTCTTACCTTGGTCACTATGAAAACATTCTCCCTGGGTACTCCGGAAGCTCTCACTCCTGCACCCACTTCACCCTCGGTGTTATAAGCAGCTGCAGTGTCTACCATCCTGCCAACATCATTAACATTTCATCATCATCATTATCGTCATCATTCAGCCGAAACACGTCCACTGCAAGACTGAATAACCAATGATAAATGATTTTATTTTTGTAAGTAGGTTTGTACAAACACTTTTACACGTCAATCATATTTTTTTTTAAACTAGATGAGGTCGGCGGACTACTCTGAGAAGAAAGGCCGAAACAAACTCAGAGGTCACAGTCTCTTTTAAAGTCCAGACATAATCTTGGTCAGGTTATATGAAGACCATGTAGATCGATGTCTCAGCTGGTCTTTTGAGGAAAGAACTACCAAATTGAGAGGACCTGTCCAGTCAGTGCACGCATTTGTCAGAAATCGTGCAGCTCAACTTAATAGTACACCTTACCCAGTATCTGGGTTGTGGAGGTCAGGGCCTCAAGTCTGCTATTACAATAGTGTCAGAATGGTCTATCATTGATTTCATAATTGTTGGTTTTGACAAGTTTGGTAATCTACTAATATAATGGCGTCAATATGACTTTCCAATGGTCAACCACTGACACTCCATTGAAAGAAATGGCATAGAATGGTAATCTCGTACATAATGTAAAATTAATTACTGACTTACGCGGTAATCTACAAAAATTTTGACAGTTCCTTTGATCAGTGACCTACCATTAGAACGTCATTGTGCAGTCATTGCTGTTAATTCGTTAAGAGTATCGTATAATTTCTGTGCCATTGAGCGACCAATGATCAACCATTATGAATTTAGCAGATTACGAACTTTTAGCAAAATGACAATGGGATGGTGGTGGGATCGTGTTGGAATGACGAATTTATAAAAATAGCAGACTAGGGCCCCTGATAGGCTGTCGCTCCATGTAAAATACTGGTATTCAGCTGCATCCGGTTAGACTCTCTATCTGAATCATTTCGAAGGATGTTGCTAATCCATTGCTTCTTAAGTTCGAACAACTGTCTGCACTACAACGTTAATAACGCAATTAATGTTGTTGAACTGTCAAAATGAAACCCAATGCTACTGTCTACTGATAATGTGTTACGCAACTACCCTCCAGGTTGAAATTGAAAACTTAAAGGTGAGTATAGACTACAACATTTACTTGTCTTGAAATGGCTTCAGGACCTGACCTATGATGAAACAGAAGATCTCTTGGGTCCCTTGAAGTAACTAGCACTCAAACGTCACTCTCATAGGTGAGATGACACTCAAATAGTTAAGACCTTTCCCGGCCCCTGTCTTAAACTTTTAACACACACACACACCCCCACATACACACACACATGCTCACTCGTCCACACACACTACTCTTCCACCATTCCAATTAATAATGCCATCTTGTTTACTTGTTTTCTTCGTCCTTAATTATGCATGTTGATCTTTTCATTGATTTTATTATTATTGTTTTTTTTTTTATTTATTTCATTGATTGATAATATTATTTTGTTTTTGATTTCTGAACGACTTTAATGCCTATTTTCATAATAAATTGTTACTTGTGTCTTGCTGTGCTGTGTCACGCTGAACAGTCAATAATTCAATCTGCCTCTTCTGTCTCTATTGGGCCACCAAGATACAGGCTGTGCCTAGTTTGGGGCCCACGGCTACTTCTACTTATGCACTCTTTTAACTATCATTGTTACTGTTTGTATGTTTCCTAACTTGTGTGTGTCAATAAATTGTTTTTTTTTGTTTGATTATTATTATTATTGTAACAGAACAACGAGCCGCTCTATGATATGTTCTAGTGTATCATCCTTTTACGAACTAAACGTCGAGCACGCTCGCCTCTTTGTTACAAACCAACGAGCATTTTGGTGTAACATTTCGTCGAGCGTATTGGTGTAACATTTCGTCGAGCACGCAAGGTACAACGAAATGTTGGTAAATGCACACCACTCGCTTGGAGCATTTACCCGTAACATAACGCCGAGCATTCGCAGGAACGTTACATTACAAGGAAATGCTTTGGAAACTGAGCTTTTGCCTGTATTGTACCATTCGTAAGAAAATTACATTACACAGAAATGCTCGAGAATGTGTTGTAGTCTATACTCACCTTAAGACAAATCGAAATAGGAGGTGCCAGTAACTGTTACATAATCATTATAAATTATCATTTTACAAAACGAAATTCTTGAAAAAATCGTGCAGTCGTCTTAAATAGTGCAACTAAAGTTATTAGTTATTACCTTCAAGAACACAAGAGTTATCGTCGTTCCAGTAAGTTCTTTTTAGGGTTCCGTACCAAAATGGTAAAAACGGAATCTTTATGGTGAGATTAAAGTCTGTCTGTCTATCTAACTGGATATCTCAAGAACTACTAATGCTATCAACTTGCTTGGAACAGTTTTAGATGACGTTTGCCCAACTATTTTGCAAATAAGGAAGAATTAAAAATATATGTATATTTTTTGCAACAGGGACTGAAAGGGGGTCTGAAAATTCGAAGTGGGGCTACTAGGTCATGTGGCGTATCATATGAAAGAGCGCAGTTTGCACATTCTGAAACAATTTTTTTTTAGGTCGTATAGTCTTCGACATTTGATGAAAAATGTAAAAAAATACCGCCCCCTCCCCCCCTTATCTCCGAAGTTTGCTAAGAGAAAAATCTAAAATAATTCTATGTGATAGAAGTTTATGGAAAGATTACAGGAAAATTTTTATGAAGTCTCTAAATAGCACACTTTTTCAGAAATCATCAACAAATCAGTCAAGAGATGACGCTCACATAAAACGGCAATATTCTACAACGCACTGCATAGTGTTAAAATTCTCTGACGAATATAGGCCTCGCCGATGAAAATTTAAAAGCATACGATGTTACGGAACCCTCGGTGTTTTTAATTATCGTAACAAATAAGAAAATTAAAGTAGGTAACTAAAAAGTAGGAAAGTAGAAAGTAGAGTAGGTAGTAGGAAACAATTCATTCATCGCAGAGTTTACAACATCAAGCAAGTTGGCAACGCGTTGTAGGTACTTAATTTTACCTAATTTTGACCGTTCGCGTTCCTACGTTAATAAGAATTATCGTAACAAATAAGAAAATTAAAGTATCAATTTTAGCGCGCGTCCGTTTCATCGCAGAGTTCACAACATGAAGCAAGTTGGCAACGCGTTGTACAGACGCCAGCACATCAAGCTGCTACAATCTGTCAAATTTCTTTAATAGATTTTCAACAATGTTGCTAAAGCATAAGGTTCAAAGTTGATTGGGAAAATTTGACAGTTTCGGATAGCTTGATGTGCTGGCGTCTGTACTAGCGGTTTTTACCTAATTTTGACCGTTCCTACGAAAACAAATCGCTCGTCTACGGGCACGTTGTGCATTCCTTTTCGTTAATGACATGCTTAAAATTTGTCTGTGTGGTGCCGAAAGAATAGCACCACCCCATACTTCCCGTGGGTGGGTGTCGTAAAAGGCGACTAAGGGGTAAGGGGCGTACCGGAGAATGGGCAGCAGCGTTCTCTATGCAATCCACCACCGTACCATACTGCGATCGCCAACCCGCCTGCCAAGCGTGGCGATTATGGCAAACCCCCCTCTTTTGGGGGAGGCCTATGTCCAGCAGTGGACGTCTTTCGGCTGAAATGATGATGCTCTAAATTTACTTTGTAACACGTTGAATTAGATATATTAATTTGTCGCACCTATTTAATTTCATCCTGATATACAAGGTGTAAATGCAATGACTGAAAACCTCTTAAAGGGTCATTGTACTCATCATTACGAACAACTTTTACTATGGGACCAAACCTGAAATCGCGAAAAAAAAAACAGTTGTTCCCTACATTTATGTTCGCATAACTCGTCAAAATCCTACATTTTGACGAGTTATGCGAACATAAATGTAGGGAACATCTGATTTTTTTTTCGCAATTTTAGGGTTGGTCCCTGGTAATAATTAAATAAACTACTAAGTACTTCGCTTCTGCTAACAACTTCGTTCTTGTGTTGAATTTCGCGGGTTGCCTAGCGTCGTTCGGACAAATGACAAGGCCGGGAAAAGTCCGGACGGGGACTGTCATACCCCCGATGGTAGTCCAAGTGACCGGTTGAGGAACTAGATGTTGTGCGTGTAGACTATAGCGTCTAACTGCTCATCACTGATACTATCTCTGTCGGACACGAAGCCAGGTGAGACAGCGTGCTTTTTGGCCATGACCACCATGCACAGCGGCGGCCCTAGAATTTTTTTCAGGTGGCTTAATAAGTATGGCGCCCCTGTGAAACTGATTTGTTCCGTAGTTCCTACAAGGAACCCTTATAGTTTCGTCATGTCCGTCTGTCTGTCGAGGTTTTGCTAAGAGACCGTTAGTATTAGAAAGCTGTAATTTTGTAGGAATATGTATATCAATTACGCCGACAAAGTGGTAAAATAAAATTTTGGAAAATATTTTTTTTTAGGGTAGCTCCCCTACATGTGAAGTGGGGATGAATATTTTTTTCGTCGTCTACCCCATCGTGTGGGGTATCGTTGAATAGGTCTTCTAAAATGATTTGGGGGTTGCTCAAAATATTTTTCGATTTAATGCTCCATTTACAAAATATTAAACTTTAAGATGCAAACTTTTGTTCCAGTAGGGCGTCCCCCCCCCTCTAAAAGCTAAACTGCTAGCTTGAAAAATCTGGAAAAATTCACGATGATAGTGCATTTTATGAACTTTAAAGGAAAACTATACATACATATATAGCGGTTAAGATAACTTTATTAGTTTAGCAGCTTTATTAGTTTGACGTTGAACTTGGGTGTTGGATAATTTTGTACCAAATGCAAAATCCTTAGCATTAATCCTTTAAAGTGACTAAGATGAAGTAGTTGTTTGTTTATAACGGGTAAAGACATGCATTGAAAAACAAAATATAAAATAACTACTACGGAACCCTATAACTTTGCGTGGCCCGACATGCACTTGGCCGGTTTTCCAATATGGACCGTTCCGTTTGCGCGTCCAAATGTTCGTCGCGACTCGGTCGATACTCCGCGTTCGAGCTTTAAAGTAGTTACTATCATCGGTCATCGAATAGTTACCATCAGCAACTATTCGTTGAGTGGTGCCTGGTGGTCGCATTTCGGTTGATTTCAACGCCCCCCCCCTGAGGGCGCCGGTCGCACCGCCTTAGGGCCGCTACTGAGTCCATGCAGTGAGTTCGAGTTCGCGACTAGTTCCACCTTAAAAGACTGTAATAGACTGATGTTCCAAAAAGGAAGAAAGTCTATAGTTCAAAATCATCATACCTGTATCCAGCCTTCAACGCCCAGGAGACCACATGCTCATCCACAGTCTTCTGCCCTAAATCCTATAAAAAAAAGAATCTTCAAATTTTTGGTTCTAGGACATGCCGGCTTCCACACGATATTTTCCATCGCCATTTTGAGAGAGTTTATGAAATAATAAATGTCTGTTTTGCATTAAGACAAAACAGGTATTAGATGTTGGAAACACAGCAATGAAACAAGGAGCTTCCTGATGATGCAATCATGCAATGACGCTTGACAGCTAAATTGGCGGTAAAGTACCAACGACGCTCTCAGGTGCCAGAAATAAGAAGGCATTCCCGATATTCCTACCGATTTAGGGGGGGAAATTCTCGTATTTTCACAGAATTATAGGAAGCATTCTTCATATCATTGCTCTGTTTTCGAAGACATATAATATAAATATTCTGACTTACCTCATCAAAACCTAAGAAGGTGCCAAGTCCTAGGGCTGGTATGGAGTTGCCATCGTTCAGTGGAATCCGGTACGCCTTGCCGCCATCTTTCTCGTCAGACAACTGAAAATTTTGAAAAGTTGTAGTTATAAGAGTACTTACTTTTACCCGCGGATTCGTCCACGTTGAGGTCGGAAATTATCCCAAGTACACATGGCGATTGGCCTTCGCATTGTATAGGCTTTTCGTACAATCAGAACTCAGCTTAAACTGGTTCTGTATAGCTTGATGTATAGGCGAGCGTACTAATTCCGTATCCCGTAATACATTGTTTTCATATAACTCTTCTAGCTTCTGCCCGCGACTTCGTCCGCGTAAAATTTCACCCTCTTAGGGGTGGAATTTCGAAAAACCCTTTCTTAGTGGATACCTACTCTTCACAAAGAACACACACGCCAAATTTCATATCTCTAGGACCAGTGGTTTAGGCTGTGCGTTGATATCTCAGTCAGTCAGTCAGGACTTAGAATTTTATATGTGTAGAAGATTGTTACATGACACACACCAGTACCTAAATTACCCAATCGGCATGGTTTTTTCCGACATTTTCAACAATCGTCGTCATCTCTCAGCCAATTTACACAAAACCATAGTGAATTATACACCAAAAACTTCCTCATGAGTCACTCCGTCCATTAAGGAAAACCGTATGAACATCCGTTCGGTAGTTTTTGAGTTTATCGCGTTCAGACAAACAGACAGAAGCGCTGTCCTCGGGATGTACTCGGTTTTAATGTATATCCGATATGTCAGTGAGTGATGGCAAAGTATTTTGTTTGTGTTTTGCTTTCACTTCTGTCGGCATTGCTTTTTTTTTTGCCACTGGTTTTTTTTCTTGTAAGCCAATACTTACTGCCCCACTACTGTCAAAGGCGATGTGTCAACTGGCAAAGGCCTCCCCCAAATCGTTCCTTGAACACTTTTCTCGCGCCACAAGATAAATCACACTAATATTATAAAGGCGAAAGTTTTTGAGTGTGTGTGTGTATATATGTTTGTTACTTCTACACGTTCAAATGGCGGGGCCACCCTGGATTAACATATAGGCTACTTTTTATCCCGATATTCCCACGGGATCGACATTTATGCGGATGAAACCGCAGGGCGCAGCGGGTAATAAAAATTTAACATTAATTTATGAAACTAAATAATTTACTTATGTACAGTATGCAACAATTCTGCATAGGCACGCTATGGTTGAAATTTCGCGCCGCCGCCTGTATTTACATCTGTGTTAGCCAGTGTACACAACACTGGCTAACTAGTCAAACGAAACAAAAACATACTGTCGTCGCTTTTTCACACGCGCGGCGTAATAACATGACCTTCGTTGGTTCATACCACTGCTAAAATTCATTACTTCATAACAAGTACTGCTAGCGGATAACGTAGCGTATAGGATTAGTAAACACGCAGGCCTGGGTTCGAATCTCGAGATGAAACTTTGATTTATCTTTTCTACAATAATCTTATCTTTTTTTATTATTCGATAAATTAATACACGAGAATAATAATGTAATATTTATTTTATTTGTGTTATTATATTGTCATTGAAATATGGGGGTAATAATAAAAAAGTTTTTAAGTGATTTCAAAATTTTTATTCGTTATAATTTGATAAATAAACTTTTAAAACAGTTTATTTTCTCATAAAGAACAATTTATTGAAGTAAGCAGGTAATCAGTGAGCTACGACCATTAGACTTAAAATATTGTAACTATCTTAGTAATAAAATAATATTGTGCTTTAATTGCGGATATAGCTTAAGAATTAATTTTCAAAATTCATTTTGAAAAGAAGATTGAAACTATAAACCTCAAAATAATCCTTATTACCGATATGACACAATAATATTTTAATATTACTAAAATCAATTTGTAATTTATAGCTTAATACGTTGTATAACCCCCATTATTATCCATGCTATCAAGTAAACGCTGGCGTATGGATCCTATAATGTTTAAACATATATCTTCATATTTCCTTGCAATGCAACTTCATCTGGTAGGTAACTGGTTGGTTAAAACCACTTGTTTCTTATTCACTGACTATACTCTTCCTTATATCTTTTGACCCTCCGACTCACAGTAGGTACCTAATTTCTCTAAAACAAAAAAGGAATATTGTAAGGCTACTAGCAAAATTATAAAATATTAAGTTATTACTTTTTAAGCAAAATTATTTTAAAAATAGTTCAAATGTTACAAAATGATTATATTATAATTTATACATAATGCTATATTCATCATTTCAAAAGTAAATAAATAAACTCTTGGAAATATAATTTTTTTCTTCTATTTAGACCCTATGGTAAATATAAAACGTTTAATAAAATAACTACAAGGATCAGCAGTTAAACTTTAATTAAATAAATGTTCGATAAAATAATTAAATCATAATACTCACAGTCAGTCCGGTTTCATCAAATATTTGTGATATAATTAAGTCCACTTTTACGCAGTGTGATAATAACCGCTTTAATCTCATTATTTTAATTTGCTTGCATTTCAAAATGAACAGCACCGCTAATAGATTAAACACATTTCACTAACCCACAATATCAAATTTTTATCAACCAACAAAGAACCACAACATTCTAAGTATTTAGTCGCGGTGAATGGTGCATCTGTCCACCTTATAATTTATTTATTCAGATTTCTGCGGGTATAACCATAAAGTTTTGCACAAGACGAACATGACACGGAACTATAATATTCAATAGCGTGATTATTCGAGTAATATGCGGGTGTGTGTGTCAAACTACTCAAAAGAAGGTCGTAAGTCAAACTAAAAGTCCAAGCTATTGCTTCGTAACTTTGGTTATGGACTTCTGGAGCCTACCGTACCTATATTTATTTTGATTAATTTGTGTATTTATTTGTATAGTAAGTTAGTTAGTCTTTTAATTTAGTATCTACTGTAACTAGTTAGTATTTGTTTTAATTCAGTTATTAATTATGAAATTAACAAATGCATGGAATATGAATAAATACTTAAGTAAATAAAATGAAAATAAATTGGATACAACTTGTACTTAATAATGTAATGTGTAAAACTTGTAATAATGTTAGACAATCACAATTTTTATTTTATAAATGGAAATGTAAAGTATTAGAAATAAAGGCTATTTGATGTTGAAGTTAAAAATAAATTAGTTATCAAAACTCACCACTCCAACTATCACAGATAATAAAATAACAATAAACGTCATCTTCTAAATTCGAATTAAGTAAGACTGACCCATTCATTTGATTTTGATTTACATAAACTAAACATTCAAATAAGCTTATATTTACATATACAACATGATTTTGAACCTTATCTCCATCTTTATTAGGTTTAAAATCTAAATAGAATAGAGCTAGTGGAACTTTTTGCTCTTAACTTTAGTGGTGTTAGGTTTTGAACTTTGTTTGTTAGGAGTTAAAAGTGGAATTCAAATGTGGTGATTACAAAGGATTTCTTAGGTGTAACTGTACGACATTGATTTGAGCACGTCGTTATGTTACTTTTTTTTATTTGAATAGGGTATGCTCTTGACTCTAGTCTAGGTCAGAGGTGACAGAAACAAAGTCGACGATGGAGTGAGCTTACTCAGAAGAAGCCTGTTCACTCTTACTTTGAAGAGATTCGGGTTGTATGCGCTCGGAAACACAGACGCAGGTAGACAGTTCCACTCTTTTGCTGTGCGCATTATAAAGGACACTTGAAAACGCTTAGTGCGAATTGGTGGAATAGCAACTAGGCAGGGATGGTAACTTGCAGTGCATCTGGATGTCCGAAGGTAGAAGGGGGCCGGTGGAATGAGGTCGTGGAGTTCTTGGGCACACTCACCGAGGTACAATCTGTAGAAGACCGACAAGCAGGCAACCTTCAACCATTTATTATTACTCACATAGAGCATTAAGTAATTAATAGTTAGTATTAGTTTGGGGACAGTGGTGTGGTGGCCCAGTGGTATCATCCCCGACTTACGACTTGCAGGTCGTGAGTTCGAACCCAGCCAGGCACTTTACTTTGTGTAGGTATTTAATTTCAACACCACTGCTCTCAAAACGTTGAAGGAAAAACATCGTGAAGAAACCGGCATGTCCTAGAACCAGAAATTCGAAGACGTGGAATTCACCAACCTGCGCTGGGCCTGCGTGGTGGGCCTGTGTCCCAGGCCCCAGCAGTGAGAACATTATAGGCTGATTTTGTATGTATTTTATGTATTAGTTTGGCTAGTTTTATTACAACTGCACCATAATTGCGTAAGACACTATTACTCTCAATTTTGAAACATTTTGAAGCATATTTGCTAATCCATTGCTCTATATGTTGGAAAAATGGTTCTGCTCAACAACGTGAATAACGCAATGAATGTAATGAAACCCATTGCTACTGATAGTGTGTTACACAATTATCCTGCTGGTCAAAGTGGAGGTGATTGGGGAAGGCTTATGTTCAACAGTGGACGTCTTTTAGCTGAAATGATGATGATGATGAGTATTAGTTTAGATATGAGTACATAACCCTATCTCCCTCCCTCTCTCTATCTGTGTCTTTCTATTACATTAATGAAGAGTCGCACGGAGGCATAACGCTTATTCGTTACGTGACGGTTTCTCCCATTTCACTACTACTGGTAAAACGAACGAACGAACGAAGAACGTTTCAAGTTCCTTCATGACACACATAATAGATATCTGAGGTCATCGGAAAAGCTGAGACTAGAGATGCCGATGCATTCCACCAGTTTCTTTGACAAATCTTTTACTGTTCAAGCAGTATGGTTATGGAATGACTTGTCCGTGTCGGTAAGGCGTGCTCAATCTTTGTCCACTTTTAAAATTATGATAAAAAAGCACTTCCTATCTCCTTAATACATCATCATTATATTTTCTTCGCTCCTGTTTCATGTTTATTGTTATATATGTATATTGTATATATTTATTTAGATTTATTGTATTATGTAAATGGTACACCACAGACTACCTACAGTATTTGTCTGTCCTTCCCCTTTTTAATCCATCCAAAGGTTGTCTTTAAAAGATCGCTTTTAGCGATAAGACCGCCCATTGTGTCACCCTTTGTACAGTTTCTATAATTATGTCTGTAATTAATATGGTGTACATAATAAAGAGTATTCTATTCTATTCTATCGTTCCAAAAAAGGTAATTGATAGATAGAATAACCAGACGATGGAATTACAGTCGTCATACTATAGCAATTCTCTTGTCAACAATACCGCCAAGGTAAACCAGTAGGTACAGTCAACAAAAGAGATATGTATGCAGGATCGTCGGATATAGTTGAAGTTTAGTATGAAACCGATGGATGTTGTCGACTGAAATTTAATTTGATAAATGAGCTGTTTGTTTTCTATTAATAAAATTAAATTTTATTCGAGAACATCCATCGGTTTCTTACTAAACATCAACTAAATCCGACGATCCTGGATACTTATCTCTTTTGTTGACTGTACACACGGCGACACATCAAGCTACCCGAAACTGTCAAATTTTCCCGATCAACTTTGAACCTAATGCGTTTATCGATAAATTTGAAAATCTATTAAAGAAATTTGACAGATTGTAGTAGCTTGATATGCTGGCGTCTGTACATGAGATGAAGTAGTTAACTTTTTATAACAAGTGCGAATCGGACTCGCACACGAAGGGTTACGCACCACAAGGCAAAAACGCCGAAAAAAACACGTTTGTTGTACGGGAGCCCCCCTTAAATATTTATTTTATTTTGTTTTTAGTATTTATAGTTATAGCGACAACAGAAATACATAATTTGTAAAAATTTCAACTGTCTAGCTGTCGCGGTTCCTGGTGACAGACAGACGGACGGACAGACAGCGAAGTCTTAGTAATAGGGTCCCGTTTTTACCCTTTGGGTATGGAACCCTAAAAAGATGTTATATTGACAAACAGACACTTCAATTGTAATTTATTTGTATGTAAAGAAGCATCTGAGGGGCATTCTCTTAATTTTAAGAACGTTTACACTCTGATCATCATCATCTGCCTGCCTTTTCCCAACTATGTTGGGGTCGGCTTCCAGTCTAACCGGATGCAGCTGAATACCAGTATTTTACATGGAGCGACTGCCTATCTGACCTCCACAACCCAGTTAATGGGTAATACGATACCCCTTGCTAAGACTGGTCACACTCTGATCTCGGTCTCAAATCTGTCAAAAATACCTTTAATTTCC
The DNA here is from genome assembly GCA_916614155.1 of Mesoligia furuncula. Classification (NCBI taxonomy): domain Eukaryota; kingdom Metazoa; phylum Arthropoda; class Insecta; order Lepidoptera; family Noctuidae; genus Mesoligia; species Mesoligia furuncula. The sequence goes on from OU744818.1 coordinate 3,144,113, forward strand.
CTACATTTTTAAATAGGGAAATTAGCCTTCTGCTTATCGTAGCTGTATCGTCCTATCAAGGCCTACGCAGACCGGGACGGCATGGCAAGGGATTTTGCCGTCAGTCAGCGCACACTAGCCGCTTAGATAACGCGGAGCATGGCCGGAGACATTTTATCCACGGGGAGAGGAGAAAATACTATTCCCCTCTGTCAATTTTGTCCACCCTCCGAGCATGGCGACATGGGTGGATAAACTATTCACGGTGGCAGTAAGCACGAGACATTTTTATAGTACAATTAATTATATTTTCTCCAAGAGATATACTTAAACCCACCATCTAAAGACGAGGACAAATTTCTCCATTCGTTATGTCAAAATATCTGTAATTTTTCTCTTCCACTAGTCATGCTGTAGACGGGGGGTGAGTATCCACGTCTAATGTCAAAAAGTGATATAATTCTCTTTCCCCCTGTTTTGTGTGTAGTGATATAATTTTTTTATCCCTTGTCAGTGGAAATAACCGGTGGGGAAAAGTTTTATCCCCAGCCCATGCTAGCCCTGCTGCGGCTTCCCCGCTTCTCTACCCCCGCGGTATGTCACAACGAGCGCCGGAGTCCTTGGCATGCCGTTGCCTACCGCAGGAAGCCACGGCATCCCGTCGCGGGAGCCCGTGGCGCGTCGTTCAATGCCGTGCAATGAAATCCCTTTCGATGCCATGGCATAATTTTAAAGCATAGCAATTTATATCGTATTTCTATATCGATACGTTTGAATGTCCATTGGTAAAAATTTAAATCCCTTGCCATGCCGTCCCGGTCTGCGGAGGCCTTCAAGGCCGCTAGTGTTGCCTTTGCCTAACACTTAAAATCAACAGACAGACATGTTTAATGCGTGAAATTGAATGAACTACGTAATTGACGAAGTATCTAAACAGACCGATTCGTTTGGTTTGTTTTTTTTTCTCATAGCAACAAAACGTTCTGACCTTGACAAAATTTCCATCATCTATGGCTACTGACCTCAGATAGATATATATAAAGCCTATTCAAACTTATGTTTCAAATATTATTTCAAGTTTAACAAAAATCAACTTTATTGCAATGGTTATTAAGTTGATTTCAGAGTGACTAGCACTATTCAAAAGTTAGAAAAAATGTTAGAAGTTGTAGCGTAATCTGAACTTTATTGTGTAGAAACTGATGAATGATGAACTCGTACTTGTTTACAGGCGGATACACAACAATTTGAAACATTGCAAATCGGACCAAGGAAAACCAATTCTTCAAAATCTTGGTCATCATCATCATCATCTGCCTAGCCTTTTCCCAACTATGTTGGGGTCGGCTTCCAGTCTGACCGGATGCATGCATATTTTACATGGAGCGACTGCCTATCTGACCTCCACAACCCAGTTACCGGGTAATACGATACCCCTTGGGAAGACTGGTTGTCAGACTTTCGGGCTTCTGACGACTCGTAACGACTGTCAAAGATCCACGAAAAAATCTTGGTACCTACTTAAATGTCAAAATTTCGAAGTCGTAAATACGGTCTGGCTCGAAATCTCTATCTTCTCCTCGATATTGAATCTATAATTGTTAAAACTGATAGCACGCCTTCCTCGGTACTCATTACGACATCTACACAAAATGTGATCATCATCATTTCAGCCGAAAGACGTCCACTGCTGGACATAGGCCTCCCCCAAGCACCTCCACTTCGACCGGTTCTGTGCTTCTCGCATCCAACGGGTTCCTGCGGCTTTCACAAGGTCGTCGGTCCACCTTGTGGGAGGCCTTCCAACGCTACGTCTTCCGGTACGCGGTCGCCAGTCCAGAACCTTTCGGCCCCATCGGCCATCTGTTCTGCGAGCAATGTGCCCTGCCCACTGCCACTTAAGTTTGGCAATTTTTCGGGCTATGTCAGTTACCTTGGTTCTCCTGCGGATCTCCTCATTCCTGATTCGATCACGCAGGGAAACTCCAAGCATAGCCCTCTCCATTGCCCAAAAATGTGATAGTAATCTAAAAATATTTCAATACGCAGGAGACAGCTTGTGCATGAAAACAAATGTTTATGTGTAAGATCGTTTTGTGTAATGTTTCGAAAAGCGCACAGGAGACACGGCTATAACAACAAAACATTGATACTTACTAAAAATCGAATAAACACATTGCCTCGAACGTGATTTTATTTTGTGCAACAATGACTTTAACCCACTTACCAATTTCTGCTGACGCAAAATCATATCATATGTGTTTAGCTAAGTTTTGAAGTGCAAGAAACTATTTTACGCTGACTCAATTATTCGTATACAATAAGACTTTTTGTTATTATTTTGTGTTATCTTTAAGGTAAATAGTATTTAAGTAAACTAGGTACTTATAAAATAATTAAGTAGTAAAATTTTGTCATTATTTTAAGACTACATCATGTTAAATATTGTTAAGAATTTTATAGTCCTACAATTACCTGTGTGCTCATGCCGCCTGTGATACAGGTTTATCCTAGTAGAGGCATCTAACATTATTATACCTTTGTAAATAATTTCTAAGACTTTATGTAATAATTTTACCAATTTTAATACTAAATAAAACATTTATATTTTATATTACTGATAGTTTTTATAACAAGTTAACAACTTCATCTCATGTACATACTACATACTACATATACATACGTAACCATTATAAGCTGACTTCTGACTGTATGAGAAACCTATACAACGCGGGGTCAGCTATAACTGGAAATTATAGCTTCATGTGTCGCCGTGTGTACCTACTGGATTACCTTGACGGTATTGTTGACAACAGAATTGCTATAGTATGACGACTCGGTCGCCGTCGGTTGAGACTGGTCATCTCTTACCTGCCAATGCTTATTTTTAATCTTACATTTTGAATTGTTTCTTCATTTGTGTCTTTTTTTTACATTGTTCTCACATATAGAAGCAACAAGAATAATGCACCCAGGATTTTGTAATATCTTGATTTAAAAGAGTGTCCACGGAGTTTCTTGCCCGTTCTTCTCCATAGAAATCTACGTTTTGGAATGGGCAACTAGCTTCAACTTTCTGACTAACTGACAGACTATTTAATTTTGACAATTCAAAAGTGCCTGTGCAAGGTTTAATTGAAACAAATGCTTTGAGTTTTGAGTTTGATTGTAATTCCAGCGCGCGTCTGGTAATGAGGGAATTTTTTTTTCTTTTTTTTTAACTCTTTTCTAGTCGCTGGATAGATGGCGCTGAACTTGGTAAGTTACTGCAAGGAACGGAACGTCACATCATGTTTTTATTATTTCACTTGGATGTAATTTTGAGATCGTAAAACGAAAGCAAACGAAAGTGTCAGTCAACGAGCGCCGCTCAGATACCGCGGCATTTCAGTGGCTTCCCCGTTTCTACCCCGCCCCGCCGCCTCATCCCGCGGTATGTCACAACGAGCGCCGGAGCCGGGTCCTTGGCATGACGTTGCCTACCGCAGGACGCCACTGCATCCCGCCGCGGGAGCCCGTGGCGCGTCTTTCAATGCCGTGCAATGAACTTGAAACTCTCTACCTGTGTCTGTGTTTCCGAGCGCATACAACCCGAATCTCTTCAAAGTAAGAGTGAACAGGCTTCTTCTGGGTAAGCTCACTCCATCGTCGACTTTGTCTCTGTCATCTCTGACCTAGGCTAGAGTCAAGAGCATACCCTGAATGAATGAATGGATGAATGAATTGCACCGATCCCAGCGTGGTTAAACCAGACTCGATTAATCGAATGAACCCTAAGATTCGCACTAGCTCCTGTAGCCTCATGTTCATGGTGCTACAGCGACCATTGCATATCAAGGAATAGACCGGGGGGCGCGGTAATGGTAGGGAAGACGTGCCCGTAGGATAGGTAAGGATTTAAGAGCCTACCGGATATGCATCCTAGAGTAAGCATTGGACTAGTGGAGAGATGGGTAATTATTATCTATGGATGGGCATCTTTTATCGACCTTGCCGCCAGGTTGGTTCAGGTCGAGCTTCATCGGTGCGTCTTTTGGCGGGCTTCTACTGCTTTCTCGGTTCTTTTGTATGTAATTGCTTGTTTTGTTGTGTCAGATGTTGCTGTTTTCAATGTCTTCGACGGAAGTTTCGCTACTATCCGTTTCCGGTTTTTGTAAGTTTCACTAGCAGCGATCTTGATCTTACTTCTATCTTCAGCTGTCGTCATCATCATCTGCCTAGCCTTTTTCCAGCTGTATCCGTCCAAAAATTGATTCCCTTGTCGAAGTACCTCATGTCTGTTGTGGATTGTCTATGTTCGTTTATGATTAAAACAGTTGTCATCCAGACTTATCTTTCATTACACTACATGGTGACAGCGGTGGGATTTATTTGATTTAAATGGTTTAAGTCGATTATAAAGGCACGTTGTGGACTGTAAAATCGTCAGGGACGGTTCAAAAGCGCTATGCAACACAATCTTACAGATTATCGAGATTTGTTTAATGGGTTAGGCTGTTTGCCAGGTGAGTATCACATTGTTGTAGACAAAACTGTAATGCCGGTGATTTGTGCAAACCGTAAGGTACCATTAGGAGTTCGCGATAAGTTACAAGATGAGTTAAATAGAATGATAGAGTTAGGTGTTATTAGAAAAGTGAGTCATCCAACTCCATGGGTGAATTCATTAGTGATTGTTGCTAAGAAAAATGGGCAGTTGCGTATATGTCTAGACCCGAGGCCGCTTAATAAGGCAATACAGCGTGCACATTTTCAATTGCCAACAATAAATGAATTGGCTACTAAGTTTCACGGTGCTAACTATTTTTCAGTTTTAGACGCATTTTCAGGGTTTTGGTCGGTAAAACTGGATAATGCAAGTGCAGACTTATGTACATTCAGTACACCATTTGGGCGATATCAATATTTGCGATTGCCATTTGGTCTTAATTGTGCACCTGAAGTGTTTCATGCGAAAATCAAACAATTACTTGAAGGCCTAGAGGGGGTAGATTCGTTTATCGACGATATCATTTGCTGGGGTAGGACTAAAGACAAACACGATCTGCGTTTAAAAGAGTTGTTAAACAGGGCACGAGAAATTAATTTGAAATTCAACAAAGATAAATGTCGTTTATGTGTTGAGGAAGTGACTTATTTGGGTCATATTTTTAACAAAGATGGAATGAAAGTGGATTCTGAGAAAGTAAGAGCGATATATAATATGCCGGAACCGATAGATCGGAAAAGCTTAGAAAGGTTTTTAGGGGCTGTAAATTATCTTTCTAAATTTATACCTAATTACTCAGACCATACCTTTCAATTAACTAGATTATTAAAAAAAGATATGACTTGGTGTTGGGAAGTTGGTCATAAGGTCGCATTTAATAAATTAAAAGAATTGTTATGTGATGCACCAGTACTATCTTTGTACGATGTTAGTAGTCCGGTGGTGTTGTCAGTGGACGCAAGCAGTGTGGCGCTGGGCGCTGTGCTCATGCAGGAGGGGCGTCCAGTAGAGTACGCGTCACGCACGCTCACTGACACACAACAAAGATACGCACAAATAGAAAAGGAAATGTTGGCAATAGTATTCGCTTGTGAAAAGTTTCATCAGTATATTTATGGAAAAAATAATGTGGTCGTCGAATCGGATCATAAACCACTGGAGAGCATTTTTAGAAAATCTTTAGACTCGGTCCCAGCTCGCTTACAGCGAATGATGTTAAAGGTTCAAGCTTATGAGTTGGTGGTCACTTATAAGCCTGGGAAATATATGTACATACCTGATACATTGTCGCGGGCACCTCTGCCGGATTTGTATGACGATAAAATTAGCAGAGCTATACTATGCCAAATTAAAATGGTAGTCAATAATATACCCATGTCGCAAAATAAGTTAAGCCTCGTCAAGCGAGAAACTAGTAAGGATGAGTGTTTAAATTTTTTGCTAAAATATATTAATCAAGGGTGGCCAGATAAGTTTAACATACACAATGATTTAAGATACTATTGGTCGATAAGAAATGAACTGTACTGTGTAGATGGTGTCATATTTAAAGACAAACAGGTTTTGATACCGCATTCTATGCAAAGGGACATGTTAAAGCTTATTCACGAAGGGCATTTAGGGATTGACCGTTGTAAAAGACGTGCTCGTGAAGTGATATTTTGGCCTGGTATAACAAGAGACATTGAGGATTATGTGCGAAGATGTAAAATATGTCAGGAAACAGCAAACAAACCGTGTAGGGAACCTATGATTCCGGTTGCTATACCAGAATTGCCATGGAATAAAATTGGAACAGATATATTTGAGTATGGAAAGCAAAGTTATTTAATATTGATTGATTATTATTCTGGTTTTATTGAGGTCGCATATTTGAAAGATACTACGTCAAACTCAGTAATATGTATTATGAAGGAAAATTTTGCACGGTATGGTATACCGGATACAGTTATCAGTGACAATGGTCCACAATATTCATGTCGTAATTTTATTAAATTTTCTTTAGAATGGGGTTTTAAACACGTCACTTCATCTCCGTATTATGCTCAATCTAATGGCAAGAGTGAAAGAGCAGTTCAAACCATTAAAAATATATTGAAAAAATCATTAGACAGAAAATCCGATTTTTATTTAAATTTGCTTAGTTATAGGAATACACCGCGGGAAAATTTAAATTCACCTGCACAGTTAATGATGGGCCGGCGTTTAAATTGTAGACTACCAGTCCATCCAGATTTATTGAAACAAGGTAATTGTGATAACTTACAACATAAAAAAATGTTGGAAAAACAAATAAAAACAAAAAGTTTCTATGATCAGCACTGTAAACTGCTACCTGAATTGAATGTGGGCGACGAAGTTATAATGTTAGGTAATAAAAATAAAAAAAGTCGTGGCAAAATAATGGGAAAAGCGTCAACTCCACGTTCTTATATTATTAAAAACAAAAAAGGTATATATCGCCGTAATCGTCGACATTTAATAAGATCTGTAAAGGATCCTGCAGACGATATTTTGTCTGATAGGGATGATGAGTATTTTTCGGGGGACGATAGGGATGATGACTATGTGCCAAGCACCAAAATAAATGTATCGTCATCTTACTCGCCACCTCATACTCGTAGCAAGACTTAGTTTGATTTTTGATTGATTGATTTATTTTAAGTTTGTTTATTATTTTTAGTTTATCTGATATGTGGAATTCATGGATTTTAAGTTTGTTTTTTATTATTATTTAGCTTATTTAAGGGGAAGGTGTTGTGGATTGTCTATGTTCGTTTATGATTAAAACAGTTGTCATCCAGACTTATCTTTCATTACACTACAATGTCCTGTTTTAGATTGTCGTTCCTTGTGTAAATAGGTCGGCCTACTTGGATTTGGCCTTGTACTGCATTGCTGCATGCAGTAGGTGTGGTTGCGGCGCCTGTAGACATGTGCGAGGTAGCACATCCTGTGGTTCTTGATGCGTTTGGATACTGTTTTTCCGTCTAAGATTTCATGCATTTTCTTTTGTCTTGGTTTATTCCTAGAGTGGTTAATCAAGTTTCTAATGAAAACTCGCTCATATCTTCTGGGTCTTGATCTGTTAGCTTTTGTAAGTGCCGATACTTTCAGGCCATGTATCGTAACTCCAACAACAGCAACATCTGATACAACGTTTTGTTGTGTCAGATGTTGCTGTTTTCAATGTCTTCGACGGAAGTTTCGCTACTATCCGTTTCCGGTTTTTGTAAGTTTCACTAGCAGCGATCTTGATCTTCTATGTTCAGCTGTCGTCATCATCATCTGCCTAGCCTTTTTCCAGCTGTATCCGTCCAAAAATTGATTCCCTTGTCGAAGTACCTCATGTCCTGTTTTAGATTGTCCATCGTTGCTCATCCTGAATCTGTCGCTAACCAACAGGACCACCTGTTGGTTAGCGATTTGTTGGTTCGTTGTGATAGGATATATCCCTTAGTGCCTTGAGGTCGACATCGTCAAAGGCCTTTTTTATGACGAGGGCGAGTACATACATTCTTTTACCTGCACGCCGTTCTTCGTCTAAGACCCTTTTAAGCGTAAATATATGGTCGTCTGTTGATCTATTGTTTAAAAAGGTTGGTTGGTATTTGTCCAAGTCCGTTATTACCTCGTCTATTTTCTAAGTGCGTAGGATGCGTAAATTCTGACCCGTGTTGCAAACCGATATCTGGCGATATTCATTCGCATCTTTAGGGTAATTGTTTTTTTTTTTTGAATTAGTACTTGTACGGTCTCCAGCCACGTGTTGGGTGCTTCGTTATGTGTCCGAGCTTTGTTCATGTGTTTGGTGACGGCTTCTTGTAGTATTTCTGGAATTGTTTTGTAAAGCTCGGTTACCACCGTTTCGCATTTTATTAATGATTTCCATTACGTCATCCGCGATGGGTCCAACACACTGTACTTTGGTTATCGGATGTATTAATTGTTAGTATAAGATGGCCCTCGGATTTTTTAAATGTTTGCTCCCATTTGGTCATCGGTATCTAAGTAGATCTTTTTCGACGTTTTGTTTGAAGTTTGTTTCTACTGTAAAAAGGTATAGCATCTGCATGCATTTTGCAGGGTGGTTTTTCCCCCATTCATTGAGGCAGGCCCTACATGCTTTTTGCTCTTCCTGATATTTAACCTTTTGAAGTGTTGCCTGACATTCTTTTACTAGGTTGTACCTATTTGGATTATCTAGTTGCCTATTCTGTAGGAGTTTAGCTTTTTGTAGTTTAGCAAGAGCTAATCCATGATCTCTGGAGAGAACTGGCTGCAGAATCAGAGTTTCCTGGGCAGCCGCTTTTAATACCTCCGTTATGGTATTCCACAATATTTTGATGTTTTGTCCGTTGAGTAGATTCCTACATATCTTTTAGTTTTTTGATATGTAGTCTTGGTATTTTGTATTCGTGAATTTACTATTGAGGGTGACATAATGGCTCTGTTTGTAATTGAAATCCTTGTTTCGGTTTGTTCTTAGCAGATCCCAGATTATTTTATGGTCGGATGTGCTTCTAGCTGCAAATTCGCCTGTAATAAGTTCGATGAGTTTTTTGTTGCATGTGGGGATAATGTGATCCAATTGGAGTGCCCTTTGACCAGTTGTCCTGCATGATGATCTCTCTTTTGTCTGTTCTATTTGCAGTTTTTCTCTGTTGTAGAGCTCCTGAGTTTTTACCTGTTTCTTGTATGCAGGCTGCATGAATGCCCCTAATTGAGAGTTCCGCGTCTTAGTTAATTGGTTAATTAAAGGCTTATTATGTTGTGTTGTTTTGACGTTGTTTGATTTTTCATTAGATCTATCGGGTTGCTGTTGTAATGGTCGTCGTCGGTCATGGCCCAGCTATCATAGTGCTGGTCCTTGTAGTGGATGTGCATGTTGCTGGGTACTGGTTCGCCGGTATGTGAAGAATACACTAGTGTGTGTTTTGTATCCGTGTGCACGTGCAAATTTACAAGATAGAACTCGGACGCGGCGATTAATATATCCTCTCCTCCTCAGAACGTCTTGTTATACTGCGTGATTGTGTATTTGTTATCCTTTGTTCCTGGGAGAGATTGCTGTTAGGGAGAAATTCTTGTATATTATTTAAGAGCGATATTATGAAGAAGCGAGGTCGGACAGTCACGTGGTCGAAAGTCAAACCCATTACATTATTTATTTGATGGGCTATAGCTATAGCTATAGCCCATCAAATAAGTTCGAGCTATAGCTCGAACTAGACAATTGCCGTCTTTTGTCATACGCAAAATTATGCCCATTTTTAAAGAGAAAGCCTTTTGTTTTTATGGTATTGCAAGACCTTCTCAGCAAACATGTGCGTGGGTTTGTTTTTGAGAAACAATAAAGCTGACAGGGGCCGCCTCAAATTTATGAGCTTTGCTATTTTTGTTTCTTAACTTAACCTTTTTTAACTTCGAGCCCAATTTTTCGCACATGTTCGAATCCAGGTACACGGGTTGTGATCAGACATATTGACATACATAGTGTTAGATATACAGTCGTGGGCGCAGAATTAGGATACGGGTAAACGAGAGAAACAGCTCCTTTATGTACAAGACTTGACTTACAGGCTATGAAATAAGTTGCTTGTTCAAGGCAGTTTTGGTAATTTAGTACAATTTTAAATGAAGAAAATCGTGGAGTACGAATTCTAGAGCGATACCGTATTTTAGGCTAGAGTAATAGAGTATCTTAGTTTTATCCCTCGCTCCTAGATATAATATGATAACATTTCCCTAAAGCCTATTTATAGCTTACAATGATGTTAAATTCACGCGTGGCTTTAAAAATCCAAATTAAGAAAACAAAGCGCAGCGGGAAACAGCTTCTAATGGAGATCCCTGAAATATACGGAAAGATCTCACCAAATCCTCGGTTGGGAGGCCTAGGCCTCAGGCTTTTATATCAGGAACACACGTATGCCACTCGTTTTAGTATGCACCCACAATAATAATACACGATACACCGTTTCGGATTTCAAATTTGAGTTTCAAGCTGAGAGTTACGCCAGTTTGGTTAGAGCCACGTGGTACGCACGTTGCATCAAGTATAAACAAAGGCTGGACCCGACACGTCCGTCCCCTTCGGCGGTCACTATCACAATCCCTAGAGTCAAGAGCATACCCTTTTCAAAAAAAAAAAAAGTAAATTATCATAACGACGTGCTCAAATCAATGTAGTACACTTACACCTAAGAAATCCTTTGTAATATAACCCACATTTGAATTCCACCTTTAACTCTTAACAAACAAAGTTCAATACCCAACACCACTAAAGTTAAGAGCTAAAAAGTTCTACTAGCTCTATTCTATTTAGATTTTAAACCGAATAAAGATGGAGATAAGGTTCAAAATCGTAATGTATGTAAATGTAAGCTTATTTGAATGTTCAGTATATAAGTATATCAAATGAATGGGTCACTCTTACTTAGTTCGAGCTTAGAAGATGACGTTTATTTTTATTTTATTATCTGTGATAGTTGGAGTGGTAAGTTTTGTTAACTAATTTATTTTTAACTTCAGTTTCAAATAGCCTTTATTTCTAACTAGCAGCGCCACGCGGTTTCACCCGCGTAAGGTTCGATCCCGTGGGAATATCGGGATAAAACTATCCTATGTCCTTTCCCGGGGCTCAAACTATCTCTATACCAAATTTCATTTAAATCAGTTCAGGAGGTGACAGACAGCCAGACAGCAAGACACACATTCGCATATACAATATTATAGGGGAACTAATTTTTTGAGCTGTTATTTAAATATTCGAGATGTTATTATGATCAGTTGAAAAAACATATTGAGCAGTTATTTAATTTAATGGCGGTTGATTAATTATTGCGACAGTAAAACATGGACAGTAATAAAAGATCAATTAGACTGTTATTTTATCATACAATGTCAATTCTAAAAATAATTGAGCAGTCCAATAACTAAATGAGCGGTAAAAATGATGGAATGGGCGGTTCGCTAAATAGTTCGGCAGATCATAGCGGATGCAAGAGCGAGCGAAGCGAGCTCGGGACTTGGGGCACCCCGACTCGGACAGGTTAGGTTCGAAGGGGATGACGGGGGCTCGAGTGAGCGAGCAAAGCGAGCGAACGAGCCCCCGTCATCCCCTTCGTGTTAGGTTCCTTTAAACCCTGTAGACAGAAATAGGGGCCCCGCGAAGCGGGGCTCCGTCGACTACACACCCAAAACTACTTTACCACCTTATTGTTTATAGAATTGCTTAGAATGAGATTTATTACCGACAAATTCCGATTTATTACTGCCCACACGTAACTGCCCATTCATTCATTTTTACCGCCCATTTAATTATTTTCCCACTCAATTATATATTCACTGATCCATTTCATTATTTTTTATTACTCATTTTTGTTTACTTTACTGCTTAGTTTTAACTGCTGAACAAGTTATTAAACGTGCCATTTATAATTTTTAACTTACCAAAACCGCTATTTACAACTGCCTCTTCAAATCAGTGCCATATTATAGTATCTAATGCTGATCGTGATTTACTTACATTATTAGAAGTTTTATTCCATATATTTAATTATTTATTCATATTCCATGCATTTGTTAATTTTATAATTAAAAACTAAATTAAAATAAATATTGATACACTCAAATATGTAAATTATTTGTCGATCGATCAGGTTAAGCTACGCTTGCCGCGGTTGGTCTGTAGATAGGTGACCATCTTTACATACCGTGACCCCTCCGTGCCTCGGAAAGCACGTAAAGCCGTTGGTCCTGGCTGTCGTTCGTGGATCTTTGACAGTCGTTACGGGTAGTCAGAAGCCCGAAAGTCTGACAACCAGTCTTATCAAGGGGTATCGTATTACCCAGTAATTGGGTTGTGGAGGTCAGATAGGCAGTCGCTCCATGTAAAATACTGGTATTCAGCTGCATCCGGTTAGACTGGAAGTTGACCCCAACATAGTTGGGAAAAGGCTAGGCAGATGATGATGTAAATTATTTGGTTTCATAAATTATTGTTAAATTATAATTATTATTATCTATCTTGTGGCACTGGAAAAGACTTCCTGGAAGGATTTGGGGGATGCCTTAGCCAGTAGACACGATCGCCTTTGAAAGTAGTGGGACAGTAAGTATTGACTTACAAAAAAAAACAGTGGCACTCTGAGAGTGCCTATAGATGTGAAAGCAAAACAGAAACAGAACACTTTGGCATCAGTCACTGACATATCGGATTTACATTAAAACCGAGTATGTACATCTCGAGGACAGCCGAACACATCCGAAGCGGGTATTTTTTGAATCGTCTTATAAACAAAACACGCGCGGTGTCGCTTACGGTAACAGTGTCGCAAGTTCAATGGTTTTTCCCATCTCAAAAAATGGCCGACGCGCCTATAGAAGTTTTCACTTTAAAAATAATAGTCGACATCGGTAACATTAGTATTAGGTTGCCATTTGGCAAGTCGCACATCAAGCTTCCCGAAACTGTCAAATTTTCCCAATCAACGTTGAACCTTATGCTTTAGCGATAAAGGTGAAAATCTTTTAAAGAAATTTGACAGATTGTGGTAGCTTGCCCCGCGTTCCGAATTGCGTCAAAACTGATTATATCGCGAATCCGACCAACGCGCAACGTCACAAATAGTATTCAATAGTCCTTATATTTTGTGACTATTAAATTTGGTCGGATTCGCGATATAAGCGCTTTTGACGTAATTCGGAACTAAGGGTTCTGTACCAACACGCTGTGCATGTGTGCGTGAAGACGAGTAGCGTCAGCACATAACACACACTCACACACAGACTTCCGACTTTGCCATTGTCTGTTTTTTTTTTAATGTCATTTCGTTGTGCCATACTATCAATGGGGATTGGGGAAGGTCGGTCAAAGCTAATTGTGAATGGCGTGACTATATTTGTTTTTTCTATGCTCAGTCAGGCTCAGTAAGTACTGTAGAGTCTGTGTGATCCTGCCTTTAGCAAAAGGCACTGGCTGTGTAGGCCAGGCTTTAGATAATACAGGCTGGTAATATTTGCGGGTGTATTTCCATTCGAACATTCAAACGAATGTCAAATAATTTAATAAGTATACCTAGTGTTTTTGTTCTATAGTTCGATAATTCTAGCAATGACCTTGCTAGAATCATCGATAAATTATAAACTTGTCTTAATAACCGCTTGTGTGCGATAATTACAGACACAATTAAAAAGCCATTGTGTCTAGCGTAGATCTACGTTCCGGCAGACTAAAGGTTAATATAATAGTTGGAAGTCAAATGCTGTTCCGTTTAGACCATTTCCATTTCGTGTTCATTCATGATTTTGACTTTATTTCACTATTTCGTTATTTTCGGCAATTTCAATATGTACCTATTTTAAATTACATGACACTAGTCTTGGCTAGTGAAAAACTAGCCCGACACCAGTCGAACTAGTAAAATACTAGCCCGACACTAGTCGTGACTAGTAAAACACTAGCCCGACACTAGTCGTGACTAGTGAAATACTAGCCAAACACTAGCCGTGACTAGTAAAAACTAGCCCGACACTAGTCGTGACTAGTAAAAAACTAGTTTGTCACTACTTCGACCTCAACCCGACACTATTCGTGACTATTTATTATTCTGACACTATTCGTGACTATTTTCTAAAACTTGTTACATTACAACTGTCTGTGTGGTGCCGGACTTAAAGAATAGCACCACCCCATACTTCCCGTGGGTGTCGTAAAAGGCGACTAAGGGGCGTACCGGAGAATGGGCAGCAGCGTTCTCTATGCATTCCACCACCATACCATACTGCGATCGCCAACCCGCCTACCAAGCGTGGCGATTATGGTCGTGGTTGATGACTGCATTTTCTTTGGCCAAAGCAGCCCTCGCGATGGTCCTCCACTTATTCCGGTCTTCATTAAACTATCTTATCTTAAATAGAAAATAAAAGGCTTTTTTAACCGACTTCAAAAAAGGAGGTTTTGTATTCGACCCGTATGTATGTATGTTGGTATGTCCGCAATTTTCTCAAAAACTAATGAAGCAATTTTGTAATTCTTTCATTATTATGATCTACATACTTTCAAGAAGGTTTTAGTATAAAATACATTAGATAGATAATTTTTATGTACGAAGTTATATGCATATGAACTTGCATCTCCGGTATTTCTATGCGAATTTGGATTATTCTTCTAGTCGGTGTCTTCAATTCTTCAATGCACTGCTGTTAATTAAATTTTTGTGGGGTAGGTACAACTAAAAAGTGAAAATAATAACATTTTTTACGAAAAAAAAAAACACTACAAACCGATAAATAACTTTAATTTCGGAAATCGGTGTCGTTGGTTCCGTAGTTTCGTTTTTTGACACCGACTTCCGAAAATAAAGTTATAGGTATCACTTTATTTAGTTTTTATTTTTCACTTTTATAAGTCGGTTATTTTTTTTTTGTAAAAAAGTTTATTTATTTATTTAAAGAAGAAATAAACTGGTCAATGAAAAAAAAAACAAGCAAACATGAAATGCCAAACTGTGGCAGTGGGCAGGGCACATTGCTCGCAGAACAGACGGCCGATGGGGCCGAAAGGTTCTGGAGTGGCGACCGCGTACCGGAAGAAGTAGCGTTGGAAGGCCTCCCACAAGCTGGTCCGACGACCTTGTGAAGGCCGCAGGAACCCGTTGGATGAGAGAAGCACAGAAGTGGTGAAAGTGCAGGTGTTTTCGGCTAAAATGATGAGGATGATATATAAAACAAGTCGCGTCTGTCTGTTTGTCTGAACGTGATAAACTCAAAAACTACCGAACGGATGTTCATACGGTTTTCCCTAATGGACGGAGTGACTCATGAGGAAGGTTTCGGTGTATAACGCATAAAAGCCTACGCAGACCGGGACAGCATGGCAATGGATTCAACGCACACTAGCCGCTTAGATACCGCGGCCTTCCAGCGGCTTCCCCGCTTCTCTACACCCGCCGCCTCACCCCGCGGTATGTCACAACGAGCGCCGGAGTCCTTGGCATGCCGTTGCTTGCCTACCGCAGGACGCCACGGCATCCCGCCGCGGGATCCCGTGGCGCGCCACGGCACCATTTTAAAGCATAGCAATTTATGTTGTATTTCTATATCGATACGTTTGAATGTCCATTAGTAAAAATTTAAATCCCTTGCCATGCCGTCCCGGTCTGCGTAGGCCTCTAAGGTTTTGTGTAAATTGGATGAAATATGACGACGATTGTTGAAAATGTCGGAAAAAACCGTGTCGACTAGGTGATTTAGGTACTGGGGCGTGTGTCATGTAACAATAGAGTTATATGAAAACAATGTATTACGGAATATTGTACGCTCGGCTACACATTCACATCAAGCTATAGGTACATAACCAGTATAAGCTGACTTCTGAATTATCGAAAAGCGTGTACAATGCGAGGTCAGCGAAAACTGGAAATGTAGGTGAATACCTTGATGTGTGTGTCGCCATGTGTAATTGTGTACTTAGTACGTTTCCGTGTCTCCACGCGGACGAACCCACGGGCAAAAGTTAGTACTCTTCAGTCATCATCATCATCATTTCAGCCGATAGACGTCCACTGCTGGACATAGGCCTCCCCCAATTTTGGGGGGAGGGGGTTTGCCATAATCGCCACACTTGGCAGGCGGGTTGGCGATCGCAGTATGGTATGATGGTGAAATGCATAGAGAACGCTGCTGCCCATTCTCCGGTAAGACCCTTAGTCGCCTTTTACGACACCCACGGGAAGTAAGGGGTGTGGTATTCTTTAAGTCCGGCACCACACAGACAGTACTCACACAGACAGTACTACTCTTCAGTGGCCGTGGCAAAATCAAGGGATGGGGCCCTCCCTCAATGTAAAGAAGCTCAACCAATGTTATAGTTTTTTTTTATTAGCACTTCTTCCGCGTACATTTCATATTTTCTCCTACAAAATTTAACACCTGACTGCTTCTGTCCTTATGGTAGGATCCTCCTGTGCTCATGGCCCTCTCGGGCCGGGGGCCCCCTCTGGCTGGGGGCCCGTGGCATTTTGCCCCAGTGCCACCCTATAATTACGCCACTGGTACTCTTATAACTACAACTTTTTATAATTTTCAGTTGTGCGACGAGAAAGATGGCGGCAAGGCGTACCGGATTCCACTGAACGATGGCAACTCCATACCAGCCCTAGGACTTGGCAGCTTCTTAGGTTTTGATGAGGTAAGTCAGGGCCTCAACCTCAAGTCTGCTATTACAGTAGTGTCAGAATGGTCTATCATTGATTTCATAATTGTTGAAATTGACAAGTTTGGTAATCTACTAATACAATGGCGTCATTATGACTTTCCAATGGTTAACCACTGACACTCAATTGAAAGAAATGGCATAGAATGGTAATCTCGTACAAATAAATTACTGACTTAGGCGGTAATCTGCTAAAATTTTGACAGTTCCATTGATCAGTGACCTACCATTAGAACGTCATTGTGCAGTCATTGCTTTTAATTCGTTACGAGTATTGTATTGTTCTGTGCCATTGACCGACCAATGATCGACCATTAGGAATTTAGCAGATTACGAACTCTTAGCAAAATGACAATGGGATCGTGTTGGAATGACAAATTTATAAAAATAGCAGGCTTGGGCCCCAAAATATTTATATTATTTCATAAACACTCTCAAAACGGTGAAGGAAAATATCGTGAGGAAACCGGCATGTCCTAGAATCAAAAATTTAAAGATTCCTTTTTTTATAGATGGGTCAGAAGGCCGTTGACGAGCATGTGGTTGAATATCCTGTCACCTGGGCGTTGAAGGCTGGATACAGGTACGATGATTTTGAACTATAGATTTCCTTCTTTCTTGGAACATCAGTCTATTACAGTCTTTTAAGGTGGAACTAGTCGCGAGCTCGAACTCACTGCATTGGTCATGGCCAAAAAGCACGCTGTCTCACCTGGCTTCGTGTCCGACAGAGATAGTATCAGTGAGCAGTTAGACGCTAGTCTACACGCACAACATCTAGTTCCTCGACCGCCCGGTCACTTGGACTACCTTCGGGGGTATGACAGTCCCCCGTCCGGACTTTGTCCGGCCTTGTCATTTGTCCGAACGACGCTAGCTGGCCCGCGAAATTCAATTGTGACTATTTTGAAAAAAAAATCTGGAATGACGATAATTCGTGTCTACTTGAAGGGAATAACTTATTTTGCACTATTTAAGACGACAATTACACGATTTTTTTCAACAATTTAGATTTGGGAAATGATAATTTATAATGATTTTATGTAGGTAATAGTTACTGCACACAAACTTGCGACAAATCGAAATAGGAAACGATTTAGTAGCAATGGGTTATATTTTGACAGTTCGACAACATTCATTGCTGTGTTTACGTTGTTGACAAATCGAACAATTATGAAGCAATGGATGCCTGAATAGTGAATTGGTGCAACACAGTGGACTGCGCATTCACTTGACATCTAGAAATGTATTATTATGTATTGTGTTGAGCAATAAACATTTGAATTTGATTGAAGGATATTGCCAATCCAAATTCAAATTCAATCCAGATTGAGTTTTTTTCTTTTCTTTATTAGTAAGAACTAAAGTTCTTAGTAATTGATTACAATCTAGCCTAAATAGACTAATAAGCAATTTAACTTTAACTTAATATTTTACGATATAGATTATTTGTTATAACTAAGAATAGTGTCAATTTGCACTTTAACACAGTTTCGTAGCACTTTCTTAGGGTCTGATTAATTGATAAAACACTTTGTTCATGTGTTACGTGTATAGCACCGCACCATTAGCACCGCACTATTATTCATTCACTATTATTTATTTATTTATTTATTTATTTATCCTCCTGCTGGAACGCCATACAGCAATTACACCAACGGAGCAAAAAATTACTTCATTATTTATACGGGGTTATTGGAAAAACACCAAAAACCTCT
Organism: Mesoligia furuncula; assembly: GCA_916614155.1. Classification (NCBI taxonomy): domain Eukaryota; kingdom Metazoa; phylum Arthropoda; class Insecta; order Lepidoptera; family Noctuidae; genus Mesoligia; species Mesoligia furuncula. Next base: position 3,162,519 of record OU744818.1, read on the forward strand.
TAAGAGGTCATTGTACTAAAAAATCAGCTGTTCCCTACATTTTGACCAGTTATACGAACATAAATGTAGGGAACAGCTGATTTTTTTTCGCGATTTCAGATTTGGTCCCATAGTAAAAGTTGTTCACAATGATGAGTACAATGACCTCTTAAGAGGTTTTTGGTGTTTTTCAAATAACCCCGTATACCTACTACACTAACTCAAATGGTTTAGTTCTCTTTAGCCTATGCACTAAGTCCGTGTTGTCTAGCAGCTGAATTGCCTCTACATTCACATGTCGGTGAAGTCTGTGTTCGTGGGCTTCAGCAAATTTTTGAATGATGGTTGTGACGAGTTCCATTGTACAACGCGGTCACATTAACTCACGCTTGACCTTGATGACGTCATTTTGGTTTTTTGGTAATATACCTAAATATACTTACCTAATAAAAAATATAATTAAAACGACAACAGATAAAAACTTTTTTTACAAAAAAAAACCGACTTCCAAAAAACACTATAAAGTGAAAAATAACTTTAATTTCGGAAGTCGGTGTCTTTGGATTTGTATTTTAGTTTTTGCCACCGACTTCAGAAATTAAAGTTATTTTTCTCTTTATAGTGTTTTTTGGAAGTCGGTTTTTTTTGTAAAAAAAGTTTTTATTTTTCACTTTTTAGTGGGTCAGTTTGTAATTTATCTAAGTTACAATAGCCTAATGTCAACTGCTCATCACCTTTTACAAAATATTGCTTTACCCGATGCAGGGACGTTAATTGTTGAGGAGTTCCCCTAATAAGAGTCAAGAGAACTGGAGCTGATTGAGAAGTCACCATCAGCTCCATTTCACCATATGCATTGTAACGAGCATAAATTGCTTAGCAACCATATTAAAGTAATCGAATCGCAACCCGTGAAATATTTGTCATTGAATAGTTCCGATAGCCATCTGTGGTCTTTATCATCAGCTCCACTTTACCAAATGATGATTTCCGAGAGCAAATGCTCAAAAAAGTATTTTCCAAATCGGTTCGTAAATGACGGAGTAATGAAATATAAAAAAAACTGGCCAAGTGCGAGTCGGACTCGCACACGAAGGGTTCCGTACCACAAGGCGAAAACGCCGAAAAAAACATGTTTGTTGTATGGGGGGCTCCCATACAACAAACATGTTTTTTTCGGCCCTTAAATATTTATTTTATTTTAATTTTATTATTTACTTTACTTTTCTTGATCCTACCAATGATGTGCCCACTAATTATTGTCCTCCTCAAACTGCTACAAACTCTAATATATCCTCTGATATTCACTCAATTGAGATTGACCTAAATGTTAGGTATAGTTGAGCTAATTGGTAAAATCGATCCATTTAAATCTGCTGGTCCGGACCACTTATCGCCTAAATTCCTGATTGGGTGTGCTAAAACCATTGCCTTGCCAGTATCTCTATTGTTTAAAAAATCGCTGTCTTCACGTTCTGTTCCCCAAATCTGGAAGTCTGCTTTTATAACTCCGGTGCATAAAAAAGGGCACAAAAATGAAATAGTTAATTACAGACCTATTTCCAAACTGTGCATACTAGCAAAAGTTTTGGAGAGGGTTGTCTACAAGCAAGTTTACGCAGCGCTGTGCCAGTCTTTTAGCCCTTCTCAGCACGGATTTCTTAAGGGCCGTTCAACTGTCTCTAATCTGGCTCTGCTCAATGACTTTCTAACGGAGAGAATGGACAATGGGGCACAGGTCGATGTCGTTTACACGGATTACAGTAAGGCTTTTGATAGAATTGACCACAATATCCTTATAACAAAGCTTTTCAACAACGGTATCAGAGGAGATCTACTTCGTTGGTTTACCTCATACCTTGAAAACAGATCACAAGCTGTCGTTATCAGTAACTACATGTCGAGCTGGGTTTCAGCTCCTAGTGGTGTTCCTCAAGGCTCCTTATTGGGTCCATTACTTTTTATCATTTATGTGGGCGACATCGACTCATGTTTCCACAAGTCAAACTTACTTTGTTTTGCTGATGATATGAAGATATTTTCTGCAATATCATCAGATGATGACATGGATGCTCTCCAATCTGACCTCTTGCGATTGGATGACTATTGCTTAAAAAACAAACTGGACTTAAACCCTGCTAAATGTTCTGTAATCTCCTTTAGCAGGAAACGCGTCCCTCTCCCTACTACATACAAACTTAAGGGGCAGCTATTACAGAGGTGTGACGGTGTACGTGACCTAGGCGTTTTTCATGACTCCAAACTCTTATTTGACGTGCACATAGAACAAATAGTGGCCAAAGCTTCAAAGTCATTGGGCTTTGTTATGAGACTCGCAGGGTGTTTCAAAAAAGCCAAAACCCTTAAGATTCTTTATTGCTCTTTTGTGAGAAGCCATCTTGAATATGCGTCACAAATTTGGAACCCGTGCTATGGCAAATACATTGATCGTATTGAGAATATACAAAAACGATTTATTCGGTTTCTATGTTTTCGGCTACGTATACCATACCATTCTGATGATTACATAAATCTTTGCAAGAAATTTCACCTGCAGCCACTTATTAATCGTCGTCGACTAGCAGATTGCACTTTTCTTTTAAAAATTTTATCTAACGAAATTGACTGTCCTGATCTCCTGCATAGACTGCGTTTCAATGTACCCCAGAGATCAGTTAGATTTAATCCGCCGATTTCCATTCCTTTTTCCTCTTCTAACTACAGGCAAAACTCATACATGTTGCGAGCGAGTAAAGACTTTAATATTCTTTGCAAAAAGTTCTCATTTGACCCATTTACCATCAAACCCTATTCTGCACGCACTCGGCTGAACGCTGACTTTTTTTAAAGTGCTTAGTGTTTATATACCTTATATTTGTATTCCTTTTTATAGTGCTTGTTAGTGATCCTAAGATTTCTACTACATTTTCTGTTTTTACCCGTGAGAACCCGTAATTGGCTTTATGTACGGTTTACGGTTTTAGACATTTATTTTCTCAAAAGATTTACACAATCACTTACAGAGAAAATACAATATTATAACTTAAAAATACATAAAGCCGATTGGCGTAGCGGGTTAGTACTATGACAAAATTACATTAGGATTTTGTAACAGTTTTAGTAAAAGGGTAGTTGTAGAAAATAAGTGCACGACGTCGTATGCATATCGCCAGAAATCGCCACTGCGGGTAGATGTGCATGAGTTGAGGATACAATACATGTTTATTAAGGCCCATGACATAGTGACTGTTTCACTATGATATAAAAGTACTTAGATGGTTTTTATTATTGTGTTCATACCTTTTTAAATTATCACTGATAAGTTATGGTGATAAATAACTACATAGAATTTATTTATTATGATTACTTGAGTTTGTTTATGTATTATTTTATTATATATAGATATAATAGTTAGTAGGTAGTGTCAAATACGTATGTTATAATATTTAAAAATATTGATATTTTTGTAGATATATTTATTTGAACATAAGATTAAAATAAAGTGTATGTATGTATATGTTTTGTTTGTGTATGTTTGTTAGGTTTTTATATTGTATACTATAATAATGTACTTATGTGTATTATATTCATATATTATGACTAATTGTCTAATAATATATATTTTGACTTGTACCTATGTGTTTTACAATATAAATTAGTAATTGGTACCACTGAACTCAATATTAAGCATTTATTAATGAAAAATCCTTTAAAATGTGGCTTTTTAATAATTTTTTGAATGTAAACAGAGATTTTGCTTCTTTTATATTTTTAGGTAATTCGTTGTAGTGTTGGGCCCCATCATATAGAATACTCTTTTTTCCGTAGTTCGTTCTATGCCTTCTTAAACACAGGTTATTGGCCTGCCTTGTCATACGTTTATGGTAATCTATCTTTTTTGTGAATGTAATTTGTGAGTGGATATCTTTATTAAGGATTTTTCTAATAAGAATGCATGTATTATATTTATGTGTTTGGGCCAGATTGAGTAATTTTGTTTCTTTGTAAATTTTGATAGTTGGTGTTAGATAATCGTATAAAAATAATGTTTTAATAATCCTATTTTGTGCAACTTGCAGTTTTTGCAAGTTTGATTTAGTTGCTGAACCCCATACCTCTACTAAATAATCTATACGAGACTTGACCAAGGAGTTATATATCATATATCGGACATGTCTCGGGAGACATCTCACTATACCTCTTAGCGCGCCTGTTAGTGAATTTATTTTATTGCGGATTTTTTCGATTTGCGGTTTCCAGGTAAGCTGACTGTCAAGAACAAGGCCTAAATATTTTTCATTGTTAACTTTAGTTATTTTTTCACCGTTAATAGTAAGAGGACTATGATTTTCAATTTTTTTGTTTTTAGCAGAGAATATAATGTATTTCGTTTTCGAGGCATTAATTGTAAGTAAATTTGACTGTAACCAGATGTGTAACAGATGTAGATCCTGCTGAGCTTGGTTTATTACTGTTTCCAAGGAGTGACCAGAATAGAACAGGCTAGTATCATCAGCATATAAAGTAATATCTCCCTTCAGTCCAATCTCATATATATTATTGACATATATAAGGAATAACAGGGGTCCCAAAATTGAACCTTGAGGAATGCCACAAGTAATCAATTGAGGGCCACTTTGGTGGTTATCAATTTTGACAACTTGAGATCTGTCTGTAAGGTATGATTTAAAAATCTCATATGCTTTACCGGACACACCTATGTCCTTTAGTTTCGATAGTAGTATGTCATGGCTAACGGTGTCGAATGCCTTTTTTAAATCAATGAAAATTCCTAAAGTAATTTTTTTCTGATCAATGTTAAGTCTAATATTGGTTACTAAGTCAACAGTCGCGGAAACAGTGTTCGATTTAGGGCGGAAACCATATTGCTTTTTGTATAGGTAATCAATATTAGTTAGAAATTCATACAATTGTTTATGTAAAATTTTTTCAAATATTTTCGACATCACTGGCAGTACCGATATAGGTCGATAGTTACTAGGGTCCAGTTTGCTGCCTGATTTAAATATTGGGCTAACCTTTGCAATTTTAAGGCGGTTAGGGAAGTAGCCTTCATTTAGGCATTTATTAATACAGTTTGCTAAGCTTTCCGCTATGTTGTCCTTAACACATTTTATGGATTTCGTACTAATGCCATCTAAACCGGAGCTAGTGTTAGAATTCAGGTTTTTTATTATTTTCAATACCTCGTCTGCAGTGGTTGGTTTTAACTTTGATAATTCAGGATTGTTATTTTTAGGTTTATTATATGTTAATGTCTGAGTTTGGTTGTTATGGTATTTTTGTGGTATTTTATTTGCAAGTTCAGTACCTATTGTCGCAAAAAATCTGTTGAAGTATTCACAAATTTCTTGAGTATCTGAGATTTGACCACTGGAGGTGTTGATTTTTAAATGCCCAGGGTCTGCCAATTCTGTTTTATTATTTGATAGTTTATTAATTAGCCGCCACATTTTTAAAGGATTTTTCTTACAGTTCGCAAAAGCCTTAGAGTAGTATTGATTTTTAGTTATTTGGATATTTAGAAAGGTGTGGTTTCTTTGTTTTAAAAATTGTTTGCGCAGGTTTTCGTCTCTGGGTGTTTGTTTTAAGCTGTGCCACAGTTGGTTTCTTTTATTTATTAATGTCATGAGGTCCTTATTTATCCACTCTTTGCAAGGGGGATTTAACATTTTTGATTTCCTTATTTTGTTTTTTGCAATTGTTTGTAACAGCTGAGATTCCAGTACTTCATATTCATTAAACAGTTTTGTGTGAAATATTTCTTTGATATCGTTCTGTAGGTTTATATAGTTTATTGATTCATATTGAACCCTTTTTATACGTTCGGTCTTAGATCTGTTTAGCTCCAGATAAATTTGCTTATGATCAGCTATGGAGGACTCAATAACAGACATCTGGAATGTGTTATTCTGCAAGCTTGTACACACATGATCTATGATTGTTTTTGAGGATGTGGTCTCACGAGTACAATATTCTGGGGTGATCTTGTTCAATATTTTTATATTATTCTCTCGCAGGATTTCCTTGTACTCCTTTACAGATTTTTCGTTAGTTAGTAAATTTAGGTTTAGATCGCCGAAGACAATGACACGTTTTCTTCTTGCAAGATGTTGGTTATAATTTTCAAGAAACTTGTCAGCGTTTGCTGCAGGTTGTTTGTATATGGCCCCTATATCCAAAGAAAATGTGTCAAGATGCACCCATAGAAAATGGTTTCCATCTTCGCACTGTTCCTCCAAAAATACATGTTTTAAACTGTTATGAATGAACAGGGATACTCCACCACCTCTGGATTTTTTTCTGTAGTTGTAGTAGTGAGTGTAGTTTGGCAGTTGTAACCTCTGTGCTTCATCATCATTTTTTATCCAAGTCTCCGTAAGAATTATAACATGAACCTTAGTGTCGAACGATTCTATTATACATCGTATTTCATCTAATTTGCCAGGTTTCACTATACTGCGGATATTAGCATACAAAAATTTCAGTGCTTTGTTTGTAACTTTTATATCGGCATAGGTATTGTAGATTGCATGAGTTATAAATCTGTTACCTGTACTTATTGTATTTTCTCTTGTGTATCGTTTTTTGGCTGTTGTTTTATTATTTTAGGGGTTCCCTTTATATATTTTATAATTAGGTCACTTTCTCCTTTCTCTTTGCGTTGACGTAACTCTTCTCGTAGGTTTTCCATATCTTGTTTCTGATTAGGTGTCTGGTCGGAGTAGATTTTAATATTATTATCCTTGCAGTTTAGTTTATTTTTCAGTATTGTTTTAGCTGTTTCTGATGTTGAAAAACAGACTTTTAGAGGGCGTGTTTTCTTCCCGTCATATTTCCCTAAACGTATTATTTTTTCTGGTTCAGGATAGAGTGGATATATGTCCGATAATATTTTCTTCACTTCACATCTATCGGACTCTCTCTTCTTCTCCATGTTTTCTGAGTACGGTTCAGAGATACCAGTAATTATTATATTTTTACTGCGCTCCATACGCTCTTGGAGTTCGATCATTATGTTACCATAAATAGGTGTTGATGTAGGATGTACTGACGGTAATGATGATGTACTTTGAGTAGTTTGGAGAGCCTGTACATTGTTTTCAATACATTTTATTTTTTCCTGATTCTTATTGACAGTACTTGTAAGGTTTTGAATTTCCGACTTAAAGATGTGATGTTCCATAATCAATTGGTCCGTTTTGGTCTTCATTTCAATAAGTTGTTCATTTATAGATGAAATATCTTTTTTTATAGTATTGATATTTTCTGTCTGAGAATTACCAAATTCCTTCAGTAATCCCATAATTTCCTTTTTAAATTCCTTAAATTGGTACGAGAAATCATCCTCTGGCGTTTTTCTTTTACGTTGTGACACATATTCATTATAATCAGGGGTCCCGAAAGTCGATAGGTCGGGCTGAGAACTGCTATTCCCACCAGTAACACTCATTTTCTCGCTGAATTTATCAGGGGGTGTACGTTGGAGATTCATGCTATTATAAGTGTACCTTAATGTTCCGCTCCGCTTATCGCTTCGCTCAGTTAATATGTGGTTGACCCTTATAATGCGGGAGCGGTATGAAGCGAGTCTACCCGCTTCTTTTAATGCTTGCTATGATTTTATTGGACACTCACCGCGTTATGTGAAAGAGCACTATATGTCGCACACAATTAAGTTTAAAATTGTATAACACTACTATTTTAAAATTTTATATTTGTCGTAAGTAAAAGGTGAACACGACCGCTCACTACGCAAGTCGGCGTCGGATCTTATGTCTCTTTTACTATTGTTATGCTTTTGTTATAGCTGTTGGTTCTCCTATAAATAAATAAATAAATAAATTATTTATTATTAAAGTTAAAATACAACTGAGTATTTTGTGAATATTTCAAGTGCCTACCTGTTGCCATTTTGGATATCGAGCAAAAAAAGGCAAAAAATCGCGTTTGTTGTATGGGAGCCCCCCTTAAATATTTATTTTATTTTGTTTTTAGTATTTGTTGTTATAGCGGCAACAGAAATACATAACCTGTGAAAATTTCAACTGTCTAGCTATCGCGGTTCTTGAGATACAGCCTGGTGACAGACAGACGGACAGACGGACAGACGGACAGACGGACAGACGGACAGACGGACAGACAGCGAAGTCTTAGTAATAGGGTTCCGTTTTTACCCTTTAGGTACGGAACCCTAAAAAAGATCGTTAATGTAGATATTTTTTTAGGTTTTTGTTGATTTTTCAAAAACTGCATGTCTGATTTTGATAAAATTTTCATGGGACCATTTGGGAAGCATACCCTTTCCAACAAAAAAAATATTTTTCAAATCGGTTGGCAAGCGACGGAGTTATGCGCGAACAAACATAAAATAAAAAAATACAAACATCCGAATTGAGAACCTCCTCCTTTTTTAGAAGTCGGCTAAAAACTAGCCAAATTATCGACGCGCGTATCGGTAACAAAGACAAAGACAAAGGCCTAACACTTGGTGGGCGAGCTAAGGAATGCGGGCCTCGCATTCCAGAGATGCGTCAAGTTAATGTGACCGCGTTGTAAGGTCAGATTGAGATTCATAGTGTGTTCCTTGCAGTGGACGTCTGAATGATGATGATGAAATGTTAATGATGTTGGCAGGCTGGTAGACACTGCAGCTGCTTATAACACCGAGGGCGAAGTGGGTGCAGGAGTGAGAGCTTCCGGAGTACCGAGGGAAAATGTCTTCATAGTGACCAAGGTAAGAACAATACGTTTGCCAATTATTTTTATCAGCACCCTAATTCCGTAACACACGGTTTGCACCCTCCTACTGGAGTCCGGCGTCAAGCAGCCTGCTGTGTTTCGTCGATGCGTGGGAGTTCCAGTGCCTTAGGCATCTTCTGGGCACGCTCGTTCCATCATAGACCTCATCCATCGCTTTCCATCAGGCGTGATCGAGGTCAAGAGTGGCCACATTAAGAAAAAAAAAATACAGCTCACTTCACCTCAGTTTTCACGATGAGATTTTTAGAAGTGATGGGCTGTTGTTCACCCCTTATATAAATATTACTTTAAGGGGCTTACATGACCTAAAGCGCGGTCACTGTCGGACTGCATAGAAAAGAAAGAGAAGCGCGATGACACAACGCTGGTAATTTATTGCAATATAAGGTGTAAAAAAATTAACCTTACAAACTTTAAGAGGTGCTTTAGACCATTGGACTGAACAACTTTCACTATGGGACCAACTCTGAAATCGCGAAAAAAAAATCAGCTGTTCCCTACATTTATGTTCGTATAACTCGTCAAAATGTAGGAAACAGCTGATTTTTTTTTCGCGATTTCAGAGTTGGTCCCATAGTGAAAGTTGTTCAGTCCAATGGTCTAAAGCACCTCTTAAAGTTTGTAAGGTTAATTTTTTTACACCTTATATATGAAGCAATTATTTAATTACAAAAAACTATTGTTTGGACAAAAAAATAAAAACACTAGTATTATAGTATGTTGTTTGTAGAATAATCTGACAAAAAATCCGAATGATTGTATGTATATTAGTATGGTTTTTATTCTAAAAAGAAAGTTTTTAGAGGTATCTTCACGATTTTTTTCTCTTGTATCAAATTAGTTGTATTATGTTTTCAACACACTATCTACTTAAAATATATCCTGAAGAATATCATATATTTTTCTGATTTCGTTTACTGTAGTCGATCGTATACTTTTATTGTTTCTAAAACTTGCATTTTTTTGTGTTTAGGTCCTTTAACACCGAAGTGTTTTTATTTCTTGTTGCAGCTTCCTTCCTACGAGTCCCGAGACGTGTTGTCTTCTCTGAGGAACTCACTGGCTCGTCTGAACATGACCTACGTGGACCTGTATCTCATTCACAGCACTGTCACTTTTAAGGTTTGTAACCAGCATTCGCAATTTCTTTGCCGAAAATGTACCTAAACAAACATGAGATTATGGAAAAATAACTTTAAATCCTACACCATGCATGATCTTCAGTTTACGCTACAACTTCAAACAATATTTTAATATTGCTTGTCACTCTGAAATCAACTTAATCACGTTGACTATTTAGGTACCTACATGCCTAATATAAGTAAAAAAATATTAAAGATTGCATGTCCAGATTGTAGATTTGTCGATAAAACAAAAAATGTATGAGAAAAAATATTGAAGAAGAAAATTACACCCAAATTGTAGATTTTCTAATCAACCAATTTCAATAAACCCGATGTCGATAATACCTATCAAGTTAAGAACGATAATTAATTAAAATGATAATGATCTTTATTTTATGTTTATCTTTTTGCATTAGATGTCTTGTTTTTTTATTTATTTTTCTGAAACAATATCTTTAAGCACGATAGACACGGTTTGAAACGGTGCTTTCAAAGAGTGTAGACAGTGGTTTGAAACCTTAGGTTTGAATTTCAAACCGTGTATATCGTGCTTTATGTGTCATAGACTCATAGTTTTAAAGTTAGAATGTGATTCGAACCTTTTTGAACTTTGAAATTGCAAAATGGCGCTGCTGCTAACAATTGCACAATATTTATTACATTATTTTACAGTATTAACTTTAAAGGTACTTGTTTATATTATAATCACTAAAAGTGTCCAGAAGGCCAATGAGAGGTTTTCTTTTTGAGTATTAAAAAAAAAAACATAGTTTCCAAGAACTCTGTAGATGGCGTTGAACTGACTACGTTACTAGGTGCCAAAGCCAAAATGCTTGGGAAAAAAAAACATTGCGTCACGTCACTTAATGCTCATTGACTGACACTTTCGTTTGCTTTCGTTTTACGATCTCAAAATTACATCCAAGTGAAATAATCAAAAAATGATGTGACGTTCCGTTCCTTGCAGTAACTTACCAAGTTCAGCGCCATCTATCCAGCGACTAGGGAAGGGTTAAAAAAGAAAATCCCTCATTCCCGTAATTAAAAACATTCTGACACTGAAACCAGACTGTGAACGTTCTCAAAATGAGGAGAATTGCCCCTCTGATCTGTCTCAATATGTCAAAAAATACCTCTAATTTCCTTACATTTTTGACAAGTTTTAGACATTGATTGTCGCTGAGATGAGATTGCGACTAGATTTTGAACGTTTTGGTCACAGAGTATTTTTTTTTTGTGATATGGACTCAGACCAACAAAAAAAGAAAGACGGCGCGCCGCGAACATCAAAAGTGAAGCCATAAAACCGTGCTCCTGCAAGTAAACATACACGCTCACGCACACACCTACACTAAAACCATGCTCATCGCTCTTAGTACGTCACGAGTCGTCGTCAAGTTAACATAGATTAAAAAAATATAATTATGCCTTCCTGTGCAGTGAAAAGTTGCAAAAACAACAGCAAATCACATAAAAAGTCTCACGGAATCACTTTTCACTTGTAAGTACTTGAAATAATATCGTTTCTATAATATTAAATTTTAGATTACTTGGAACAAAAAACCTCAACGAACGAAAGTAGTGATATAAGGTGCGGGGGTTGCCATAATACGATTTTAATTTTCCCCATTCGATTAATACATACATATAAATATGATTTGTTACTTCGAGTTATATTCCTATTTTCTTTTTTATGTATTGAATATTTTGGGTTTCTAATTAATACCAATACCATACTCAACAATATCTTACTCGTACAAATTATTATACTAGTTCCTACTCACACAAATATCCCCAAATTATTGGGAAAACATTTAACAAATGGCAAGCCTTCGATACACACATAGATAAAAAGGTGGCTTTAGTTTTAATGTTCGTGGCGCGTTGTCTATCTTTTTTTGTTGGTCTGAGGATATGGATCAAAGTTTTTCTGCTTTTCAACAGGTAATAAAATAAGTAGGTAGTAGCCTCAGGGAGTCTAGATTTTTGCTTGGCCCATCTTTGTGTCGCTGGCACGACTGTATCTTAGATCTTGTTAGCCCAAAAACTTCGCCACTTCCACGGCGTCGTCGGTGGCTGCGTGTTTCAGGACACAGATGGCAGGATAGGAGGGGGAGCATGGTTGATGGCAATAGTCTCTATTACATAAACACTAGCCAAAAGACTAAGGAAATTCTTGCCTTTACATAAATTGCTTGTAATTATCTAAAGAAATGTGAATGTTTCTGTACTCCTCTGTCTACCGCTTCGGAGTATACAGGCTTGATATAATGGCCGTCACTTTTTTTTTCTTTTCAGCCTGACGACAGCGGCTATGACATCATAGACTACTTAGACACCTGGAAAGCTATGGAGGAAGCCAAGAAATTAGGTCTAGCCAAGTCTATAGGCATATCTAACTTCAACGTTAGCATGATAGAACGGCTGCTGGCTAACTGTGAGGTTAAACCTTCGGTGCTTCAGGTTGAGGTAAAAGTTCAACCTTTCTTATCAAAAATTATACTCATTTATACACTTGTTCTTTGTCAAAAATAGACTCCTCCCAAGTTTGCAAAGAGAAAAATCTGAAAATATTCTATGTGATAGAAATGTATGTAAAGATTACAGGGAAAATAAAACGAAGTCTCTAAATAGCACACTTTTCAGAAATCATCAACAAAAGTTACATTAGTTCCACTATCGGTCAAGAGATGGCGCTGACATAAAACTGCAATATTATACACCGTAGTGCACAGTGTTAAAATTCTCTGACGAATATAGACCTCGCTGATGAAAATTTAAAAACATAATGATGGTACGGAACCCTCGGTGCGCGAGTCCGACTCGCTCTTGCCCGCTTTTTAAATTTTCTAACGCGACGATATTATCGTGAACGTCCACGTTCACGTCCATAAAATGCACGGAAAGACGTGCACGTTAACATTGTCCTGGACGGAAAGCGTCTTCATATTATTACCATACATTTTACTTCCTTGTTGCCGTGAGATGGGCGTGGTCGTCCACGATAATAACGTTACGTTAGTAGTTATAAAAGCGCACACTAGTTATAAAAAAAGTACTTAGTTTATCCAAGCGTGGTCCAAAAATAAATTTTGTCCAAATGTTAACTTTTACTAAATTACAATTTGACGCCTGCACAACTTATCACTAAATGCGTTTAGCGCTAAACATACTTAAACCAGCATTCTAACTCCCACTCTGTTACCTTTAAACGAGAAACAGTAGCAATGTTTGCGGTAGCAACTTTGCTTGCGCGATGCAGGTTTTGCGTGACGTCAGTGTGACGGGTAGTTCGCATGTGACGATGTAGATGGCGCCACTACCCTAAGTAACCCAATCTTTCCAACTTTTTTCTATCCTCAGGTAAACTTAAACTTAGCTCAGAACAAGCTGCTAGACTACTGCAAGAGCAAGGACATAGTGGTGATGGCCTACACGCCATTCGGTTCTCTATTCAGCCAGGAGTCTGCGCCACCAGCACCCAGGGTCGACGACCCCACGCTTGTGGAGTTAGCCAAGAAGTATGGGAAGAGTGTGCCGCAAATAGTGCTGAGATATTTAGTAAGTATTATCGTGCTTAAATAGACCTGACACTGACAAGTAGAATAATAAGAATTGCAGCAGAGGTCAGATTAAAATATGCAACTTTTCAACCTATTTTATGGCTATTTTCAGGTGCAAAGAGGAGTAGTTCCTATCCCCAAGTCAGTGAACAAGAACCGAGTGGAAGAAAACATCGAAGTCTTTGACTTCGAACTGACCAAGGAAGAAATGGAGACTTTAAGTAAGTTTTGAAAACAGAACTGAAGAAGTCAATCTGCAGACTTTCCTAATTCGAAGTCTGCAGATTGACTTCTTCAATTCTTTGAGTTCACTTCATTACCGACTTCACAAAAAGGAGGAGGTACTATGTTCGGCTGTTTGTATGTTTTTTTTTTTTTTTTCTTTTTTTTTTTTTGTATGTTTGTTCATCGATTACTCCGTCAATTGTCGACGGATTTTCAAAATTCTTTTTTTGTTCGAAAGTAGATAGTTCTGAGGTGGTCCCATTGTCACTAAGTTAGGATCTGATGATGGGATCTTAGAGAAATCGAGAGCAACCCTCAAATTTTATAGGCTTACTTATTGTTTTTCGCATATTTTATGAAGTATCTTGTGTATTTGCGTACGGTTGTCACCATCTCAGGTAGCTGGGCTGATGATGGAAGGTTCAACTCCTTAACAGTAAGAAGTTACTCGAACAGGCAAGGACTGTTTTAGTAAATTGTTTTGATGTTTGATTGGGCATTTGCCACATTTGGTCTCATGATCATCAAGTTATGACCTGATGCTGCAGTCAGGATAGTCGTAGTGTGCGTTTACAGACCCCCTAATTATCAGAACTTTTCTGTATTTGAGTCAATAATGGAAGATGTCTTAGCGAAACTTGCATCCATTAACAAAGCCGCAATTATTTGTGGTGATTTTAATATTAATATTTTGGAAAATAATTCTAATAGCAGTAGATTATTAAGCCTTTTTAAATCGTTCAATTTATCAAATGTTTTTACAGAACCGACTAGAATAACTCCAACTTCTGCTACTTGTATAGATAATGTCTTTTGCGATTGTGATTATTTAGATAAAGCCATCGTCAATTATCTGCCGTCTGATCATAGTGGACAAACGGTATCTTTTAAGTTTAAAACACCTTTGCAAAAAGTGCAAATACAATTTAGACCAATAACGACTGGTAAACTAAATAGATTCAATAGTACCCTAAATAATAAGTTAAATGATCTGGGCCATGATATGGATGATGCAAATAAATTGTACGAGGATTTCTTTTCAGTAGTGTACACTCAATTCAATACAACTTTTGAAAAGAAAACAAAAAACATTTGCCCTAATTTTATATTTAGTGACTGGGCAACTAGAGGTATTAGGATAAGTAGGGAAAGACTGTTCGAGCTGTATGGCCTTAAGCCTTACATCAATACTGTAACTTTCAGCAAGTATGTTGCTACATATTCCAAAATTTTTAGAAATACATGCAAAATAGCCAAAGCCCTGTACATTAGCAATAAAATCAAATCAGCTGAAAATAAAATAAAAACAGTTTGGAAAATTATAAATAACGAAACTAGTAGAAATAAAAAACGAAACACTGATTACACATTGGAGACTTCACGTGGAGCCATAAGCTCTAACTTAGAAGTAGCTCAGGAGTTTGTAAATTTCTTTACTAATATACCATCAAAAACGACGGAAGCCTTAAATTCCTCATCCGACGTATCAATTGATTTATTAAGAGCAAACGTTCCAGCCTGCCCGGTTGAATTTCAATTTACACATATTAACCCCGTAACAGTAATAAAAGCTTTTAAGCAAATTAAGATCAAATTGACCGAAGATCTTTGGGGAATGTCCATTAAAGTCTGTGCCTCCATAATTGAGACTATTGCACCTTATTTAGCCTTAGTATTTAATTCGTGTGTTGATCAAGGAGTCTTCCCCGATTTAATGAAATTCAGTAAGGTAATACCACTTTTCAAATCTGGGGACAGTAAAGACACCAATAATTATAGACCCGTATCCGTGTTGCCGGTTTTCAGTAAGGTGTTTGAAAAGATAATGCTTAATCAAATGCTCAATCATTTTAACACGAATAAAATCCTTCACGATCAACAATATGGTTTCACCAAAGGACGTTGTACGACCGACGCCGGTGTAACCTTATTAAAACACATTTTTAACGCGTGGGAAGAGGCCCAAGACGCCATAGGAATCTTTTGTGACCTCTCTAAGGCATTTGATTGCGTCGATTACGAAACCTTGCTTTTGAAACTTGAGCATTACGGGCTTGGAAAACTTGCGCTCAGTTTAGTTAGTTCTTATTTAAATGACAGACAACAGCAAGTTCAAATAAATGGTGTCAATTCACATGGTTTAACAGTAAAAATGGGTGTGCCACAAGGCTCGATATTGGGTCCTTTCCTCTTTTTAGTGTATGTTAATGATCTACTCCATTTATTAAAAAATCAACCACAAATGGTGTTATTTGCTGATGACACTTCCTTAATTTTTAAGGTAAATAGACGTGCTACAAATTATGACGACGTAAATAACGCCCTAGTGCAGGTCCAAAGTTGGTTCACTGCTAATAATTTAGTATTAAATGGGAAAAAAACTAAGTGCATAAGATTTTCTTTACCAAATGTAAAGAGTAGTGATTGTGAGATAGTATTGAATCAAGAGAAACTAGAATTCGTCGATAAAACGGTTTTCCTGGGGATCACGCTCGACTCAAGGCTACAATGGGGTCCTCATTTAACATCTCTTGCAGGACGGCTAAGTTCAGCAGCTTATGCTGTCAGAAAAATCCGCCAATTTACTGATGTAGATACCGCGAGACTGGTCTATTTTAGTTACTTTCATAGTATCATGTCTTACGGTATTTTGCTTTGGGGACGGGCTGCAGACATCGATTCTATTTTTATTCTGCAGAAAAGAGCCATCAGAGCCATATATAACCTCTGCAGGCGTGATTCTCTAAGGGAACTGTTTAAGGAAATTAACATCATGACGGTTCCTTGTCAATATATCTACGAAAACATCATGTATGTAAGAAAAAACTTACATCTTTTTGGTAAAAGAGGTGAAAGACATAATTATAGTACTAGGAATAGGGACCTATTAGTTCAACCAGGTTTCAGACTGGCTAAAGTAGACTCATCTTTTATGGGGTACTGTTTAAAATGTTATAATAAAATACCTCCCCACATTCTTCAACTGAATGAGACAAAATTCAAGTCTTGTATAAAACGCACACTATGCAGTCAGGCATACTATAAGTTAGGGGATTACATCGCTGATAAAAATGCCTGGCTCAATGCTGGTCCTGCTCCACAACCACAACTAATTGATTAACACTGGAAAATACTGTTGGAGCTGCTGAAGATTGTAAGATTATCTTTGCATTGTATAAACTCAATTTCCTTTGCATTGTATACCTGCATAGCACAGATGTGAGTTCTATGTAAGTATACCTTCTTTACCATTTACCGGGTAATATGTCTTTCATTGACTTGAATGTGCCATGGCGGCTGATAGTATGTCATGCTCACACAAATGTCTCGCTGACGGTGGCGTGTGTATTGGATCATTTAGCTCCCTTCAAAATGGTTGAGCTGAATGGTGCTGATCTATGCGTCATGTTCGTGAACGGGCGCCGTCAGTTGGGGCTGGTCATCACTCAGCTGCCTCGGCTTATTTTTAATTATTTTATGATTGTTGTCTTCTTACTATTTGCTGTACTCTGGACGCTCTTAACGCGTACGTATTTTTTTTTACATCGTTCTCACATTTACTGGTAAATTCAACATTAATGATGTAACTAATATTTTTGTAAAAATACAATTTAAAAGAGTGTCCATGGAGTTTCTTGCCCGTTCTTCTCCATAGGTACCTACGCTTTGGAATGGGCAACTAGCTTCATATTTTCTGACTGACCGACTTCTTGACAATTCAAAAGTGCCTGTAAATGGTTTAATTGAAATAAATGGTTTGAGTTTGAGTTTGAGTTCTGCAGAGTACCTAACTCCTCGACAACTAACAGCAGATATATCGTGTTTAGGCTCATTGAAAAGGGCTCGATGTGTGGATAAACGTACTGTTAATGAGGAACACCGAAGTACATAGAGACCTGATGCTGAAGCCAGTCGAGCATCAGAAAAAGTACAAACCTTGAAATTACAGCACCGTAGTCGTGTTTGGGCTCATTTTAAACAGGACTAAATTTTAAGTTCTATGCAATGTTGACATAAGTTGGCCTGATGCTGCAGCCAGGATGATCAGCATCTAGTCTAAAAACTAATAAATACTTCTTAAAGTGAAATACTTTTGCGAGTTTTTCTTCTGTATAATTATCCTAACAAAGGTTGCCGGTAGTGGCTAGATGAGAGAAGCGGAGGATCGCGAACGTTGGCGCAAACTTCGGGAGGTCTACGTCCAGCAGTGAACTGCAATTGGCTGATGATGATTTATAAAAGCCTCAATCGTTGCATTTCACGCAATGCCTTTTCGTCATGTGGTCTATTTAGCAATTTGGTAGGTTCCAAGTCGCATAATACAATGTCGTACAGCGTCTTTTTTACACGACTAAGCGTAACGTAAACTTGGCCCTTAGCAAATTTTTTCTTGCCTTGTTTTTATTATTAAAGTAACTTGAGCATTTGCTCTCGGAAATTATGATTTGGTAAAGTGGAACTAATGATGAAGACCACAAATGGCACTACTCAATGACAAATATTTCACGGGTTGCGATTTGATTACTTTAATATGGCTGCTAAGCAATTTATGCCCATTACAATGCGTATGGTGAAGTGGAGCTGATGGTGACTTCTCAATCAGCTCCAGTTCTCCTGGTTCTTACTAGGAGAACTCCTCAACAATTAATGTCCATGCATCGGGAAAAGCATATTTTGTAAAAGGTGATAAGCAGTTGACATTAGGCTATTATAACTTAGATAAATTACAAACTGACCCGCTAAAAAGTGAAAAATAAAAACTTTTTTACAAAAAAAATCAACCGACTTCCAAAAACACTATAAATAAAGAGAAAAATAACTTTAATTTCGGAAGTCGGTGGCAAAAACTAAAATACAAATCCAAAGACACCGACCTACTTAATGACAAATATTTCACGGGTTGCGATTCGATTACTTTAATATGGTTGCTAAGCAATTTATGCTCGTTACAATGCATATGGTGAAATGGAGCTGATAGTGACTTCTCAAACAGCTCCAGTTCTCCTGGCTCTTATTAGGGGTACTCCTCAACAATTAACGTCCCTGCATCGGGTAAAGCAATATTTTGTAAAAGGTGATGAGCAGTTGACATTAGGCTATTGTAACTTAGATAAATTACAAACTGACCCACTAAAAAGTGAAAAATAAAAACTTTTTTACAAAAAAAAACAACCGACTTCCGAAAAACACTATAAAGTGAAAAATAACTTTATTTTCGGAAGTCGGTGGCAAAAAACTAAAAAACAAATCCAATGACACCGACTTCCGAAAATAAAGTTATTTTTCACTTTATAGTGTTTTTCGGAAGTCGGTTGTTTTTTTTTGTAAAAAAGTTTTTTAATAATGAAAGCTTTAAAGAAAAATATGACTTGTGTCTCAATCCTAGTCTCTAATTCTCATTGTTAATTGGTTAGCTTCGTAAGTCACACTGCTGAGTTTACTCGTATAAGAATTTGTAAAAACATATTCGTTTTTCATTCCGAATTATTTATTTTCAGGCAAATTCAACAAGGACTACAGGGTAGTGTTCCCCAGTTTCTGGCAAGATCATCCCTATTACCCTTATGAGAAGGTGGACGTACCGGCTGCCGATCTGTTCAAGAAAAAGAGTGAAGTAGTGACAGACTAAAAACTATCAGATGGTTTAATCGTGTATATTTTTATTTGACTAGTACCTAAATACCAACAGTGTTTTCTATGCTAAGCGAAGCTAGATCTATTTCTCAAGCTTTTATATAGTATACTTAGTGTCGGTTAGAATGTGAACTCTCAACTTTGCAAAAGTCTGCAGTGATATGTCGACAAGTAACACTGTAGCTTACTTGACAAAATGATAAATTTTATATTTGTTTTCCAATGGAGAAAAAGGTGTAAGTTTATGTAACTCAAAATTTTTGGCAGAATAAATTAAAATAAAATCTTTTAAAATAACATTCTCTTTTTCTTTTTTTATCACACATATTTTATATACTTACATTAATTTAACCATTATATTGTTATTATTTATTATTACTAGGGATTAAAACAAATACTTAATTATACAATAAAATACATAATGGTATAAAAATCAGTAATTCTCACATGTTTTAAATTTTCATAAGTTGTTTAAGCTGTCAAACTAATTGTCAACTGAATGAACGGATGTCAAACTTGTATTAAGTAACGGCTGTGATTGCATGGCTGAGCGACATAGCAAAAGGCAATCAAATCAAAAGACATGAGATTTAACAGCGTAGTAAAATAGACAGTCAAAAACTGGGAGGAATGATCTTATTCATCGAAAAAACGTTGCACATGACTGACAAATTCTGATACTAATTTTTTGTGTTATCAAAATTAAAATTCCTGATTCCTCGGTGGCCCTGCCAGAGTCAGTGACACCGAGACCCCTACGTGCCTCGGAAAGCACGTTAAGCCGTTGGTCCCGGCTGTCATTCGTGGATCTTTGACAGTCGTTACGGGTAGTCAGAAGCCCGAAAGTCTGACAACCAGTCTTACCAAGGGGTATCGTATTACCCAGTAACTGCGTTGTGGAGGTCAGATAGGCAGTCGCTCCATGTAAAATACTGGTATTCAGCTGCATCCGGTTAGACTGGAAGCCGACTCCAACATAGTTGGGAAAAGGCTAGGCAGATGATGAAAATAAAACTCCAGCAAAGTAAAAACAACTATTTTTTTATAATAAAAATATACGTAGAAAAACAAAATATTGATGCCTGTGTGTATATCTATACAAATAAATAAAATGAGTGACTGTTTGTAATTAAAAAATAACAGTTTTTACTAAATCATATGAAAGTATGTACAGACGCCAGCACATCAAGCTACTTCAATCTGTCTTTCTTTCATAGATTTTCAGCTTTATCGCTACAGCATAGGGTTCAAAGTTGATTGGGAAAATTTGACAGTTCCGGGTAGCTTGACTGCTTGATGTGCTGTCGCTATACTTGTAACAAAAAATATTAAAAAAAAATTTTGTCTGTCTGTTTGTTATG
Source organism: Mesoligia furuncula (assembly GCA_916614155.1). Taxonomy (NCBI): domain Eukaryota; kingdom Metazoa; phylum Arthropoda; class Insecta; order Lepidoptera; family Noctuidae; genus Mesoligia; species Mesoligia furuncula. The sequence continues at coordinate 3,183,189 of OU744818.1, forward strand.
GAATAATCTCCGAAACGGATTTTGGTGAAATTTGGTATGGGGATACTTTGACCTTGAGAACGGACATAGGCATCGACCTCAGACAATATTTTTTCCTAAAATAACATCTCTAACAATAGAATAAACTACTTAATAACGTCACAAACAAATATATAATAGAAATTCAAATATACAAAAAATACAAACAAAAAAAATACAAAATAAACACAAAAATAAAAAATAAAATACAAAAAAATAATAATACAAAATACAAATATTGTATAATTATACAAATATATTTTTTACTTTGGCCAAAGCAGTTAACATCCAGGGAATGTAAACAATAACCACTACCACAATTTACACAAACACACTTTCAATTCCAATATGACGAATTTTGAAGGATATTGCTAAACCATTGCTTCATATACACACATCAAAAGTGTCTAGGGATCAAGCATTTTTATGCGGATTTCTTGAGATTGAGATGTGGCTTTGTAATAAATTTATGATTTTATAAATTTATATGGATCCTTTTTGGTGCATTTCATAATTTGAATCAGGAACTGTGAATCAAATTCGAGTAAAAGATGAAAATCAGCTGTCAATATTTTCCCTATAAAAACATACAACGCATTGATGACATTATTAGTGCTACTGTTTCCCTACTACTGATTAAAACCAACGTTATTATGGAGCGGCGACGTCATTTAAGCAGGGAAGAAATGCTCAGAGCCGTGGGAATGATAGAAGCTGGTTCCCGGCAACGTACTGTGGCTTTAGCTCTGAATACAAGTCAGAGTGTTATCAGTCGACTTTGGACACGTTACCGAAGCACTGGTACCGTGGCTGAGCGCCGTGGAGGACGGTATCGCTGCACCACACGGAGACAAGACCGATACATTCAAATCTTAACTCGAAGAGCTCCAACAATAACCGCCATGATGTTAGCCGTGAGGCTTCATCACTCTTCAGGGAACTTAATTAGCGACCAAACAGTCAGAAACCGCTTGCATGAAGTGAACCTTCATTCCCGAAGACCGCTACGGGTACCACCTATAGCAATGCACAATCGTAGGATTCGATATCAATGGGCTCTTGAACACAGAAATTGGGCAGAAGAACAATGGCGTTTCGTGTGCTTTTCTGATGAGTCTCGTTTTGGTATGAGACCGGATACAAGACGTATACGACACTAGAGAACCCCTGGACGCCAACAGCGATTAAAATCCTGCCAGGAAGTCCATCCTTATAGTGGTGGAACCATCATGGTATGGGCGGGTATTTGGATCGGCGGAAGAACTGAGTTGATTTGGATCAGAGGCAACCTCAACGCTCAAATTTATGCTGAGACGATTGTATCAGACGTCATCGTTCCTCTACAAGTGCAAATCGGTCCCTTATTTCAGTTAATGCATGATAATGCACGACCGCACACCGCAAGAGTTGTAAGACAGACTCTCGCCGCAGCTAACATCAATGTCCTGCCCTGGCCTGCTCAGTCGCCAGACTTGAACCCGATTGAGCATGCATGGGATATGCTACAGAGAAGAGCTCTGCCGAATATGGAGGGTATCCAGTCGCAAGAAGACCTTTTTTTGTTGTTGCAACGAACATGGGCGGCCATTCCACAGCGTGATTTGGATGAACTCATTTTGAGTATGCCAAACCGATGTTCTTGTGTTGTTAGTGTTCGCGGTAGAAACACGGATTATTAATTGTTTCAGTTACCCAATAAAATTTTAAAGAAAACTGTTATTTCAGTCTTTTTTTCGAACTTTTGTGTTAGTGGTTCAAATGTCAAAAATCCCTTTATTAGGAAAATGGCAGATTTCTTTATTAATGCAAAGGTGACTTGGTTTATCGTTACTGTGACAAACGAAAACACTTTATTTGATGAATCCTTAAAGAAAATTTTAATTAATATCAATCAGGAGAAAAGTTATTGCAAAAATATATGTTGATCCCTAGACACTTTTGATGTGTGTATTTGAGAAATTCGTCTGCTCGACAGTATAAAAACGCAATGAATGTTGTCGAACTGTCAAAATGGAAGCCATTGCAATTGTTAGTTAGATAAGGCACCGAATAGAGCTGATGATGAAGGTTTCGTGACGGTGCAAAGGAGGAAGCGCCGATCGCGACCGACCGCAACGTCAACTTCAAGGCGCGTACCGAATTGTAACCTGCCCGTCGTCATGGAAGAAGACTTATGGCCGCAGGACAGTGGCATAACTATAGGGTGGCATTGGGGCAAAATGCCACGGGCGCCCAGCCAGATTGGGCCCCCAGCCTGAGAGGGCCATGAGCACAAGAGGCCTAACATAAGTTTATAAATGCATTTTTTTTTTAATGGTGGCGAGTTGGTTTTAAATGGAGAATTTTTTAAAAGGACATCTATTCAGGTTTCGAACGAAGGTGTTTGTCAATTTTTTTGGACAAGACGTCATGCTCAGCAGTAGCGTTTGCGACCACTAGACCAATGAAGCAGTCAGGTGTTAAATGTTGTAGGGGAAAATATGAAATCTACGCGGAAGAAGTCGCGGAAAAGTGCTAGTAAAAAAAAAACTATAACGTTGGTTGAGCTTCTTTACATTGAGGGAGGGCCCCATCCCTTGAATGTGCTACGGGTCCCAAACGGTAAAGTTAAGCCACTGCCGCAGGACGTGGTGTTCCGTCGCTTCTGCGGACAAATACCACAGAACAGAACAAGAACAAGCTGGTGAAGTGAAGTACTATTTTGTAATAAAAATATGTATGTTTAGGTTAAGGTATTTATTTAGGGGCCTGCGTGGCCTAAAATAAATGAATAAATAAAAAAAAATGCAATTGTTAGTGTGAGAAATTACGCCGCTGTGAATTTTAGTGTCTAAACACACTATGCCGAAGTTACGCGACCGAAGTTCGGCAAGATTACGCCCGCAATGCTATTTCAATGCTATTTAACGCAACGTAATTTCGGCATAATGTGTCGTCAGTAATTCAAATAGCATTGCAGGCGTAATCATGCCGAACTTCGGTCGCGTAACTTCGGCATAGTGTGTTTGGACACTTAATCAATATCCAGATTAAGTCCATTCTTCCAAATACGAAGCGACTCTGGGATGTCCATTTTCTCCGGGATTTTGTCGAACGGGTAATTTTGGTAGTCTTGCCAAAAGAAGGGTCGGACTGTTCGGAAGCCATTGTCGAATTTTGCCAGGGTCTCCATGTCAGCTTTGTCCAGGGTGAAGTCGAAAATGGATGCGTTTTCTACGACTCTTGAATTTGTGACCGTTTTTGGTATGCTGACGATTCCGCGTTGGTACTATAAAAGAAAAATAATAAATGAATATTTGGTTGTACTAGGTAAACGGTAATTGCCTAACATGGGCCCTTCGGGGGCCTACTCTCCAAGGCCCGTATACAGAACCTCACTCAAAACTCAAGCATTACTTAAAACTCGTTTAAAGCCATTTGATTAGTTGAAACTAGTTTTAAGTAATGATTGAGTCAGGTTCTGTAATACGGCCTTAAGTCATTCAACGAAGACACGAGCTCGTTCGATTGAAGTCTGAGAGTTCTGAGTGAACTCTACACGGGTAAAACACATCGTGAGTAGGGTCAAATACACTTGTCAAATAGTGGGATCATTCATTTTTAGTTTGGGCCCCAAATAAGTCTTATGTCCGTAGGTCCGTATGCAAAACTAAGGACTTCGTGCTTTGGGAGTAGACTGCTTGCTACAATGAACGGTCCTAAAGCAGTGACAATCAATAAAAAATACTGGTATTCAGCTGGTTGGTTAGGTTGATTGAGCCTACCTGGATGCAGCTGAATACCAGTATTGTACATGAAGCGACTGCCTATCTGACCTCCACAACCCACTTACTGGGTAACACGATACTCCTTGGTAAAACTGGTTGTCAGACTTTTGGGCTTCCGACAGCTGGGACCAACGGCTTAAGGTCATAGCACTCGTATCAAACCGGAAAGGGATCGGCACCGTATCAACTCGAGCCGTTCAGTTTTCTTTGTATGAAACTCCCTACTGCATCGCACACCAGTCGGAATCGTAACGTAATCGCCTCGCCTCGGGATAAGCTTACGAACCGCGGTGCGGTGTGTTACGACTCGTCGTCCTCGTGCTTACGGCTCATCGTCCCCACGCTTACGGCTCGTCGTCCCCACGCTTACGGCTCGTCGTCCCCGCGCTTACGTCTCTCCGTACCCGAGCTTACGTCTCTTCGTCCACCCTTGCCCCTCTCACCCCTCCGGCCTGCCTGCAGCACCATCAACCAGCGGTCGGCGAGCCGTAAGCGCGCCGAGTCGACGTATCGGAGCTTAAGATCCGCTTTGGTTACGTGCTTACGTTAGGTTGACGCCTGTTTGATGGCGAGGCGAAAGGCGATTCCTTTCCGATTTGATACGTGTGCTCATAATCTTTAGTGAGCTTTTTGATTCGTGATGGAACACTATTGACAGGTCATTTCACCGAGTGCTACAAGGATCTTTTGGCGCCTATATGACGTTGACCGTTGACAGGTATCATTAGTAAAGTTTGTTTTTGAAAAATTAAATGGTATTGTAAAAACAAGATGGCGTTCGTTATCGATTTTGGCCGCGAACCAAAAGATATTTGTACCGTTAGCGTTGTAAGTTTTCACGGTGAGTTTTTAACAGTACAGGGTCCCTAAAAAGGCCACTTTGGAGAATCTTAAAAGGATAACCTTATGAATCGTAATAAGGCGAAGACAGTCCGTGTTTTTCTTTTTTTCACTGCACTACGTAGGTATAATCAAAGAGATTGGGATTGGATTTGGATCGGATTGATTGGTATTTTAACATAGACAAAAAAAAACTGCTAAATGCTTCACCAATGCGATTTGATACGATTAACTTAACGGTTAACTGTCCATTATGTTATCCTTTTATGATTCTGCCAAAGTGGCCTGTTTAGGCCCCCTGATCGGCAGAAACCAACCAACAAGGTAACGACGTCGGGTAAACTTAGTGCAAAAATAAAGTTCTCTTACCAGATATCTCAGCGTGACTTGAGTGACAGTCTTCCCATGTTTCTTCGCGATGGCCACCATTGTCGGGTTGTTGAGCTTCGGCTCGGGGCTGTTCGGGGCACTTCGGGACGGCACCATGGTCCCGAACGGGGAGTAGGCGGTGATCAGCACGTTGTTCGCTTGGCAGAAGTCTACCAGCTCCTTCTGGCCGAGGTTTAGGTTGATCTGGAAGAAGTTTGATAGAATTTCAGAGATTGTGAAGATTTATCGCACCTTTAGAATTATAGAGACCTAATTCGAAGATTTAATTTTCAAATTTGACTCATAAAATTACCTTGCACGACCATCTTCATCGAATCTTAATAAAACAGACAGTCTTGTCAGAGTTGTCTAACCTAACTTCATAATTATGGTTTATTACGATTCGGTGAATCTTCATCGAATCTTAATAAAACATAGTCGTCGGTCGTGCAAGGTAATTTTATGAATCAAAGTTGAAATTTTCAAATTTCTAATTAGGTCTCTATAATTCTAAAGCTGCGTTAGGTAGTACTTATTTAAAATCGCAAAAGGTAGGTAATAGATTGCCCTGAGTTGAGGCAGTTTAGGATTACTTAGATATGCACTGCAAAATGTTTCGCAAACCAAGCTTGTTTATGTCCCTCATTTCAAGTCCGCGTACAGGCAGTATTCGTACCTAATCCGTGCGAGCAGAAGTTTTAAACTTTCAGTACTACTCGTAGTGAACATGATTTGGACATTTTCAATACCAGTGTTTATCGGCTTGCATTTGTTGGTGAAAAGCTTCTTTACGGAAAAGTTTGAAATTTGTTTGCGTCTAAATGACTTTTAGTTTGTATTAGTCGATGAGTAATTAATATTTCCTAATTTATGTTATAGGTATTTTGTACCGACCTTTTTTGTAGACTTTTTTGTTTCAAGTGTTTGAGTGAAAACTTGTAAATGGCCTTTAAATGCATATTGATTTAAGAACACTGTGTAGGGACAATGTAAGTACGAATGTTACGCGTCAGCGTTTTGTGTATGAAAGGAAGGTGTGCATGGGCGATCGCCAGTTACTGCGCACTGGCCGATCTGTGTGCGTGTGTTCAACTTGGGATAATTTCGGGAATAAAATAACAAGTGCTATAATTATCAACAGTTTTATTTGAATAATTAACACGTCGCAGTAACTCCCGTGGCAGACCCCGTAGGTACTTCCTGTGTGAACCTACAGTGGTGACCCCGAACATTTCTGAACTTTTCAAAATACAAAGTGCGCAATTAAGTGAGGGTTTGTCACGGCAACGATGATGCATCAAATTCCTATGAAGATGCCGGAGGCCGGCGAAACCGCAGCGGAGTTAGCAAATATTTCGGTATCATCACGCGTACCGATGTTGTGGGTTGACATGCCAAGGATGTGGTTTGCTCAAGTGGAGAGTGTACTAGCGCCGCAGAAGCTTGGTGATCAAGCAAAATACGATTTTGTGGTGGCAAGGTTAGATCGAGAAGCACTGCAACAGGTTAGTGACATTATTCTATCGCCCCCGCAAACAGACAAGTATAATACATTAAAAGAGCGACTGTTACACGTTTTCGAAGAGAGTGCAGAAAGACAGTTCCAGAAATTAGTAAGCGAGATGGAACTAGGAACGCAAAAGCCGACGCAGTTATTACGTCGCATGCGTGATTTAGGTCGCAAAAACATCAGAAGAAACATTGCGCAACTTGTGGATATCTCGTCTTCCAACCTCTGCCCGAGCAGTCTTAACAGTCAGCCACGACCAAACCCTAGACTATCTAGCAAACATAGCAGATAAGGTCGTGGAAAATATACGCAGTGGGGACTTAGCAGAAATCTCAACAACAGCCAATGCAGGGAGCAGCAGCAGTCAGGTCCCTGTGAACGAGATACTCACGGAGATGCAGAAGCTCAACCTAGAGGTGGCATCCCTTCGAGAGGAGGTGAATCAGCAACGTCGCAGTGCAACTCGACGAGGACGTGGTCAGGGCGGTTACAGGTCAAGATCCAGGTCAAGAACACCGAACGATCCCGATTGGTTATGCAAATGGCATTTCAGATATCGCAGGAACGCGAGGAATTGCGAGAAGCCGTGTGCTTGGAAAACGCCGTCGGAAAACTAAAAGCGGTACAATCAATAGCGATGGGCGATTTTGTACCGAGGGAAAACCATCGCCTCAGTGTATTCGACAGAGAAAACGGACAAAAGTTCTTAGTAGATACGGGTGCCAACGTATCTGTAATACCAGTGTCACGTAAACAAAAGTTAAATGGTGAGTGTAATAGTTATAAACTATATGCGGCAAATAACAGTGAAATTAAAACTTATGGAACTAAAACCTGTAATTTAAACCTAGGACTTCGCCGACCGTATCGTTGGACTTTCGTTATCGCGGATGTCAATCAAGCAATATTAGGTGCAGATTTTCTAGAGTACCATAATCTATTGGTAGATGTAAACGAACGTAAGCTGATAGATAAGGTGACTAACTTATTAACGTTTGGCAAAATCGTATCTAGTAACGAACCTACTGTAAATACAGTGGACAGTAACCACCCATTTCTTGAGTTATTAACAGAATTTCCAGACATCACCAAGCCAATATCATTCACGAATCTAGATCGAGTGTCAACAAACGACGTGTATCATCACATCGAGACAACGGGAAAGCCGGTACATGCACGAGCGAGGGCCCTGCCACCGGATAGATATATTAAGGTAAAAAAAGAATTTAATTTAATGCAAGAGATGGGGATATGTAGACCGTCAAAAAGCGAGTGGGCCAGTCCGCTACATATTGTAAAAAAAAAGGACGGAAACATTAGGCCGGTTGGTGATTATCGGCGGCTCAACGCAATCACGAAACCAGACCGTTATCCCGTGCCCAGACTACACGACTTCACATACATACTAGCAGGTAAGAAAGTATTTAGCAAAATAGACATTAACAGAGCGTACCATTTCGTAAAAATTGCGCCGGAAGACGTAGAAAAAACAGCTGTGATTACGCCATTTGGGTTATATGAATTTACACGTATGAATTTTGGGCTAAGAAATGCAAGCCAAACTTTTCAAAGATACATGAATAATGATGTACTAAAAAATCTAGATTTCCTTTTTAATTTTATAGATGACGTAATCATAGCAAGTGATAACATGGAGCAACATAAGAAACACCTAGAACAGGTATTTCAACGATTTAGGGAATACGGAATTACGATCAACCTGTCAAAATGTGAATTCGGGAAATCAGAAATCGACTTTTTAGGTTACAAGGTATCAACGGAAGGAATACAACCGTTAGAACATAAAGTAAAAGCCATAGTAGAATACCCTAGACCGGAAACTATAGAACAGCTTAGGAAGTTTCTAGGAATGATAAATTTCTATAGAGCAAATATCCCGAATGCTACAGCGTGTCAACTAAAATTAAATGAATTTTTAAAAGGTGCCAAAAAGAATGATAAAACAAAAATCACATGGACGGACGAAACAAACCAGGCATTTGAGCAATGCAAAAGTAATTTAAAAAACGCAGTTATGCTATCACACCCTGTACCGGAGGTACCCCTAGCGTTGATGACGGACGCCTCGGATACATGTGCAGGCGGGGTGTTACAACAATGGGTAAAACAGTCGTGGTTGCCATTGGGATATTTTTCCAAAAAGTTCACCACCGCCCAAAAAAAATATTCCACTTATGACAGAGAATTAACGGCAATTTACATGGCTATAAAACATTTCCGATATCTTTTTGAAGGCAGGGAACTAATCATTTATACAGACCACAAACCGTTAATTTACGCTATGCATAAAGTAGAGAGTAGTTCGGAAACAGCCAGACGCACAAGGCAGTTATTATTCATAAGTGAATTCACAACGGATATAAGGTATGTAAAAGGCGACGCCAACGAAATCGCTGACGCAATGTCTAGAATTGAAACGATACAATGCCCCAAGTCGGTAGAATACTCGGAACTAGCGATAGCACAGGAATGCGATACAGAGCTGACGCAATTATTAACTGTAAGGAATGACAATATTAAGCTAAAACGAATATACATTCCAAACAGCAAACAGGCTATTTACTGTGAGAATTCAACTAATGTATGTAGACCATATATACCAGAAAGTTACAGAAAGGAAATTTTCAAAACAGTACATGACAATAGCCACCCAGGTGTTAGAGCAACTCGGAAACTAATAGCTCAACGTTATTTCTGGCCCGGGCTAAACCGCGATGTAGGGAAATGGGCAAAAACGTGCATACAATGTCAAAAGGCCAAAATAGGGAGACACACAGTATCAGAACTACAACCATACACAGAAGCAACGCGTTTCTCGCACGTACATATAGACATTGTAGGACCGTTACCAATAACAAAAGACGGGTACAGGTACGTAATAACAATGATAGATAGGTTTACACGATGGCCAGAAGCTATTCCTGTCAGCGAAATTACTGCAGAAACGGTTGCAAAAGTATTTTATGATAATTGGATAACACGTTTTGGCGCTCCCGAGCGATTAACAAGCGATCAGGGCCGTCAGTTCGAAAGCAATCTGTTTAACGAATTATTGAAAACTTTAGGCGTCAAAAGAAGTCGAAGTAGCCCATATCGACCACAAAGTAATGGAATAGTAGAGCGTTGGCATAGGAGTATGAAACAGGCATTAACAGCACGTCTAACGGAAAACACAAGTTGGTACGACGAACTGCCTACAGTTTTATTAGGATTACGTAGTGTGGGCAGAAGTGATAATGGCGTGAGTCCTGCAGAATATGTTTACGGTAAAACAATTCGGTTACCAGGGGATTTCTATGACACCTCGGTTAATCGAGTGGCAGGGGATCACGCATTTTTAGACAACTTAAAACTTAACATTAAAAACATAAAACCAGTTTCACGACAAATACGGGACTCGCGAACATTATTTGTGCATAGCGAACTAGATAAGTGCGATCACATATTTATTAGGAACGATGCAGTTCGCCGACCTTTAACACCACCATACGATGGACCCTACCGTGTCATCGAAAGAAAAGGAAAGGTATTTAAGATCCAGCTGCCAAACAGAATTGTTAACATATCCATTGACAGGTTAAAACCAGCGTTTATCATGAACAATCAGTCCGAGGTTACAAACAACAGCGCAAGCGAGCCAAACGTTAATGAGAAGTCCCAAACAACAACCATTGTTAGTAATAAAAATAACTTTAGTAAAGACCAAAATGAAATATGTAATGATAAGAAAAAAACCAGAAGTGGTCGTACAATCAAATTACCAGTACGTTTTAATTGTTAAAAATCAGTATGCCATTTAGTACACCGTAATTATGATATTGGGGCATCAAAATATCTTTGCTTATAACAGCGTCTAATGCTGAATGATTGACTTAAAATGTATACGATTGCTGTATTATTAATGTGTCACCATTATGAATATAGTTCTGTATGTAATTTATGTAGTCTATTAGCGGCGTTGTCATAAGGAATACTGTGGACCCCAAGGGGCGATTATTTCTTATAGCAGAGTAGGTCCTTATGGCAACAACCCTTAACATATTTTGTTCCTTTTGTTGTATAGCAACAATGTCAAGTCGCCCCTTGAAAAATAGGGTTCCGCAAAAAAATGTAGTATAATAATAGGAGCGAAAACCTTAGTCAGCATTACAGATAACAAGCATACGTACCACGATGAATTATCGGAGAATGCTGACAATGCTCTAAATAGAAATTAAGCACATAGTGTATTGTTAAAGAATGACCAACTTATTATTTTGCAAATAGGTACAAATGTAAAAGCAAACCATACAAAAATAGAATGCAAATAAGGCAAAATGCACTGTTCAAGAGGTTACATGTTGTAAAACAAATAAAATAAAGTTAATAAGATTACGAACTCAGTAGTGACAAGTACATATTACAAATAATCACCATTAAAATGGGAAAAACATATAGCAAAGAAGAAGTGATCATCGCCCAAAACGGCGCAATGGAAGCCCAAGTGTATAAATACAACACGACAATAACCGTCATGGGTGTTTTCATGGTAATTATAATGTTTTTCGGGACCGTCATCTACTGTCGTAATCGCATCAAAAATTGGATTAAAAAAGTGATGACGACTAATGCTTGGAACATGCAGGCAGCACAGCGCCCGCAGCCGCAGCAAGCCAGTTATGCGTAATCTGACTCCATGACTCATGACTAGGCAGTGAACAGTGCAACTTAGTAAATAACATTGTAACGTATTAAATGATAATGTGACCAGATGGTACAATTATTATATAAGGACATGTTAGTGTTAAGATTTTTAAACCTAGAAAATTTTTGTAAAATCTGGGGGGAGTAGTGTAGGGACAATGTAAGTACGAATGTTACGCGTCAGCGTTTTGTGTATGAAAGGAAGGTGTGCATGGGCGATCGCCAGTTACTGCGCACTGGCCGATCTGTGTGCGTGTGTTCAACTTGGGATAATTTCGGGAATAAAATAACAAGTGCTATAATTATCAACAGTTTTATTTGAATAATTAACACGTCGCAGTAACTCCCGTGGCAGACCCCGTAGGTACTTCCTGTGTGAACCTACAACTGTTTAAGGTCATAGCACACGTATCAAACCGGAAAGGGATCGGCACCGTATCGACTCGAGCCGCTCAGTATTCTTTGTATGAAACTCCCTACTGCAACGTACTCCAATCGGAATCGTAACGTAATCGCCTCGCCTCGGGACAAGCTCACGAACCGCGGTTCGGTGCGTTACGGCTCGTCGTCCCCGCGCTTACGGCTCGTCGTCCCCGCGCTTACGTCTCTTCGTCCACCCTTGCCCCTCTCACCCCTCCGGCCTGCCTGCTGCACCATCAACCAGCGGTCGGCGAGCCGTAAGCGCGGCGTCGGCGTCGCCTAGCTGAGTCGACGCGCTTACGTAAGGTTGACGCCTGTTGACGCTGAGGCGAAAGGCGATACGGTGCCGATCCCTTTCCGATTTGATACGTGTGACCTTATTTATACATACATATTAGCTTACAAGTTTCCCGAAAATTACTTCTGCGGCTTGTAAAATTCGCCGTGGCACACATACCTCAGTCTATCAATGCCTGGTTGCGGCCAAGGCTTGTGTAGTACTTTTCTCAAATAATGCGCGGAAATTCAAACTAAGCTTAAATCAGAATCAGTGGCAAACAACAATTAATTTTTCAAGCGCCAATATTATGTTCATTTGATTCGTTTTAATATTACTTTACTAGTTGCAAACCAGTTCGAATAAAATCTTTGAAAATTAACCTCCTTGGTTGGTATATTTCGAAGTAAAAGTTCGTTCCCTTTTTAAATTACACGATAGATATAAGTTTTCATAGTAATTTATTCGGCTGCTAAACATGACAGATATGGATTTTTATACTAACACAAGCTTCTGCCCGCAACTTCATTCGCGTGGAACTACGCAACACACTGACGTCACACCAAATCCTGCATCGCGCAAGCAAAGTTTACCACGCAACCAGCATAGTGTACAACATCGATCGGGTAGTAGCCCACCAGACACAACACCCGTCTGGTCGGAGGATCCTCCCTTTTCTATGGAGGATGAGTGAACTTTTCACCCTGTTCCTCATACCTCTATAGAAGATTTTATATCTTCTATTTTGTTTTTAAATCGCATGACTGTCGCCTGTAATCTTACATCATTCGGAGTTGTTAACAAATCGTCGTTGTCAAACCAAAACCTGCAATGTGCAAAAAGTATACTTTTGAGATATTGACAAAAGAAGTTTTGACAAAGTTCTAGCTGCTGCACATAGCACATTTTATGCTGAGGCCATAGTTCCACAACTAGTGGTCATAAGCACATAGCAGTTCTTTTATATGAGAAATAAGGCAGTGACCTATAAGCTGTGATCAAAATCTTGAAAACTCAAAAAACGGCACATAGCAGATTTTGGTTTGACAACGACGAAATCTTGATTAGTCCTCGAAAAATGACTATGCTTTTAGCATCTCAGCCTCCCAAATATCTCACCTCAACCTGGTTGGTCACGGGCGGCACCTTGCAGTTCTTCAGCAGCCTGTCCATCTGTTCCACGTTGAAGTTGGAGACCCCGATACTCTTGACCAGTCCCTTACGCAGCACGGACTCGAACCCGCGCCACGTCTCCAGGTAGTCGATCTTCTCGTCTACTCCGTCTTGCTGGAATTTTGAAGATGAGGTTATTATTATTTCAGTATTTGAATGTAGTAGGTATGCCCGTGGCTAAATAATAACAGCCGCGCAGGTCGATCGATCAGGTTAAGCTACGCTTGCCGCGGTTGGTCTGTGGATGGGTGACCATCTTTAGATACCGTGACCCCTCCGTGCCTCGGAAAGCACGTTAAGCCGTTGGTCCCGGCTGTCATTCGTGGATCTTTGACAGTCGTTACGGGTAGTCAGGAGCCCGAAAGTCTGACAACCAGTCTTACCAAGGGGTATCGTATTACCCAGTAACTGGGTTTTGGAAGTCAGATATTAATACACGTATTCAGCTGCATCCGGTTAGACTGGAAGCCGACCCCAACATAGTTGGGAAAAGGTTAGGCAGATTGCAGGCATTATTTTTTAAATATACTTATTGTTCTTTTTAGGGTTCCGTGACACAAAAGGAAAAAAACGGAACCCGTTTCTCTGTATGGGAAGACGCATTTGCAAAGTATTTACGTAATTTCAAACCCACTGCTGTTAAAAACTAATATCATATGACAACTAAGCCCTGAAAATCTATATTTTTTTCTTCCCAAATAGCTTTCGAAACTCACCGAGATAGACATGGGCCAGTGCATCAGCACCAGGTCGAGGTACTCCAGTTTCAGACGCCTTAGAGACCCTCGGACTGACACCTCCACGTCAGCCTCGCGATGAAAATGGTGCCACACCTGAAGAGACAGAGCATATTGATGTTCATCATCATCATTTCAGCCGAAAGACGTCCACTGCTGGACATAGGCCTCCCCCAAATGGGGGGTGGGGGGGGGGGGGTGGCCATAATCGCCACGCTTGGCAGGCGGGTTGGCGATCGCAGTATGGTATGGTGGTGGAATGTATAGAGAACGCTGCTGCCCATTCTCCGCTACGACCCTTAGTCGCTTTTTACGACACCCACGGGAAGTATGGGGTGGTGCTATTCTTTAAGTCCGGCACCACACAGACATATTGATGTTAATAGAAGAGAAAGATTGATAGGTCACATACAGTTACAGATATACCTAGATAACGCAAGTATCACGATCTGTATAAAATACGAAGCGTGCCAGTTTTTGACTACCTACTTACTATGACGTCACAAGCACTATTTAGTGATGGGAAAATCAAATCGATTCAAAGACGCCGCCGCGTGCGGCACCCGTCTCGCCCCACTCCGGGGGCCTAGCACCAGCGCTCACGCTCACCCAGCCAATACTGAGCGCGAAAATGGCGGCTTACGATTTTTGTACGTAAGCTGGTGCGATTTTTGGCACGCGAAGTCGTTGCTCTTGCGTTATCTAGATGTAGGTATTGTATATATGTGTAATCAGCCGTCCCATATATTTAGGTATTGAAGTTTTGTCATATAGGACAGTTGATTATTTTTTCGCGATTACGATGTTGGTCCCATGGAGAAAGTGGTTCAGTTTAATGGCCTGGACCACACCCTTAAAGGAGAATGGCCAAAAAACCCAGTTGTATGTCTCAGATTTTAAATTTAAGTTATTCTCAGTTGTCATTATTGCTGTATTCAGTGGTTAACATAATTATTTTATTTGCCCATTGCAATTGCGTAGCTGGCGCTCAAGGCAAATAATGTTTTTTTTTTTTAAATAAACACCTAAGAATACCTACATGTGGTATGCAATAAAAGTATTGAGTATTGAGATATAAATTTATTGCGCGGGGCATGGTTTTTTTTTTTAATTTGAAACCAGAATTTTCTGATATATGCAAATTTTTATTTTGACCTCACTTTCAGCTTCAACCACCTGCACCCTCGAAAACCATGAAAACTATATCTCTCTCTCTCTCTCTCCGACTCCTTCTATTGTATGTAATAAAAAGTCGCATGGAGGGAGATAACACTATTTCGTTATATGTGACGATTTCTCCCAGTTTACTCCTACCGCAAGCTCCGTTAAAGAATTTCGTTACAATAAAGATTTATGATTGACTAGCAGTGCCCCGCGGTTTCACCCGCATAAGTGTCGATCCCGTGGGAATATCGGGATAAAAAGTATCCTATGTGTTAATCCTGGTTATAAAATATCTGTGTGCCAAATTTTATCCAAATCCGTCCAGCCGTTTTTGCGCGAAGAAGTAACAAACATACAAACACATTCATAAACTTTCACCTTTATAATATCAGTGTGATTATGTACTTCAAGAAAACCAACCTTAGTAGTAATAAAAAGCTCTTCCCTCTTCACGACGCCATCTTTTATCTTCTTCTCTATGACCTTCCCCACTTCCGGTTCCACTCTGTAGAGGTGGGCAGTGTCTATGTGTCTGTACCCGATGTCTATGGCATAGGAGAGTGCCTCCATCATCTTAGGCATTCCATTGGCGCTGAATTCGAACTGAAAATTGTTTTTTTTATTATTATTGTATTTTTTATGTTCTTGATGTCTGTCTGTATGTGTGTGTCATATAAGCCTACAGCTATATCCCACGTCCTAACCACACGCGATTGTCGCGTAAATCCTACGCGATTGTCGCGTTCATATCGCTTTTTGTTCGGAAAACCGGAAGGCGCCCTCTGCCGGCACGAACGCGCGTTCTGATTCACAGAACAAAATGTGACATATGAATGTGACTATGGCGTATTCGTGCGATGATTGCTTTGGCCAGGACGCGGGGTCTCATTTGGTGACACCATATATCTATGGGTGGCACACTGTATGAATATTTTGTGATTTGTTCGAGCAACGCTACTCCCCAAGCGTAGAGTTGTTACATACTTATAAAACTTCATAATATTCTGCCGTTTCAGGCGTACAAATACATTTTCAGGGTTTTGGTTATTTTGTTAGATATTATAACATTTGAATTAAATAAATTAGAATAACATTCAAATTACAAATTAGTCAAATATTAGGAATGGAAATGTCAAAAAGATTAAATTAAAGTCAAAGAGATTATACAGAATATAATTATTCTAATATTTAAGTCAACTTTTCATTTCATTCATAAAACCATTAGTCGAGTCCAGGGCCGGATTAACCATTAGGCAGAGTAGGCAACTGCCTAGAGGCCCCGCATCGGCTAAGGGCCCAGTACGCGCATAAAGGTAATTTAGCATTTTGTGTGGATGAAATTCTTGGTTCTCAACATAATGGCAACTATTTGGGAATTTTAGACTTACTCGCGGAGTACTATTCGTTCCTTAGTTCGCATTTAGCCAACTATGGTAATGTTGGGATAGGAAGACAATCATTTATAAGAATAAAGTTAAAATTAAAACACTCACGTCTTATTTTTCTTTCCTGCTCCATCATGAGAGTGTGATACGTTCTCATCTCATAATTATACTGTTCCTAATAAGACCTGGATCACGTATCTGTAACCTATTCGCTAAGACCATTTCGATGAGCCCAAATACAAATCTTTCAGTGTAAGTTCCTGAGGAGTTAAGCACCAGTCCGGTGATGCTGCTGATGCTATTACTCACATCCCTTCATTAACTTTAAAAGAGCGGATGAAAAGGGGCCCCGAGAATTGCATTGCCTAAGGGCCCCGACATGGTTTATCCGGCCCCGGTCGAGTCGTACGCACGACAACATATCAAGCTATACATTTCTAGTATAAGCTGACTTCTCATTGTACGAAAAACCCATGCAATGCGAGGTCAGCTAAAACTGTGGGGTAATTGCGTAATACACAGTATCAGTAGGAATGGGTTTCATTTTGACAGTTCAACAACATTCATTGCGTTTTTTACGTTATTAAGCAGACACATTTTTCGAACATATTGTTACTTAAAACTGCCGATTTAATAACCAAAAAATGATACTTTAATCAACATCATTAGTAACAACTCAAACACACTAATTATAAAACACAATTGCACTACTGATCGCTTTAAGTCGCACTTGAAGATCGCTTCGGATGTATTCGCTTGTATCGCTTATCTAACACTGTTCGGACAGTCGCGGCCTAGCCAGTTCTAGAAACCTCTATTGTAGAGACATCTAGAATGTTCGAGTATATACCGGCCCCGACTGACCAGATGTCGGTAGTTCTAGAAAGTTCTGGCATCGAAATTTCTCGAAGGATTTTGACTCTACTAGTTCTGCTACTCGATACTAGATGGCGCTAGTGGTAACTAATGTCACCATGTACCAGGCATTCATTGTGGCGCGCACCAATATGAAGCAATGGGTTAGCAATAAGCTTCAAAATACTTCAGACTGAGATCGATAGTGTGTTTTGCAATTAGGGTGATGGAAATGTATCAGTATAGCTTGATATGTCGTCGTGTGTACAGTCACGAGCATAAGTATGTATACACTTGGCTTTATTCAAAGGCGATTTTCGCCTTTTATTTTTGAATGAAATTTTATATTATTAGGAACATAGTATTTTCGAACCCATAGGATTATGTAGAGTGTCGTATTTCAACGTTGCATTCGTTATTTCGTGAAAAAATCGCAATTGAAAGTTGCCAAGTGTTGACATATTAGTGCTCGTGATTGTACCAAGCGAAGCTCCTCTGTGTGTCTTCAGCGTTAAGAAAGAAATAAAGCATAAGACACATTACATGCAAAAAGTGTACCAAGGTATAGTTACTAACCTCAAACGGCTTACTCGGATTCTTGGATTCCTAAATTAAAAGAAAATGCAAAAGAAATTATAAAACACGTGCAATTAAATACAAGGAAAGAAAAAAGAAAAATAAAATTTTTACTGTACATAAATAATAAAATAAAGGTTAAAACTAACTACATAAGGCTTTTTATATAAAACATAAAATTAGGACCAACATCGTAATCGTGAAAAAATATCAACTTTCTCATACAAAACTTGAACACAAACTCAACCCAAATGAGATTTTTTTTTTTTTGGTCTCGTGGAGAAAGTTGTTCAGTTTGATCGTCTGTACTCCCCACACTTAAACGGCTTTGAAGGTCCGTGGTATATACCTACCTGTTCGCCATTTTGTTTTTTTTTTTTCAAAATGGCGGCCACACACGAAACTTGTATATGTAAATCGACGGGGTTTGGTCTTAAGTTCCCTGTTTGCATTAATTTCAGCTATCGATTTATTAAGCTTCATATTGTGGCCGCCATTTTGAAAAAAAAAACAAAATGGCGCGACAGTTGGTATGCCAGGCTCCTAAAAATCTTCAATCCCCTTTGACCACATCTCTCTGATACTTGCTGTATAATTAGAATAACTCTTTATTATGTCCACCATAAGCCGAACTTCTACTAAAACTTGATGACTATACACTACAGGGTGACAGGGACACCGCCGCCCAACCAGGGCCTCAAGTCTGCTATTGCAATTGTGTCAAAATAGTCTATCATTGATTTCATAATTATTGATTTTGACAAGTTTGGTAATCTACTAATATAATGGCGTCATTATGACTTTCCAATGGTCAACCACTGACACTCCATTGAAAGAAATGGCATAGAATGGTAATCTCGTACATAATAACAAATGAATGACTGACTTAGGCGTTAATCTGCTAAAATTTGGACAGTTCCTTTGATCAGTGACCTACCATTAGAACGTCATTGTGCAGTCATTGCTTTAAATTCGTTACGAGTATCGTATATGTTCTGTGCCATTGACGGACCAATGATCGACCATTATGAATTTAGCAGATTGCGAACTTTTAGCAAAATTGCAATGGGATCGTGTTGGAATGACGAATTTATAAAAATAGCAGACTTGGGCCCCTGTTATCACGGATTCAGTACAGTCACGAGCATATTATGTCAACACGTGGCAACTTTCAATTGCGATTGTTTCGTGAAATGACGAATGCAACGTTGAAATACGACACTTTATCTAAATCTATAGGTTCGAAAATAATATGTTCGTAATAACATAAAATTTCATTCAAAAATAAAGGAGAAAATTGCCTTTGAATAAAGCCAAGTGTATACATACTTATACTCATGACTGTACATGATTCTGAACGGCGTTGAAATTATTCGTCGGTTATTAAAAATAGTAGATTGTTATACAAGGGGCTAAAATTATCCATTATATGCGAGGTAGTTTAAATAGAAACCGAGTTATAATGGGTTTATAGCTCCGTTTGTTACACTCTACTTTTCACGACGATTGCGAGAAAATACCCAATACAATATTTACGCTGACACCTATGAACCAGGACATGTCCTAATTTGGGTGTCAGGAGTTTTACACAACGTGCATATACTTAGCCTATTAATATAAGGATTATAAGATATTTAAGTACATAATGCATTGTTGACCCTTTACCCTCCTTATTGTATTAGGCTTATGAATTAATAAATTATTATTTATTAAAAATAAATTACGATCACCGCAATTTAAAAAAAATTCTAAAGATAAAAAGTAGCCTATATATTAATCCAGGGTGTCAGCTACCTTCATACAAAATTTTATCAGAATTGGTTCAGCCGTTTGAGCGTGAAGTAGTAACAAACATATAAACACACACACACTCACGAACTTTCGCCTTTATAATATTAGTGTGATGTGATTGATTAGCAGAGATCGGAATAGGCACACTATATTTACCTAAACTTAGGAGAACAGTGACAGAAAGTGGAGACTTCCTTACGACGACCTTTTTTTCTCACGGAGTTCGGGAATAATCTTAAATAAGTTGAAAATAAGCTTTATGTGTAAAGGCTATTTTTAACTAAACTTGCTATTAACAAATCTTAGGAGTTTTCACTAAACTAATCTAACTTAAATCATGTATTAGAATTATCCTCAAACTAACCGTTGTTGCATCAATAATGTAGTTTTACGGTCTTTGAGTGCGTAAGTCTAGAAAAAAATGTCGTCTTATGGAAGTCTCCACTTTCTGTCTCTGTTCTTCGAAGTTTGGGTAAATATAGTCTGCCTATTCCGATCACTGTTGATTAGCAATATTCTTCAAAATTATTCAGATAGACATTAATAATGTGTTACCCAACTAGGGTGCTAGGCATTCCAACAACTACGGGTGCAAACTATAACATTCTAGTCGGTCTACTGAAGGTGTCTCACCTTCTCATCCATTCCCAACCAAGTCCCGTAGCCAATAGCTGGGATCTCCCGGCCATCGTTCAGTTTGAATGATGGGATGTTTACCTGGAATCAGAGAAAATGGCTTGATAAAAACTGGCCAAGTGCGTGTCGGACTCGCTCATGAAGGGTTCCGTACAACAAGGCAAAAATGTCGAAAAAAAACACGTTTTTTGTGTGGGAGCCCCCACTAAATATTTATTTTATTCTGTTTTTAGTGCACCAAATGTAAAAATTTCAATTGTCTAACTATCACAGCTCATGAGATACAGCCTGGTGACAGACGGACAGCGGAACGGGTTTGGGTACGGAACCCTAACAATCGGCTTATAAATAACAGAGTTGTGAGGTAAAAACACAAAAAAAAACTGAATTGATAACCTCCTTTTTTTGAAGTCGGTTAAAAATTAAGTAGAAGTAGGCAAGATATCAGATAGGCTTCATGTAAAATACTGGTATTCAGTGGCATGCGGTTAGACTGGAAGCCGACCCCAACATTGATGGGAAAAGGCTAGGCAGATGATGACACGATGAGATAGGCCGCATAGTTTTCGACTTCTGATGAAAAATGTACAAAAAAAAACCGTCCCCCACCCCATATTTATTTATTTATTTATTGGCCTATCTACAATTGTTACACGGTTTATCACAGAGGACACAGCATGGAAAAACAAAATTAAAATTATAACATCAATATTAATTGTGCAGAAATAACGCTTACAGCACTAGTGTTTAGTAGTTTTATAAAACAAGACAATGAAAAAATAATAATAATAAAATGAAGAAAGAAAAAAAAACAGTCAATTGTGTTGGTTACTTTTTATGACTTGGCGCTTGAATTCTGAAGTGATCGTGATCGTGTTTCGCGAAGTGATTCTTAATTGAGTAGTCTTATCTCCGAAGTTTGCAAAGAAAAAAATCTGAAATTATTGTATGTGATAGAAGTTTATGTAAAGATTACAGAAAAAATAAAACGAAGTTTCTAAATGGCACACTTTTTCAGAAATCATCAAGAAAAGTTACATTAGTTCCTCTATCGGTCAAGAGATGGCGCTGACATAAAACTGCAATATTCTACACCGTAGTGCACAGTGTTAAAAATCTCTGATTATAGGCCTCGCCGATGAAAATTTAAAAACATATGATGGTACGGAACCCTCGGTGCGCGAGCCGACTCGCTCTTGCCCGGTTTTTTTTATTTCTTTCTTATTTGCAAAATAGTTGGGCAAACGTTATCTAAGACTATTCCAAATTTCAAGTTCATAGCATTAGTAGTTCCTGAGATATCCAGCTGTGACAGACAGACAGACTGAGTCTCACCATAAGGGTTCCGTTTTACCATTTTGGTACGAAACCCTAAAAACAAAAAATATGATAAAGACCATCTCAACATGCTTCTAAAAAAAAATAAACAAACAAAGTAGGTACTTATGTTTACACCAATTACATAAGTACCTATCACGTAAGTAATGCTTATAATATCTTACTTTATCAATTCAAGTTCAAAGTTTATCTAGCATTAGAAAACCCTCATGTTTAATAATCTTTATTGAATATACTCGTATATCTTTTACATATTACAACAAAAATAATGGGTTATTTACCAAGGTATTTTTAACAATACAGTATTATTCCTCATCCAATTAAATACATTAAATACGTTGTGCATTTCACGGAGATCAAAATTGCCCATGAAAGCGTATCATTAAAATGAACATCTAAGAAGATATAGATAATAAATTAATAGTTTAAAAGCACTAGAAAAACACGCGTGCAAACACGACTATGATACGATATTCTATCAAGGAACGCCAGTGCCTATCTTCCGGCTTCATCATCAGATCTTGTAACCTAATCGTGGTCAAAGTTCATTACAAGACTTTTCTAAGAAATCCAAAACAGCTATGATACGATTTTCCATCATGAAGTTCCAGTGCATATGTTCCGGCTCCATCATCAGATCAGTTCGACAGTACCATATTATTGTGTTGTCATCAGAACTACATACAGCTGCCAATTTTCATTACGCTACGACCCTTCGAAGATGGTTAAATTAGTTACCTTAGATTCCATTACATAGTTACATACAGGTCGACCTAATAAAAGCGTGTTAAAACTCTCTTATTCGTCTGCCCCCGCTGGGCAGAGCGGCTGGCCATGGCGGGGCGATACGAATTCGCGGGGTCAGCCAGTCAGTTATAAACTTCGATCATTAAAATCGATTATTTTTAATGATCGAAGGTTATAAAGCATTATTTTAAGATTACTGGTTACCTTAACAATCCACAGTAAAATAAAATCTTAGGTAATAGTGTCGCGAACTGCCCCTTACTTAATTAAAACAATTAATTTTTTTTTTTTTCGTTTGGGAAATCATCAAATGACTTTTCCCGCTCTGGATGGAGCGGAAGGGAGTGTCAGTCTCTTACTGATTAAAACCTACCCATATTCCTTCCTTAGCCCTTTTTGTTCCGGGGTAGCGGTAACCCTTTCGGACAATCCCGCTGCCCCGGCAGGCTTCGGCCCTATCGGGCCCCTTCTCTGTTGCTGACATCTCTTTGAGGCGCGCGTGGAACACGAACGTGCCGTCCGGCACGGGCCTGGTCCTGATCGGACGGTGAGCTACCCATTACTCTCCGCCCGCAGGCCCGCGCCTACGGTGGCCGGGAGTCGTCACGCGGCTCTCGACGCCTGGGGCGTCCCCCACGGCGGCTGAGACGGGAGTCTCTATCCCTGAACCGTCGCGCCACCTCCTTCGCTAGCATGACTGCTTCGCAGAAGGAGGTGACTGCCTCCCACTCCCTCTCGCCCCGGACCATGGCTTGCACCAGGGCCGGACGCGAGAGGTCGCAAAACAATTCATTGGGTATGTTTTTGATATACCTATCTATAAATGTGCAGCGAAGGTCATGGCCGTAAATAGATTCATATTATAGCATATGCATAGTCAGTCCATAACGTTCCCACTACTGGGACACAGACCTCTGTGTGAGAGGGAGTGGGCCGTATTCCACCACGCGGGCCCAGTTCGGATTGGTAGATGTCACATGTCTTCAAATTTTTGGTTCTAGGACATGCCGGTTTCCTCACGATGTTTTCCTTCACCGTTTTGAGAGCAGTGGTGATGGAATAATTTACACAAAGTAAAGCGCCTGTCTGGGATCGAACGTACGACCCGACTCTGGGCTCCACTGCTCAAGTAATTAAGTAATTGCTGTTCCTAATTAGCGTAGTACAAACACACCTTCTAGCCTTCCATTTTGTTGAGTGGACACAGTGAGTTGTGGTTCAATTAGAATAAGAGAGTACTGACGTTAAATGAGTTTGTAGGCAATTATACTCTAGCCTCGTCCTCGAGATTACTTGTAGTACCGCGTTATGATGTTGCCTCTTATGCACTTTAGTTTGAACTCCTTTAGATTTTTTAAAGTCGGATGCCATAGTCTCGCTGTCTGTTTGTCGTCACTACCCATGCAGTTACTGAGTAATACGATACCTCTCAGAGGCTGGTTGTCAGACTTTCGTGCAAAGATCTACAAATAAATGACAGTTAGGCTTTTCGCACATGGGTCGTAGGCGTAGTTGTCTCGTGCGCGTATCGTAATTACGCTATGCGCACGAAACGCGGAGTGTTCTACAAACGAATCGTCGCGTAGACGTATCGTTTTCTCAGTTGAAATCATGGCGTCAAGCGTACCAGATGTGTTTGGGGAATTTATTGATGACCTTACCTTCTCTTCAGACGAAGAGGATTTCTTGTTATTTGATTTCGTTAGAAGTAGAAAGCGACGTGCTCATTGGATCCATCCATACATCGCAAATAATTACAAGAAAAGATTGTTTGTTGCTGCACGTGAACTGTCCGTTTTACGCCAGTACGCTACGACTATCGTAATGACAATGAACACCTCATACGATACGCTGCAACACCGCCTCGTGTGCGGACTTGTTTGAACATGTTCCTGCTCGTATTGCTCTCGTACTACGCGCGTTCTTCGATACTCTTACGATACGACGCCATGTGCGAAGGGGCTTAGGCTCCTTCAAACAGGCGCGACACGCGATAAAATCGCGAGCGACACAAAGGCACCGCAAGTCGCGCAACGAGCGGTGCCTTTGTGTCGCGCGCAATTTTATGCCGTGTCGCACCTGTTTGAAGGAGCCTTTACGCCAGTTACATTTTTCAAACAGCAATGTATTAACAATATCCTTTAAACTGATTCAGATCGAGATTTATAGTGTGTTTTTTTAATTTAATTAGAGTGGCGGTCACATATCTATGCCCCTTATAGGCACCATTAATTAACAAGTATGAATCAAGAATACAAACTAATGATTTTATCTGATAATATGAAGACAACACAGGATGCATTGTGTGAAGGCCGGTGATAAAGATGCAGGCAATTATGTGTTTAGACTGTAAATAACAGATGTTAATACATGCCTATTAAATACTGGATGTAAATAGACACATCACATAGCCGTCAACTACGTAATAAGTACCTACAGATCTTTCTACTTTGAACCTTAGGCCGGGGGGGTTCCGGAATTGGTCTTTTAAGAGGAACCGGGACCACCCCTATGTGCTGACGGTGATCACCGGGGTGGTTTTAGTGAGGTAAAAATCCCACACTCCCCGACCTACCTCCCCGGAGGTCGGTTGCCTTTTGAAGGTTTCCCCCCGACAACAAAAAAAACAGATATGTTTTACCGATAAATTGTAGCTTAATGTGCTGGCGTCTGTACACATCAATTGAACAAAAATAATTGCTGGGAAACGATTTTTATTTTTGGTGTGATTTACTGTTTGCGTTAATGCGCAATGTAACACACGCAAATCATTGTGTTTATGGGTGCATGCAACGGTACAGGGGTCGTGGGGATATTTAAAGGTGTGTTATTGTTGTTTCACTCGGGAACAGCACTTTTTTCGGGATGAAAGGTACCCTGTGTCCGTTTCTGTGCACCTGACATCGTATACGCAAAATTTCAGGATGATCGGTTCAGTGGTTTAAGCGTGAATAGGTAACAAACAAACAAACTTACTTTCGCATTTATAATATTAGTTAGGAATACAGTTAGGATAGTTCTATGTGTCAGTTTCTAGAATATAAATTCTATGTATAACTACTAATATTATAAAATCGAAAGTAACTTTCTGTCTGTCTGTATGTTACCTTTTCACGCCTAAACTACTGAACGGATTTCGATAAAATTTGGCAGAGAGATATTATAGATTGCATCTCGGGGAAGGACATAGGATAGTTTTTAGGTATCCCGATATTCCCACGGGAACGACACTTATGCGGGTGAAACCGCGGGGCGCTGTTAGTACTTTATAGTTGTCTGTTGTAGGTTATTTACTTTTATTACCTACTACCGCAAAATTGTGACACAGATAATAACTATCCAAAGTTCCTAGCTCTAGAAAGTGATGAGGAGATGAGTATTAGGTCAGTATTTCAAAAAAGTGCTGATTCTTTTGTTTATGGCAAAGAATCGGCACATTTTGGAGGTCATAAGTACTATTACTGTTTATCATCTAGAATTCTAGATTATTGATATACTTAATAATGTTTTTACGTCATGTATAGTACAACTAATCAGACGAGAGTGTACATGTTGTGACGTAGGTATTTTAACTAAACTTGCTATGGTAAGCATTTTCAGACAGACAGACAGAGTTACTTTCGAATTACTTTAGAATCGTAAGTATTAGTATGCAATTTATATTCTAGAAACTGACACATGGAACTATCCTAACTATATTCCTAACTAATAATATAAATGCTAAAGAAAGTTTGTTTGTTACCTTTTCACGCCTAAACCACTGAACCGATCATCCTGAAATGCATATACCTTGTCAGGTGTACAGAAACGGACATAGGGTAAATTTCATCCCGAAAAAAGTGCTGTTCCCGAGGAAAAAAACAATAGCGTCATTATGATAATAGATGGCGCCACGTGTCTCTCGAATCAAAAACAAGACAACGTCTGTCGGGTCAGCTAGTATAACATAATTGGCGAAATTAGGGCATACGCTACATCCCTAACTGACTGACTTGACAAGTCCACTCAAATCTGTGTGGTTCTTTCCTCAATATACCTTTTTTGACACTAATCTACATGGTCCTCACATAATCTGACAAAGGTAATGTCTGGACTTTTAGTTCTTAAAAGAGACTGTGACATGATGCTGTTTCTTCTCAGAGTAGTCTAATAGGAAGCACTGACTTAGTCTAGTTTTAAAATGTCATTGACGTGTAAATGTGATAGCATAATTCTTCTTATGATAGGATTACGATGGCATGGTGTTGTCATGTTAATTATGAAATCTACAATTATTCAATAAATTTTACTTAAGCCGACCTGTTGCAAAATAGCCAGATATGATGAGACCTACGTTGTTGCCTTGAGGTATCCCATAACTAAGTCTCTTCATATCAACTTACAAACTGCTAATTTCATCGAAATTATAGAATTTGATAGGTTATCCAACATAAGCCCTCGCTTCGTGGCGAGTAGTATTTCAATATTTGAGAACAGTGTGAGATTGGAAACAGAGTCAAATGTCTTAGAAAGACCGAAAGATACCTGAATAAATTTAGACTGCTTAAACTTGAATTAGGATATGAAATAGCTTGTTATAACAAAACAACGCACATAAAAATTGGATGAGACATTCACAGACCAGTGAGCACAAATGTGATACCTATTACTCAGCAGTGAGTGGGTGGAATAAGGCTGCAAATGATGAAGAAAACAGCCTCCATGCACGATGCATGTTTCCATGCACTTGATGCACCCTTGTCAGCACCAAAATTTCCTAAAACACCTAGAATGGCAATGTCTTTCATTTTGACAATTCAATTTTAATAGGTATTATGCGTTATTCACGATGTTGAACAGACGAATTCAAACATAAATATTAAGCAATGGATCATCAATTTCCTTAAAAATCCTTCAAAAGATTGTAAGTGTGATACGCAATAGGTATGCTGGCACATGTATGGCACACGGACTGTTTGGAGACAGGAATTCTTAGGTATATGGTAGGCAGACTAATTCACAAAGTTGACGGGCAGAGAATTCGACCAAAATTTAGGGTTGTACTTATTTCAGGAGTTTGAGTAGCTTGTGACTCTAAAAAGCCGCGCAGCAAGATAAAATCAATACAGATCTAGCGTATCATTAGTACCAAGCCCCGAGTTAGCGAGTTAGACAAAATTTAAATAAGTTCGGCTAAATCAATTCAACGAAATCGCTCATATCCTCGTTTTACTGCTACATACATATGTAGGAACCCCATATACAGACGCCCGTGGCTAAATAATAACAGCCGCACAGGTCGATAGATCAGGTTAAGCTGCGCTTCCCGCGGTTGGTCTGTGGATGGGTGACCATCTTTACATACCGAGACCCCTCCGTGCCTCGGAAAGCACGTTACGCCGTTGGTCCCGCCTATCATTCGTGGATCTTTAATGTATCCGAAAGTATGACAATCAGTCTTACCAAGGGGCATCGTATTACCCAGTCAAAAAAAATCAGCTGTTCCCTACATTTTGATGAGTTATACGAACTTAAATGTAGGGAACAGCTGATTTTTTTTTCGCGATTTCAGGTTTGGTCCCATAGTAAAAGTTGTTCATAATGATGAGTACAATGACCTCGTAAGAGGTTGTTAAAAGTGTCATTGTCGAATCTGTCCAATGTAAAATAAGTCATCTATATTGTGGTGAGAAATAAAGTTGATTGACTGATCGATATGTAGGAACCGGGTGTAAAACAACCCATTACATAGGCGTTATCTACGCATTCTGCACATGAAACTTACTAAAATTGAGCAACAATGATTGCTAGGAAAGAACTTTTATTATTGACTAGCTGCGCCCCGCAGTTTCACCCGCATAAGTTTCATAAGTCATAAAAAGTAGCCTGTATGTTTATCCAGGGTGCTACCAGCACCTCCATACCAAATTTTACCAAAATTGATCCAGCCGTTTGAGCGTGAAGGAGTAACAAACATATAAACACACACACACTCACAAACTTTCGCCTTTATAATATTAGTGTGATGTGAAAGCTTACTGTAGAGCGCAATATAACGCACACAAAACATTGTAGTTTTGGGTGCATGCAACGATACAGGAGCTATAGAGGTGATTAAAGTTAAGTTATACTTAACATTTAGAACTTGACTAGCCTCCGCCTGGGGATTCGCCCGCGAGGTATGTCAATAAAAACTATCCTATGTCCTTCCCCGGGATGCAATCTATCTCTCTGCTAAATTTTATCGAAATCCGTTCAGTGGTTTAGGCGTGAACAGGTAACATACAGACAGAAAGACAGGCAGACAGAGTTACTTTCGAATTTATAATAGATTTCGTGAAAACAGTTAGAATTTTGACCATCAATATCTCCTTAACCAAAAGAATCCCAGGTAAGTATCATCATCATCATTTCAGCCGAAAGATGTCCCCTGCTGGACATAAGCCTCCCCCAAGCACCTCCAGTCCTCCACTTCGACCGGTTCTGTGCTTCTCGCTTCCAATGGGCAATGGGATCCTGCGGCCTTCACAAGGTCGTCGGTCCACCTTGTAGGCCTTCCAACGCTACGTGTTCCGGTACGTGGTCGCCACTCCAGAACCTTTCGGTCCCATTGGCCATCTGTTCTGCGAGCAATATGCCCTGCCCACTAGTCGATATTTTTTCCATACATTATTACTCCACTGTTTGACATTGGCGCCGATTCTGTTGTTCACGAACTACACTAAATTTAAGTTCATGCATCTTTTTCTTTATATTTGATTAAGAAAAGGACAGAAGATAAATATGTCGGAGACATCATTTGTACGGGAGCTGACTTGACAACGAGGCGGAAGCAGTGTGACGACAACGACTATTCGGAACGCCGGCGCCATCTGGTGGCGCTTGACAGAGTCTAGCCTGAGTTCGTGGGGGGGTCGACGCTCGAAGACAGCTCGGCAAGAACGATGTGGGGCTCTCTTGGACATTGGACATCGTACGAACAACATGTGCTCAGAAACTGTCCGGCGTTCCGTATCTGGTTGTGTCGTGTATCTACAGTGTGTAATTTCCTAACGTGATTAAATTGTTTGTGAAATTATAATCTGATTTGAACTGCAAACTGTTTTTCTATTGCGCATTATCCAACACTTACCCACAGTAGCCCACACTAGTTCAAATATGGCTGATAATAACAAGAAAACACTATACCTTCTCCGATAAATATTAGTTTAGTCCTGTCAAATTACGATACTCCGTAGACAATTTAGACGAGATTAAAAAATTGGCTACTAAAAATACGTCAATTTACGTCAGGCGCTGACTAATTTGACAGGACTAAACTAATATTTATCTTCTGTCTTTTTCATAATGACATAGAAAGAAAAAGATGCATGAACTTAAATTTAGTTTAGTTCGTGAACAACAGAATCGGCGCCATTGTGCATCCAAAGTTAAACATGATATCGTTTTCACTTATTATTAATGCTGTCTGTATGGAAACAAAATAGTAAAATAAAAAGCCATTAAAAAGTTATGAGCCAACAAAGATTCGTTTTTCTTGCTATTTTTAACGTAAATTTGGGTGTAAATAAGTAATAAAAGAACTGTAAAATCTTCAAAACCAAGTCCGTACCGACAAAGCTCAGTTATCGAAGGGTTCAATAAACTTTATTTGTAATTGATTTATGCAGTGGTTTTTTCATAAAACTCGATTTTCCGAAGTACTTTTCGATTTTTTTTACGCGCCTCTCAGTTCAGAACGGTGTTTGTTTCTATACGTGAGAACTAGACGTTGTTCGTGTAGACTAGCGCCTAACTGCTCATCACTCATACTGGCTCTGTGGGACACAAAGTCAAGTGAGACAGCGTGCTTTTTGGCCACCATTGAGTTTGAGCTCGAGACTAGTTTACCCTTAAGTTTGGCAATTCTTCGGGCTATGTCGGTTACCTTGGTTGGTAAGTATAATGGTTCAATAAAAAAATGTTCAAAATGATGGAAAGAGCAAGTGACTCTCGGCTTCGCGCTATAGCGCTCTAAACGAATTTTTACCTCTTGCCAAGTGCTTTTCGAAATAAGTAGGTAGGTAGGTACAGTCAACAAAAGAGATAAGTATGCAGGATCGTCGGATATAGTTGAAGTTTAGGAAGAAACCGATGGATGTTCTCGAGGTAACTTAATTTTATTATTAGAAAACAAACAGCTCATTTTTTCTTTCTTTCACGGTTTCTTACTAAACTATAGTTATCTCTTTTGTTGACTGTACATAAATGGGGATGTTCATCTGGTATCGTTGGGCAAGAGTTGGGGGGGTAAAAGGGGTTAAAACTGGTAGGGGTTGAGTCCCCGATTATAACGCTATCACTCATTAAAAGGTACTTGATTCATATTTTTAGGGAAATTAATAAAAAAAATCTACCGGTAAATCAAATAAAAAGCGAAAACGAAACGTTAAAATGGGCGATTGACAACCAACGCCCACTATAAGACGACCCACTGACCGGCGGAATTTAAGTATACGCTTAGGGGCACAATGAGCGATGAGCAGAAAGAAAAAAAAAATTGGTTACAAAAACATCGCCGAACATTAATTAAGGAGGTAATTCGGAAACGGGCCATCCTGTTTATTACCTACCTACGTCTACAATAACAGAGAAAGGTAGAACATAACGGAATATACAGGGTTATTGGTAAAACATTAACAACCTCTTAAGAGGTCATTGTACTCATCATTATGAATAACTTTGACTATGGGACCAAACCTGAAATCGCAAAAAAAAATTAGCTGTTCCCTACATTTATGTTCATCGTGGAATTTGCGTAAGTGCGGAACACACTAACAGTAGCAATGGCTGTCATTTTGACAGTTCAACAACATTCATTGCGTTATTTACGTTGTTGAGCTCACAAATTTTTCGAACATATGAAGCAGTGGATTAGCAATATGATTCAAATTGAGACGCCAGCACATCAAGCTACTACAATCTGTCAAATTTCTTTAATAGATTTTCAACTTTATCGCTAAAGCATAAGGTTCAAAGTTGATTGGGTAAGTACTTGCTCGTGTAAATCGCCACCCTAATTGCGTTACACTATCAAATCTCAATCAGCCGGTCGATTCTCTAAAAATCTCACCGTGAAAACTTGTGAAGTGAGTTTGTTTTTGCTAGGAATTGACACTATTGACAGCTCACTCCACGCTCACTTCACCTAAGTTTTCACGGTGAGATTTTTACAGAATAGCACCGCTGGATCATTTCTAGGGTTCCATACCCGAAGGGTAAAACCGGGACGCTATTACTAAGACTTCGCTGTCTGTCCGTCTGTCAGTCTGTCTGTCACCAAGCTGTATCTCAAGAACCGCGATAGCTAGACAGTTGAAATTTTCACAAATTATGTATTTCTGTTGCCGCTATATACAAATACTTAAAACAGAATACAATAAATATTTAAGGGGGCTCCCATACAACAAACTTGTGTTTTTTCGGCGTTTTTGCCTTGTGGTACGGAACCCTTCGTGTGCGAGTCTGACTCGCACTTGGCCAGTTTATTTGCTATTACCTATTGCTAATCCATTGCTATATAAGTTCGAAAAATTTGTCAGCTCAACAACGTAAAATAACGCAATGAATGTTGTTGAACTGTCAAAATCAAACCCATTGCTACTGATAGTGTGATTATAAGCAATTACACCGCCGCCGCACGCTGTTTTAATTAATTCCTACTTAATTACGCTCGCTCCTACTAACGAATCATATAAATTATTAATTAGTTAGGTACCTACTGGTTTACCTACATAATCAATAAAGTAAGTGAAAGAATAAAATAAAAACCTTCAAAATCTACCTACACAGTCATAATTTCGCGAACAATCCTAACTTTTATTACCAAAATAATATTTACGATAAAGAATCGTCGTAATAAAAAAAATAAATGGTACTTACGCGCGCCATTTTGTAGTAGCTTCCTCTATGACAGTTCACAAAACACTGGCTGAATTGCCGGCCGGCAATGTGCCGCGGTTTATAAACATTCGACCATAGATTATATAACGCAGAAAAGTGATCTACTTTGAACTTGGTATCACTAGCGGCCCAAGGGCGAGTGGATCCACGCCATACAAGCAAAGGGACATAGACAACTCAAAAATAGATGTGTCAGTTTTTGAAAAACAAATCATTCCATCGTATAGGTCTACTTTTAAGCTGTAAAAAACACATGAAGCATTTTCTTGGCCTGGGCCTGCAGTCTCGACAAAGATAGCGATCGCTTTACGAAAAAATTCGGTCGCAAAGCTATAACGATGCGGATTTAAGGTGGACGTGAGCCGGACGCGACCCGCCGGTATTAGCTACCAACTTAAATCCGCATCGTTATAGCTTTGCGACCGAATTTTGTCGTAAAGCGATCGCTATCTTTGTCGAGACTGCAGGCCCTGGCCTTCATGGGAGAGGCGCTGAATTCGGTTCGGTTCGGTTGATTTCAGCGCCTTGACGATCGACTTTATAGTAAGTTACTATCATCAATGACTGTTGTTGTAGTTGCTGATGATAGTAACTTACATATGATAGTAACTATCGTCCACATGCAAGCAAGCAACTGCATATGCATATATCATAGGAATATAGAGGGGCGCCACCTAAAAAAAAGGATAGGGGCGCCGCTGCAGTTGAAATGCAACTTATCACTATTGTTATAAATAGACTGGGCTTTCCTACTGCAATATTGATTAATAAAAAAAACTGGTTTAGAGGTCGCAAGCGCTATTGAGGTCCTGGATTTGAGGTTTGCTCAATTTCAGCCCGAAGTCGGGATTTGTGCTCAGTTTATAGTTAATGTTAGTGTATATAATAAGAGTGTGTATACACACCCTTAACTAACATTTTAAGGGGCAATTTTTAAGGGGCTTACAGGACCTAAACGCAAAAAACGCAAGCTTTATACCTAAACAATAACAGTATATTATGATCGACTACAGTAAACAAAATCAGAAAAATATATGATATTCTTCAGGATATAAGCTAGGTAGATAGTGTGTTGAAAACATAATACCTAGGTACAACAAATTTGATACGATAGAAAAAAATCATGAAGATACCTCTAAAAATTTTCTTTTTGCAATAAAAACCATACCTACTAACATACATAAAATCATTCGGATTTTTTGTCAGATTATTCTACAAGCAACATACTAAAACACTAGTGTTTTAATTTTTTAGTCGAAACAATCGATTTTTTGTAATTAAATACTTGCTTCATATTTTGCAATAAATTACCAGCGTTGTGTCATCGGGCTTCTCTTTCTTTTTTATGCAGTCCGACATTGACCGCGCTTTAGGTCATGTAAGCCCCATATAAGCTTAGGTTTACTTTTTCTCGGAATAAAATGTAGTACTTAGTAAGTGCTGAAAGGGTCGTAGCTTCCACAATATTTGTTCGTCTTGTATCGTCAAAACAGGAAGGAGGACGCGCGGGGTTGCGAAAAATGACAGGATTCGAGTTGACAATTATCAAATTATTCTAAAAGTCATTAGCATATTGTTATGTAAAAATCGAAAATGCGTGAAAATGAATGGAAAGCAGTTGTAGTGGTTCTTGATGGCGAAATTCAATTATTTTTACGTTTTTTGCTGGTCAGTATTAAGTTGTAGGTAGGGCTGCCATCCGTCCGGGTTTCCCCGGATTTGTCCTAGTTTCGTGGGCGTCCGGGGAGCGTCCGGGCGGGGTCCTGAAAAAGCGTCCGGGTGAAACCCGGACACTTTCTGTGTTAGGAGAAATCCGACTTTGAATGATTTGCAATAAATTAAAGCATTTAAAATCATAGTCAAAAATTAGTCGCACGGCAAATGTGAGCGCTCGTGACAATTCATAATTTGCTTTTGATTTACTTTATTTTTTATTTTCATTGATTCCAAAACGAAGAGTGTACCTAATTATTTTTGTTACCAGAAGACCTCTCACATAGAGAAGAGTGTATAATTGATTAATAAATTAAGCGTTTCATTTGTATTGTTGAGGTTTCAATTGATATTCTATAAATAAGAAAAAAAAATATCATAACCTAACGATGTTTTTATTTTATTGTAATTTTTTTTTCGAGGGAGTCCGGGGTTTTTTTTTATTTAACCCAAATGTCCGGGGTTTTTGATGTTTTTATCCGGGGTCACTAATTTAGGTGATGGCAGCCCTAGTTGTAGGTACCTACGTTGATTAAAATATGTTTCGCGACCGTAACAAATATGTATTTACAGAATTATAATCATTAAAGTCATCAACACAACTCTCTAAGACCAAGTAATCCTACTGAATGACTATTTCATGAAATCTTGACATTTTAGTATTATATACTAACTTAACAAGTTGTACAAGACATATTTGTTAGGTACCGTCGCGAATCATATTCAAATCAACGTACAACTTAATACTGACCAGCAAATTGAAAAAAAGGGTAAAAAAAAAAGAATTTTGCGGGCTACCTTGGCCCGGGAAAATTTTATTGGTTTTCTTTCTATTCCACAAAAAGTTTGGACATATCATGTAGTTCCTCATCATTTTAATTTAAGAAGCAGGTAGCTACCTAAGGGGTGCCAGGGCAGAAAACCTCCACGTGTGCCTGGGGACTGGGGTTCCTTTCTGGATACGTCCGGGGGGAAGACCAGTGTTCGGGCCGGTGCATCCTGGGGTGCGGGCAGCGATTTCCCATTGGGATTATTTCCCAGTGGGATTTCGCTGTCCGCATGCTAATGTTCTGCCAAGAGGATCGCCCCACACAGGATCGCTCTGAGTAGCAGAGCGACAATTGTGGGGGGTCATAGTGGGCCCGGTGTGCACTTACCCTGCCGCCGGGCAGGCAAGAGGGGCAACCCTCCTGCCACCGCTAATCTCGTAGCCCTGGAGACAGTTAAGGTCATGTCTCTGGCTGTTGAAGGGGGTCGAGGGTCTTGGCTTAATCGCCTGGACCGCGAGGAAGATTAACCTCTATAAAAAATTCCCCAAACCTCCAAGCGGCGGCGCACCGTGAGGGAGGTTGTAAGCTTGGCTAATGGGTAGCTTGATTTAGTCGCTAGTGCGAACCATTTATTATTTGAGCAAGTACAACATGAAAAATACTCGTGGGAACAAAAATGGATGAACTTATTAAAAATCAAAAACAAAACCAAGAAGAGATGAGGAGTGATGCGGGGTCGGAGTCCGACGCCGCGTCTGGAGGCGCGAGCACGGGAGGCTCAGGGAGCCCCTGTCGTGCCAACGAGGTGGCCGCTGCGAAGAAGTACAGCAAGCGGCCAAGGTCAGAGGACAGCCAGGGGTCGTCCTCCGATGGAGAGCTGGCCTCGGCTCGGAAGATCCCCACCAGTAGGCGGGGTGGAGTCCGAGAGCGAGGCAAGGGGAGGGGGCTCACTGCCCGTGAGGCGGCCGAAAGAGCGGAGGAGCCCACAAAGGAGGGGAGGACCGGTCGCGCGGTCGCTTCGGGGCCCTCGAGCGACGAGGCGGTTGAGGCTGGCGGCCCCGATACGGGCCGCAAGCTAAAGTTTGCGGAGGTTGTGGAGGCCGCGATCCGGGACGTGTCCCTTAAGAAGATTCAATCTTCTAAGAACAAGGCCATAGTCTCGGCGACGGCCTCCATCATGGCCGCAGCGGAGGCGGCCAACTACGCTGGCCCTTCGGCCAGCGAAGTGGCCGAACTGCGGGCGGAGGTAGCCCGCCTGACGGCCGCCATGGGGCTTCTCCAAGAGGAGAACGAGAGGCTCCGAGTGGACCTGGCCGGCCTGAGGGCCGCCGGCGGCGCGCAGGCGCAAACGAAAAGCCAGCCCGTCCCGGTAGAGAACCAGGTCCTGAACCTGGTCCGGCAGGAGCTGGCGGCCTTCCAGGCGCGGTTCACCGTCCTGGAGGGCATAGTCCTGCGCCCCCCCCTGGCGGGTAGGACGGCCCCGGGGCCGAAGGCGGCCACGTACGCGGCTGCTGCGGCAGCTGCCGCCCCTACACCCGGGCCGTCTGACCGGACCCAGGCGCCGGCCAAACCAGCTTCGGCCAAGCCGGTGTCGACCAAGCCGGCGCCGGCCAAACCGGCGTCGGCCAAACCGGCGTCGGCCAAACCGGCGTCGGCCAAACCGGCGTCGGCTGGAGGAGCCCCGGCGCCGACGTCTACCGGCAACACCCCGGCGCAGGCCCGGAAGAGGGGCAGACCGGCGCGGGAGGCGAAGGCCCCAGAGCCAACGTCCCGCTCTCAGAACCCCCCCACTTCTCCCGCGACCGACGCCGAATGGCAGGTGGTCGGGGAGAAGAAGAAGGCGGCCAAAGCGGCCAGGAAAAGGGCGCAGAGGCGGCGCCGTAAGGAGCGAGCCGTTGCGGCTAGGCTTCGCGCCCCGAAGACCGCGGCTGTAGTGATAACGCTACAGCCGGACGCGGTCAAGAGGGGCGTGACGTATTGCGACGTGCTCACTAAAGCGAGAGAGACGGTGGACCTCCGTGAGCTGGGGATCACTGGGGGCCTCCGGCATAGGGTCACCGCTACTGGCGCCCGCATGCTGGAGATCCCCGGGGCGACTAGTGGCCCCACCGCTGACGCCCTAGCTGAGAAGCTGAGGGCGTCCCTTAATGCGGAAGAGGCTCGAGTCTCCAGGCCCGTCAAATGCGCGGACATGCGCATCTTGGGCCTGGATGACTCCGTAACGGAGGGAGAGGTGGTGGCCGCCGTCGTCAGGACGGGCGGGTGTCTGGCCGATCAGGTAAAGGCGGGCACCATACGTCCTGACTTCGCGGGGATGCGAACCGTAACGGTAAGCTGCCCCGTGACGGCGGCCAGAACGATTGTGGAGGGCCGAAGGCTCCTGGTGGGCTGGGTCTCAGCGCAGGTCAAACTGCTAGAACCCAAGCCTCTGAGGTGCTACCGATGCCATGTGGGGCACCACGTTGGCATCCAGTGCACCTCGGAGGTAGACCGCAGCACACTGTGCTTCCGCTGCGGTCAGCCCGGACATAAGGCCGGCTCGTGCAACGCCGCGCCGCACTGCATCGCATGTGCGGCTGCTGGCAAGCCGGCCGATCACCGGGCGGGGAGCAAGTCCTGCGCTCCACCCGCCGGGACCAGGAGGAAAGGCAGGCCCTCCGCCGCCGTCGCCACCACCACCGTCGCCGCCGCCACTGCCGCCGCTGCCGCCGCCGCCACCAACGCCGCTGCTGCCGCCGCCACCACCGCCGCTGCCGTTGCCGTTGCCGCTGTCGCCACTGTCGAGGGGCCCTCACAAGGGGCCCGGGAGGGGGCTGAAATGGAGGAGTAATGGCTCCCCTTCGCCTCCTCCAGGCGAACATCAACCACTGTGCCTGCGCTCAGGACCTGTTGCTCCAGAGCGTGGCGCAGTGGTCGATTAACATCGCCGTGGTCGCTGAGCCGTACTTTGTCCCGCCCAGGGATGACTGGGTGGAGGACCTGAGCGGCTCAGTGGCCATACTTTCGTCGGCCGCCGCCGGCACCCCGTCCCTCGAATGCGTCACTAAGGGACAGGGGTGCGTAGCAGCACGGTTCGGAGAGATAGTAGTAGTGGGGGTGTACTTCTCTCCGAACCGAACTCTCGCCGAGTTCCACAACTCTTTAACAGAGTTGAGTGTCGTCGTCGCCGGAAACCATCCCTTCCCCGTGCTAGTGCTCGGGGACTTCAATGCCAAAAATTTGGCCTGGGGTTCCCGTTACACGGATGTGCGGGGCAGGATGGTGGAGGACTGGGCTCTGGAAACAGGCCTGGTCGTCCTAAATCGGGGTTCTGTTCCCACGTGTGTGCGGATGCGGGGTGAGTCCGTGGTGGACATCTCGTTCGGCAGCCCCGCTCTGTCACAACGCGTCATTGACTGGCGCGTCATGGAGGGGGTGGAGACCTACTCCGATCACCGGTATATCCGGTTCGACGTCTCCGCCCAGACCTCTAGCGCGCTGGTCCAACAGGCCCCGAGTGGTCCGCGGTGGGCGCTGAAGCAGCTGGACCGGGAGCTCCTCCTGGAAGCCTCGATCGTGCAGGCCTGGGTGTCATCACCGGACAGGCCTGCCAACATCGACGATGAGGCGGAGTGGTTCCGGGAGGCCATGTCCGAGATCTGTGACGTGGCAATGCCCCGAGTCCGGCCAGGACGCGCCCGACGTCAGGTGTACTGGTGGTCGCAGGAGTTGGAGACGCTACGCAAGGCGTGCGTCGATGCGCGACACCTGTACACCAGGCACCGCAGGCTCCGCATTCGCCCTCCGGATGCGGAAGCCACGGAGGCGGAGCTGTACGAGGGGTACAGAGCGGCGAAGACCGCCCTCCAAGAGGCTGTCCAGCGGGCCAAGGATGTGGCCCGCGAGGAGATGGTGGAGACTCTGAACAGAGATCCGTGGGGGCGCCCTTATAAAATGGTGCGGAATAAACTCCGCACCTGGGCCCCCCCGCTGACGCAGAGTCTCCGCCCCCAGCTGGTGGAGGAGGTGGTGAGCGCTCTGTTCCCTTCACGGGGGGAGCACACTCCCCCGCCCATGGCTCCGCCAATTGCGGTGCCCGAAGCGGACCACGCGGACGACGACGACATCCCTGCTGTGACCGGGGTAGAACTGAGAGCGGCGGTAGGAAGGCTGAAGGCCAAAAATACCGCCCCAGGACCCGACGGCTTGCCAGGTAAAGCCTGGGTCCTGGCCTCGGGGGCTCTCGGGCCTCGACTGGAGGCGTTCTTAAGCGCATGTTTGGAGAGAGGCCAGTTTCCACGCCGTTGGAAGACGGGGAAGCTGGTCCTCATTCGGAAGCCAGGGCGCCCTGCGGACTCTCCGTCCGCATTCCGGCCCATCGTGCTGCTCGACGAGGTCGGCAAGCTCTTTGAGAGAGTGATTGCGGGCCGCCTCGTCGGGCACCTGGTGAGGACGGGGCCGGACCTTGCGGACAGCCAGTTTGGTTTCCGCAAGGGGCGCTCGACGGTGGACGCCATCATGCGCGTGAGAGCCCTCACGACGGGGGACGCGGTGTCCCGGGGTGGGGTCGTCGTGGCGGTGTCACTCGACATCGCCAACGCGTTCAACACCCTCCCCTGGAGCACCATTGTGGAGGCACTCCGGTATCACCGGGTGCCGCCCTACCTCCGTCGGATAGTCGAGGCGTATCTGACGGAAAGAGCCGTCAGCTACCCCGGTCGCGATGGGGAGTGGAACCGGCGAGAGATGTCGTGCGGTGTCCCACAGGGATCGGTCCTGGGGCCGCCTCTGTGGAACATCGGGTACGACTGGGTGCTGCGCGCCGACCTCCCTGATGGCGTCAGCGTGGTTTGCTACGCTGACGACACGCTGGTCCTGGCGCAGGGGAGGTCGCATCAGGCGGCGGCCGACGCGATGACACGCGGGGTTGCGATAGTCGTGGAGAGGATCCGGCAGTTGGGTCTCGAGGTGGCATTGCACAAGTCCGAGGCCATGTCGTTTCATGGGCCCCGGAACGCGCCGCCATCGGGATCCCAACTAACGGTAGGAGGGGTTCACATCGGCGTCGGGATGACGATGAAATACCTGGGTCTCGTCCTCGACAGCCGGTGGAACTTCGTGGAGCATTTCCGACGTTTGGCCCCCAAACTGGAACGGGCCGGGGCCGCCTTCAAGCGGCTCTTACCTAACCTGAGGGGGCCAAACGCCTCCTGCCGGAGGCTTTACGCGGGGGTCGTGCGGTCCATGGCCATATACGGGGCCCCGGTGTGGGCGCGTTCACTGCGGCGGCGAGCCGCCCACTACCTGAACGCGCCCCAGAAGGTGGTAGCCATAAGGGCTATCCGGGGCTACCGCACGATCTCTGGCGAGGCGGCAAGCCTCCTTGCCGGACTGCCGCCATGGGATCTGGAGGCGATGGTCCTCGCGCGCCTGTATGAGTGGCGCGCGGAGGCACTACGCCGGGGGGAGGATCCGCTTCCGCGGCAAATCGCTGCGGAGCGGACGGATCTCCGGCGCGATCTCATGGCGGCATGGAAAGAGCGACTGTCGCAACCCAGCGCAGGGCACGCCGCGATAGCGGCGATAAGACCCCTCTTTGAGGAGTGGCTAGAGAGGCGCCACGGCGCCCTCACCTACCGCCTGACGCAGGTCCTCACCGGACACGGAAGTTTCGGGAGGTTCCTGCACATCATCAGGCGGGAGGAAACGCCCGGGTGTCACCATTGTCAGGATCGCCCAGAGGACACGGTGGAGCACACGGTGGAGGTCTGCCCCGCTTGGGCGGAGCACCGCCGTGTCCTCGTAGAGGCGATTGGCAGCGACGGCGACCTCTCGCG
The DNA here is from genome assembly GCA_916614155.1 of Mesoligia furuncula. Lineage (NCBI taxonomy): Eukaryota > Metazoa > Arthropoda > Insecta > Lepidoptera > Noctuidae > Mesoligia > Mesoligia furuncula. Next base: position 3,223,716 of record OU744818.1, read on the forward strand.
TCCGGCCCTGGTGCAAGCCATGGTCCGGGGCGAGAGGGAGTGGGAGGCAGTCACCTCCTTCTGCGAAGCAGTCATGCTAGCGAAGGAGGTGGCGGAACGGCTCAGGGAGAGGGCCTCCCGTCCCAGCCGCCGCGGGAGACGCTCCGGGCGTCGGGAGCCGCATGACGACTCCCGGCCACCGTAGGCGCGGGCCTGCGGGCGGAGAGTAATGGGTAGCTCACCGCCCGATCAGGACCAGGCCCGTGCCGGACGGCGCGTACGTGTTCCACGCGCGCCTCAAAGAGATGTCAGCATCGGGGAGGGGCCCCTGAGGGCCGAAGCCTGCCGGGTCAGCGGGATTGTCCGAAAGGGTTACCGCTGGCCCGGAACATAAAGGGCTAAGGAAGGAACACGGGTGGGTTTTAGTCAGTAAGAGTCTGACACTCCCTTCCGCTCCACCCAGAGCGGGAGGAGTCATTTGATGATTTCCCATCCGCAAAAAAAAAAAAAAAAAAAAAAAAAAAGGTAGCTACCTAAGCGTTATCATTGTCATGACAAGTCAAATCTACGATTGGCTATTATAATTTTGCTATTGCTGGCTTTTCCATAGATAAGCGACTTATGACGTTAACATTACTGGCGAAATGAAGGTAGGTGTTGACAGTTTTTAGCTCTGACAGCAGCAACCTACCAGCAACTTTATTATGACGAAAATAAAGTTCACAATGATTTTGACAGACTTGTCAGTGGCAGCAACCTAACAGTAACCATAAAAGAATGAAAATAAAAATATCACTGTGATTTGAACAGTACCTTGCTTTTGAAACTTGACCATTACGGACTTGGAAAACTTGCGCTCAGTTTAGTTAGTTCTTATTTAAATGATAGACAACATTAAGTTCAAATAAATGGTGTCAATTCACTTGGTTTAATAGTAAAAATTGGTGTGCCACAAGGCTCGATATTGGGTCCTTTCCTCTTTTTAGTGTATATAAATGATCTACTCCATTTATTAAAAAATCAACCACAATTGGTGTTATTTGCTGATGACACTTCCTTAATTATTAAGGTAAATAGACGTGCTACAAATTTTGACGACGTAAATAACGCCCTACTGCAGGTCCAAAATTGGTTCACTGCTAATAATCTAAAAAAACTAAGTAATATTATCTCCCCACATTCTTCAACTGAATGAGACAAAATTTAAATCTTGTATAAAACGCACACTATGCAGTCAGGCATATTATAAGTTAGGGGATTACATCGCTGACAAAAATGCCTGGCTCAATGCTAGTCCTGCTCCACAACTAATTGACTAACACTTGAAAATACTGTTGGAGCTGCTGAAGATTGTAAGACTATCCTTGCATTGTATAAACTCAATTTCCTTTGTATTGTATAATTGCATAGCACAGATGTGAGTTCTATGTAATCTATAGCTACCATTTACCGGGTAATAATATATCTTTCATTGACTTGAATATTCCCTGGCGGCTGATAGTGTGTCATGCTCACTCAAATGTCTCGCTGACGGTGGCGTGTATGTTCATTTAGCTCCCTTCAAAGTGGTTGAGCTGAATGATGCTGATATATACGTCATGTTCGTGAACGGGCGCCGTCAGTTGGGGCTGGTCATCACTTAGCTGCCTGGGCTTATTTTAATTGTTTTAATTTTGGATTGTTGTTTTGTTACTATTTGTTGTATTCTGGACGCTTTTAACGCGGACATATTTTTTATTTTTTACATCGTTCTCACATTATATAATCATAAATTCAAAAGTAATGATGTAACAAATGTTTTTGTAAAATGTAATTTAAAAAGAGTGTCCATGGAGTTTCTTGCCCGTTCGTCTCCATAGGTACCTACGCTTTGGAATGGGCGACTAGCTTCATATTTTCTGACTGACCGACTTCTTGACAATTCAAAAGTGCCTGTTAAAGGTTTAATTGAAATAAATGCTTTGAGTTTGAGTTTGAGTTTGACCTATTGAAGTCGAAAAAATAACTGAAAGGACTGTACCTACCTACATCTCTGCGCTCTTTAATCTATGACCAGCTATTCCTGCCGTTGCCGAGTGTGGCGTGTTGATTAAATAGACTGGTACTATTTTCATAGCACTCGACGACGACGATTGTTGCAATAGAGACAAACAAAAGTATACAAGCTGCCATTATTGTATTGTAAACTTTAATGACAAATTGATGAAATTAGTACCAATATCTACCTACTTTAGGCACCTATGTTTTAAAAGTGTTAGGTATTTAGATATATAAAATATATATTATAAAAAATCTAATTTATTTATCGACAGCCTAAAATAAAAAAAATAACTGCCCGTAATTTATTTCAACTGTTCATAATAACCTCTCTAATGTTTAATTATCAGTTGTTAAAATGATTAAGTACATACCAATTTAAATTTTGTCCATTTTTTTCCTCACATTTTCACCCTAATAATATATAATAAGTAATGTTTATACCTACGGCCTAAGCATCAGCCAGCCAGTTCATTAAAATTATGTTGTACCTATTAGACGCATTAGCCGAATATCATTCGCCGCTAGTTGAGCGGCGCGCGCCGTTTAGTTAGAAAATTTGGCAGCTAATTGGATGGCTAATAATGCTAGTTGGCACTTGGCAGCGACATTCTGCAGTGTGTAGTACATATTATATTTTTGGTTACAACGCCATCTATATTCATATACATGTACTAACAATTCAAAATGTTTTCTAAGGTCATATTTAGTACAGCTATTCACCGCTAGATGCCGCTTTTCTAAAATTAGAAGACTGGGAATCATTGAGGTTTTTAGTTCATCTATTCGATAAGAGATGGCACCGCCAGTCCCAATTTATTCAACAAGCTAGATTATTATCTACGAAATTGCCTGCTAAAGATACATATCTGAGCAAGTCGGCGAAACGTTTCATCGAATCACATTATACACATCGGAACGTATTATTATACTCAATAATACACTCTTTATTGCACAATTTTCTTTTATTCTCGCTCATAAGCATTCCTCATTATGGCTTTTGCGTTCAACAGTAACAATTATGACTAATTGTCATTTATTATCGGGCGTTTCTTAAAAGAACGAGTCGTAATGAGAGTCTAAGCAGTAATTTTCAAGCAATACTCATGAGAAATAGTTCGTATTTTTTTTGGGACTTATTTTATTGTTTTTGTTCGTACCTAGGCAAAATTGGTAGGTGTGACTTCCTGTTGAAGCTTGAAATTAGGTAGGTAGGTTTGAGAGTGGTTATAACTGTTTTAAGTACTTTCTAGGGAGCCGCTTGTGTTCTAGTTTTGTTAATGTTAAGAGTTGTAAGGTCGTGGGAAATGGTTTTCCATAGAATTAAACAAATAGGCGAGTTAGTAGTGATAGGTACTCTTTTCTGTATGTTACCTACTTAAGGTATAATAGGTAAAAGGTACCTACTTAAGGTACTTTTTACCTATTATTGAATGGATAGGAATAAAGAAACAAAAAAGAAAATACAATTACATATTATAGTAGTGATCGACCGTTATAGATGTACATGAGCTAGGTGTCTATGGTTCAATTTATCTTTTTATTGTTTGTTTTTTTTTTTCTTTCACGTGTTTTTGATGTTTTTTAATACCTGTATTGTGTCTTTTGTTGCACTGAATAAACGTTTTATCTATCTATCTATCTAATTATTTGTGGTAAACATGACGCAATAAAGAACACACACACGCAGGTAGTTACCTATGGAATTGATTGAATACTGAATTGTTTACATTAAAATCCTTTCTGTTTCAGAATTCCTGTCAACTTAGGGTTGGATTAAGTCAAGGAAAACTTTTTTTTTTCAATGACAATCCTACGGGATCATAAGTCACCAAAATCTATGGGAATAAACACAGCAAGAAGGTAAAAATATCTTTGAGAAGTCTCCGTCTCAAACATTTTCAATGCCAAGAGAAAGCTTCAGATAGTTAAATTAAAACTAAATAACTAAATATTCTGCAATCTAACCAGCCAACATTACTTACCTACAAATTACAAAACTAATTGAAAGAACAAACAAAAAAAAAAAAAAACAAGTCATAGACACCATTTTTCTTTTTAACGAAGAAAAGTCTCAAATATACCAAAGTGACTTGTAAGTTAACTTTTTTAATTAAAAAGGGAGCGAACATAACTATCTGTTGAGAAACGCGCGAAAAGAAAACATTGTCTGTGTTTTACGAGAAGATAAGACTTATTCGCAACTACCTAAGATATTTGGGGTCTGTTTAGACCGGGCGAGTTACTTGCGCTAGTTGAGTTTAGGCGAAAAAGGTCATTAAAACTCTCTGCCTGTCATCATCATCTGCCTTGCCTTTTCCCATTATGTTTAGGTTAGCTTCCAGTATAACCGGGTGCAGCTGAATACCAGTATTTCACATGGAGCCTATCTCACCTGCACAACCCAGTTACTGGGTAATACGATACCCCTTGCTAGGACTATGGTGTACCTACATAATCCACACTAAAAATTATTCTAAATTCGAAAGTAACTCTGCCTGTCTGTTACCTTTTCACGCCTAAACCACTGAACGGATTTCGATAAATTTGGCAGAGAGATAGATTGCATATCGGGGAAGGACATAGGTACGACAGTTTTTACCGACAAACCTCGCGGGCGGAGCCTCAGGCGGAAGCTAGTAAAGAATATTCTATTCTAAAACGAGTTGTTACTTCCGGGCTTATGACGACTCGTAACGACTGTCAAAGATCGAAACTATCTACCCATGCCCGTCCGATTGATATAATTTCTACACCATGCCATCTATAAATTTCAATACCTGGCCATCTTTTTATTGTTATAACAGCTTGTTATTATAGCCACAACACCAATCCACTTATATATCTAACAATATAGGTACTTAACACCTAACCAACTTGTTATAAATAATTGAAATTGAAACGTGATTGAATAAAATTGTATAAGTTTTTATGTAAACCAATTTTATATTTTAATATGCATCGAATAGCAAGTCGTCAAACGACTTTTTTTTTAAAGTTTTGATATTTTTGATTATATTTCGAAATGGTTCTTTCTTATGTAATGTAATAAATCTTTTAACAAGTTTGTGTTTTTGTTATTTGGATACTCATTGAACGCTCTATAAAATTGGTTCAAGTTACTCGATCAGAATGGATTGAAAGTGTTTTATGTTTTTGCGAAAAGAGTTATTTTAACTTTAAGTAGGTATAGTACACACGGCTACACATCAATCCACCTCATGTCCACTTTTAGATGACCTTGCATTGTATAGGTTTTTCATACAATCAGAAGTCAGCTTATACTTGTTACTTTAGATTGATGTGTAGCTACAAGCTTTTATTATGATAGTTATTGAAAGTATCCATGTAACTTTATTAACAGCTGCTCATTGGTCTATTGGCCATGAGCGCTACCACCGAACATACCTAAGGTCCTGAGTTCGATTCCCGGGTCGCGCAAAGTGTTATTGGGTATTTCTACCTGGAATATCTCAGTAGCAGGCCGGAGTTGGATTTGTGTCGGCTTGATGGTATAGATAGGCTCGCCCGCTATTAAATGGGACTTAAACATTACTGGAGAAATGCTTGTTACTTATGTTGCTGTGTCCTTACAGGGTCCATAACTGTAGAATAGAATAGAATACTCTTTATTATGTACTAGCTGTTCCCCGCGGTGTCACCCGCTGCTCAGCGCCTAAGGGTCATAGCGTGATGTTATATAGCCTATAGCCTTCCTCGATAAATGGACTATTCAACACAAAACAAATTTTTCAATTCTAACCAGTAGTTCCTGAGATTACCGCGTTCAAACAAACAAACTCGTCAGCTTTATAATATTAGTAGGTATAGATACCATATAATTTGTATCTGAATCTTAGCTTTAAGCCTATTTGTTACACCTTTATTCACATTAAGGTATGCAAATTGTACCTACTATAGGTACAACTTTACCTAACCCCAAGGCGTTTGAATGTTATGTAATTTACAAAAATAAACATTTATCACTTTTTAAAATCAATACATCACTCTACTCTCCCGTAACATTACCGTCTCCCCACTCCACTATCCAGTCTAAACGCAGCATCCGTCTTAAAAACACTTAAAAAAGGTGACTAATTAAAAAAACTCCCTTCTTTCGGGGTGGTTTTTTATTTTTCTCACCCCCCTTCCCCCAGGTGGCTAGGAATGCAAGGGGATGAGACTAACGGGCGATATTATGTTGCAAAGGAACCGTTTTTACAATGTGTTTTTTATAAATGAGACATTCTCTAAAAGTAATTTCTGAAGCAATTTCTTAGTCTTAAAAAAAAAGTGTTGTGCTGTCGATGGTACAGACGCCCGCAATCTGTCAAAATTTCTTTAATAGATTTTCAACTTTATCGCTAAAGCATAAGGTTCAAGGTTGATTGGGAAAATTTGACAGTTTCAGGTAGTTTGATGTGCTGGCATCTGTACTAATCTTATGGTACCTATCTATTATTATAACTACCTATTGAGTGAGCACTGGTGGTCCAGTGGTCACGACCTCTACTTTAGAGTTGCAGGTCGTAGGTTCGAATCCAGACAGGCGCTTTACTTTGTGTAAATTATTTCATCACCACTGCTCTCAAAACGGTGAAAGAAAACATCGTCAGAAAATGGTCTACCCATGTGCAAAATTTCATCAAAACCCGTTCAGCCGTTTTAACCTTAAGGTGTTACAAACAAACATTAAAAAAAAAATCTTATCTCTTTAAATATTAGGGCTTTGAGTTTGAGTTTGAAGTAGGTAAAACCTACGGTGGGCGTTAGAGAGGCTTGTAGCTAAGTAAAAACAGCCGCACAGGTCGATCGATCAGGTTAAGCTACGCTTGCCGAGGTTGGTCTGTGGATGGGTGACCATCTTTACATACCGAGACCCCTCCGTGCCTCGGAAAGCACGTTAAGCCGTTGATCCCGGCTGTCATTCGTGGATCTTTGACAGTCGGTACAGGTAGTTAGAAGCCCGAAAAGCTGACAACCAGTCTTACCAAGGGGTATCGTATTACCCAGTAGCCGGGTTGTGGAGGTCAGATAGGCAGTCGCTCCATGTAAAATACTGGTATTCAGCTGCATCCGGTTAGACTGGAAGCTGACCGCCGACAGATGATGAAAACCTACCGTTGGCAGACGGACTTGTCATGGCAGTAGGTAAGAATGCTGGTATTAGCGGACGGGAAGATGCTGCGCTGCTGTACATCCTCAAAAGGTCATCCTTTAGAAGATTTGTAGACCATTTTCTATTTTATTAATTACCTGGTACTTGTTGACAGGCCCACACTGTCCTCCCATACCTATTAATAATGTTATTTGAAAACATTGTAAAAGCCAATTATTTTTAAAAGAGTAACCGTGGAGTTTCTTGCCGGCTCTTCTCCATAGGAAACGACCAATTGGAACCGTGCACCTAGCTTCTGACGTTTCATAAGTGTCCACGTAGGTTTAATTATGTGAAATGAAATATTTTGTGGCTGATTTTTCTAACGCCAGATAACTTTATCCGAGGAATAATTTTGAATTTTTGACACTTCCTCCGTACAAAAACTGTCAGACGTCAATTTTATTCCACGAATAAAAATTATCGAACTTTTCGACATATATAAATTCGATAAATACTTACTTTTTTTTAAAATATTATCTTCTTTTTAATTCTTATGAACTACCTACTTATACTTATATGTCTGTGTGGTGCCGGACTTAAAGAATACTACCTTCCCGTGGGTGTCGTAAAAGGCGACTAAGGATCGTACCGGAGAATGGGCAGCAGCGTTCTCTATGTATTCCACCACCATACCATACTGCGATCGCCAACCCAGGCCTGCCAAGCGTGGCGATTATGGCAAACCCTCCCAAAATTGGGGGAGGCCTATGTCCAGCAGTGGACGTCTATCGGCTGAAACGACCTACTTATTATTTAAATAATTTAATATGAAATTCATCACACACTGATTTTATCATTAGCTAGCAGCGCCCCGCGGTTTCACACGCGTAAGTTTCGATCCCGTGGAAATATCGGGATAAAAAGTATCCTATGTGTTAATCCAGGAAATGGTCTATCTATGTGGCAAATTTCATCCAAATCTGTTCAACGGTTTACACGTGATTGAGTAACAAACATCCAAACATCTTCACATTCTTTCACATTATTAATATTAGTAGGATATTAGTAGGATGACTAATATATTGGTATTAATGAAAACATAAGCAGGAAGATATAATAAGTTAGCATATATTTCTTTACAAAAGGCAAGAATATTATACGAACTTATTCAGTAAGCTAAAAATAATTAAGCTATTAAAATTATAATTTTCCAAGAATTATGTCTCAGCTGGTTTGGTATAATTATGTATAATTTCTTAAACGAGTTATGTCAAATTATGCGAATTAGTTACTGTTGTAGCCTATAAAAGGCTGAATAGATAATGTACGGTTATAATATTTATCAACTTTTAAGTTAGTAGATAAAATAAGCGGTTACACTACCTATTTATTTTATGCTAACGAGTGTTTGAAATAAATGAGGTGTTAGATGGAGATTGTGGGTTTAAAATCTGCCATAAAAGAGATATAACCTTGTAATAAATATAATCCAATCTAAATTAATTATTACCAATTAGATCTTTCCAATGTTCGACTGGATTCCAGCGGCAGTTTTCCACAAAGTGACATTCTATCAGAGTCAACGATGATGAAAACGTCAGAAATATAAGAGGCTGGCATAAGTTACCAAAAAGCTTTAAATGCCAATCCTGTTGAAAGTCGTAAACGATTGTCACTTGTTTAAAACCCTTCTAGAGTGAGGCAAGTTTGAAGCTGTATGAGTATCTCTAAGGACACGTATCAAATCGGAGAGGGATCGGCACCGTATCGCCTCGACGTCAAAGAGGCGCCAACCTAACGTAAGCACGTAACCAAAGCGGATCAGAAGCTCCGATACGTCGACTCGGCTACGGCTAGGCGACGCCGCGCTTACGGCTCGCCGAACGCTGGTTGATGGTGCTGCAGGCAGGCCGGAGGGGTGAGGGGGGTAAGGGTGGACGACGAGTCGTAAGCGCGGGGACGACGAGCCGTAACGCACCGCACCGCGGTTCGCGAGCTTGTCCCGAGGCGAGGCGATTACGTTACGATTCCGGTTAGTGTGCGTTGCAGTAGGGAGTTTCATACAAAGAATACTGAACGGCTCGAGTTGATACGGTGCCGATCCCTTTCTGGTTTGATCCTGCAGTGGTATAGTATTATTATTGTTATGAAAATAGTAAAGCAAGACAAAATAAAGCCATCCCATAATGTTCCCATATCATGTTCCCACTGCTGGAACACAGGCCTCCTCTCTGTGAGAGGTAGTGGGCCGTAATCCACCACGCAGGCCCGGTGCGGGTTGGTAGATGTTACATGTCTTCGAATTTTTGGTTCTAGGACATGCGCCGGGTTCCTCACGATGTTTCCCTTCACCGTTTTGAGAGTAGTGGTGATGAAATTATTTCCACAAAGTGATTAATAATTTAGGTATAGATACCTACATAATTTTACTAAAATTTAACATTAGTTAAGTAGTATTAATTGGCCGACCCACAAAAAGTTATTTTTGTGTTATCGAGGTTTTAAGTTTATGTGTGTACCTACCTATTGCTGCAGTGATATTGTATCTGGAATTATTTGAAATAACTATTGTCTACCTATGGGCTAATATACTAATATTTTCAAAAGTTAAGTTGTATTTATTACACAGACTAACGCATTTATTTGTTTTTGTTTTTTTTTTTGTTGAGTCCTTTCTGCTAAACTACGCCCAATTTCATTAACATGGAAATCAGCGTCGCATTTCAACCCTCGTGTGTGTTGAGAGACTGAAATAATTCGGTTTCCAAACCTGACTTTTTTTTTTTGGATGGGATGTCATCAAATGACTCCTCCCGCTCTGGGTGGAGCGGAAGGGAGTGTCAGACTCTTACTGACTAAAACCCACCCGTGTTCCTTCCTTAGCCCTTTATGTTCCGGGTTAGCGGTAACCCTTTCGGACAATCCCGCTGGTCCAAAAACCAAACCTGACTTGGCGGTGGCACTGCCATGCCCTCGGAATGGACTGAAAAACTACGTAGGTAGGTACTTAGAGCTGAAGGCAATTTCCGTAATTAAAATTGTTCAAAATGTAATCGCAATCTCATGTCAGCGACGACCAATGTTAAAAACTTGTCAAAAATGTAGGGAAATTAGATTAGAGCTATTGACAGATATATATGACAGATTGAGACTGAGATCAGACTGTGAACGTTCTTAAAATCACTAGCCCCGCGTTCCGAATTGCGTCAAAAGCAATTATATCGTGAATCCGGCCAACGCGCGACGTCACAAATAGTACTCAATAGTCCTTATATTTTGTGACTATTAAATTTGGTCGGATTCGCGATATAATCGCTTTTGACGCAATTCGGAACGCGGGGTAGAAGTGCCCTTCTGAAAGGCGTTGACATTACAAGGTAGGTTAGGTACAGTCACGAGCACTTGGCAACTTTCAATTGGGATTTTCTCGTGAAATAACGAAAGCAACGTTGAAATACGACACTTTACACAAACCTATGGGTTCGAAAATACTTTGTTCGTAATAACATAAAATTTCATTTAAAAATAGAGGAGAAACTCGTCTTTGAATAAAGCCAAGTGTATACATACTTATGCTCGTGACTGTACAGCCATCTGTCATTATAATTATATCAAGTATCAAGCTACCTGTCATACTAATTAGCAGGTAGGTATGGAGGTAGGTATCTAATGATATCTAAGCCACTAATTTGGTTATAATGAGCTATTCCTTACTAGGTAGGATATCCGACAGTTCCAAATATTTTAAATGTAGGTACAAATTTTAGTTTAAAATTGTTGCAACGTTATTTTTCAGTAGGTATACCTAACCAAAAAACTGCACCTACCTAGGTACTTACCTACCATAAATATATCGTATTTGTAAAAAAAATTATTACCGTAATAATATCGTAAAAAAAGGAACTGGAAAATTCACAAAATTAATTTTATCATCAAAAATAATATTAAAACAAGCTCCGCACATTTACAGTTAAGATTTATTAATAGTTAACAATAATTAACACTGAAATATTTTCATCTGTAGCCCCAAACATTTCCACGACCACCCAAAAATAAAATCTTCGAGACCACAGACAACAGAATACCAACAGTATACTAATTAAAGCCACCCAATGCTTTAAACTTAAAATGGCGGCAAGCTTGTCCTATCACAAAAAATGTTACTCAATTAAGACGCGCAAAATCACGGACTCAATACAATGATGAACAAACAGTCGGACATTACAATATAATAAACTGCCGACGAATATAATAAAACTAAGAAAAGTATAAATAGGAAAAAAAATTACTCAGCCAGGGCTCCGCCCCGCTGTGGGTATGTCAAAGCCACGCCTATAGAAGGGGGGTGGGTAGATTCATTCGCCAGTCGCCGCCGATTCGCGTATAGAGTTAGCGCTCCAAACGTTAAAACCTCTTTTGTAAAAATTCAATTAACTGTCAATATTATTTTTTATCTGCATTTTTTTTTGTCTGTCTATGTAATTGTTCCCGCGCGATTTTGACAATTCTGTTTTTAGATTTTTAAGGCGCGTTCGGTTTAGTGTCTGTGTTTAGTGAGTGTATGGACTGTTTGTTCAGTTTTTCTTTTATAGAAAAAAATATTGTTGATATGAAGGATTGATTTAGTGTATCAAGTGGGATTTTGTAGGAACGTAAGTATTTTTTTTTTATTCTTATAAGCCTAATGTCTTTCATTACCTTTATGGTTCTCGGCAACTGTTAAAAATAAAATGGAGCAGTTGATTCATTAACATTTATTTACATAATAGTATTAAACTATTAAATTCATAATATTTATAAAGCTATTGCCAAAATATTTTCCTAAACCATGAATCATGGGCGTCCATTTAAAATTCCGTAATGAATGATGACCATGATACATTAGCGTTTCACAAATTAATTTATTACGTGTTTAATTTATTAGCATCTGCCTCTGTAGAATTATTATAATTTATTCATTTTTTAATTTACAAGACACATTCCGTGTAGCGACGCGTTGGAAAATGACAAAAATTTCTTTATTAGGTATCGAAAATCTAAGTGTGAAAATAATAAAAGATACACAGGATTTTGTAATATCATGATTTAAAAGAGTGCCATTGGAGTTTCTTCTAAATAGAGATCTACGTTTTGGAATGGGCAACTAGCTTCAACTTTCTGACTAACTGACAGACTATTTGACAATTCAAAAGTGCCTGTAAATGGTTTTATTGAAATAAATCCTTTGAGTTTGATATAATAATACCAGCCTAAACTTGTCCCACTGCTGGGCAAAGTTGTCTTCTCATACAGAGAAGGCACGAGCATAGAAACACATGATTTAAATAGAGTTAAAAGCTAATGACCTATTTCCAACAACAAAAAGCATTTTTTTTGCTGAACAGGTTCATCAAATGACAGATAGGTTAGGTAAGTACATTTTGTTAAGCAAAGTGTCATTGGCCAATTAATCATCAAGAAAATTGACCTGTGAGCAAAAAAATCACAAAGTTTTATATTTCGATCTAAATACCTAATAATAAGATTAAACTTTTTAAGAATTCTATTTTTCGAATTTTATTTTTTAAGAAAACTAATGTCGTGACAATCTTTCTGACTTTCATTAAATTATACTGTTAACAAATAAATCTATCTATAACTAAACATATTATAAATTAAAGTGTGTGTGTGTGCTTTTCGTGTCTGTCTGTGACCGCGATATTTCTCTAAACTACGCCACAGATTTTGATGCAGTAACACTAACCTTTAGAGAATTTATTCCGGAAGTTTTTTAAGTATAATGATTTCATATTAAACCTATGGAAGTAGGCAAGTAGGTATATATAATAAAAAAAAACTCGATGTTTTGGCAAGTCGTAAAACCTTGTGGGGTAGGGGCGCGTGCTACTGACTGATAAATTGTTAAATATTAGAACAAGTTCTTTTAATGACAGATTCATTTTCACACATATGTAGTAAGTTCCGTCTTTCTCATAACCATAGGAGTGGTCATTCAATGTGCATTGTCTCTCACAGCTAATAATCCTGACAGTGTAGTGAAATCTCGACCATCTTGCGTATGAGGTTGCTAGTAATAATACTGGTGCCAAATGTTAAGCAAAATATCATTGGCCAATTAATCATCAAACAAATTTGTCATAATGATAAACCCACAAACTATTAGATCATCATCATAGTCTGCCAAGCCTTTTGGTTGGGGTCGCTTCCAATAAAACCGGAAGCAACTGAATACCAGTATTTTATACGGAGCGACTGCCTATCTGACCTCCACAACCCAGTTACTGGGTAACACGATAACCCTTGGTAAGACTGGTTGTCAGACTTAGTAACCTTTTGATATTTGATAGGACTTAGGACCAAAGAAACCAGGGCCGTTCAAAAGTGTGCATGGTTGACGATATCGTCAAAGTCGCGGGGAATGCCTGGATGAGGGACCGTGCTATGTGTTCTGGGTGCGCCCGGTGATGGGAAGTACTCCTCAAAGGAGGGTCCGGTGACGGACAGCAGCGGCGGGTTCACGGATGAGTCCTATCGCGTGCCTGTGTTCCCGCCGTAAGCGGCAGAGAAGGACACCGTGCAGTTTTACCGGGTTAGAGTCCCACATAACTGCACTAGCTATCTCCCCGTGGTAGTGCAGCCAAGAAAAAAAAAAGGAACGTACGGAACCGGGAAGTACGGCAGAAGAAAGTGGAAGCTCACCAGCGCCACCCACCGCCTGCCCCCGGCTGCCCTGCTTGGTCTTGGTAGGACCTAGCAGTGAGCGATTCTGAGCTGAAATGTTGATGAGGATGAACTTTTAAAGAATTATATTTATGCAAATGGTGCTCGTGGGTAAGTACCTAATAACAGCTGCACTGGTCGATCGATCAGGTTAAGCTACGCTTGCCGCGGTTGGTCCGTGGATGGGTGATCTTTAAACACCAAGACCCTTCCATGCCTCAGAAAAGCCGTTGGTCTCGGCTGTCATTCGTGGATCTTTGACAGTCGTTACGGGTCGCCAGAAGCTCTAAATGCTGGCACCAAGGGGTATCTTTATCACCCAGTAACTGGGTTGTGCAGGTCAGATAGGCAGTCGCGCCATGTAAAATACTGGTATTCAGCTGCATCCGGTTAGACCCCAACATAGTTGGGAAAAGGCATATGATAGATGATTTATGCGAAAAGATGACTATTTTCGGACTGTCATCAAATTGTATTGTTAAACAAATAAATAAGATAGTAATTGAGACTTATGTCTAAATAACAAAAGCCATTTTAGATATCAAAAAACGTGATAATTTATAACCAACATTATTTTTGTAGGTTTTATTTTGGTGATTAGCAAAAACAGGCTTTGTATCGACTTTTTGGAACTAAACGAGGACTGCTGCGTAAAATAAAATAATATTTAAAAGCTTCTAAGTGCGTTTACGCCGTACGGCATTTCATACAAACTTTCAAGCCCTTATTTTTCGAAATGAATGAACCGGAAAAGAAAGAAAGTAAGTAAGTCTAAGTAAGTAGGTAAGTCTTGAATATTTTCCATAGAAACGGAGATTTCCAGTTATCTTTTTTAAATAAGTCATTTCGAAAATGTTCTCTACTAACTTTTTAGACCTTTGTATCCTGCTTATGTATGAAGTTTCATTAAAATCGGTTCATTCATTTTGAAAAATAAGGGCTTAAAAGTTTGTATGAAATGCCATACGGCGTAAACGCTCTTAAGTGATGTTATAATAAAACTAGCATCTGTTCGCGACTTCGTCTGCGTGGACTCCAGTATTGGACCCCGATAGAAATTTAACATACTTAGATACATAACTACCTACATACATAAATTGATAAGAAGGTTATAACGTCGTCATCTTCTGTCTAGCCTTTTCCCAACTATGTTGGGGTCGGCTTCCAGTTTAAGCGGATACAGCTGAATACCAGTAATTTTTTTTTTGGTGGTCACCCATCTATGGACCAACCGCGGCAAGCGTAGCTTAACCTGATCGATCAACCTATGAGGCTGTTATTACTTAGCCAGAAACCTCTTTACTGGGATATTTTTTTCTACTGGGATTAAAAGTATCTTTTTATTAATATGTGTTTTTGAGATACATGAAGAAGCCTCCTCGTGAAGCGCAGTTTGTTCCGCCAGTTACTGAACTGAACCGAGCGCCCGGCGCATCCTGGACAGTCACACCCAACACCTTATTTGACTGGCCAATTCTTCCCTTGCGCTGATAGGGCTAACGCCCGCCTGGTTTGCGACCACCCTCCCACCGGAGACCGGCGTCAAGCAGCCTGCTGTGTTTCGTCGATGCGTGGGAGTTCCAGTGCCTTAGGCATCTTCTGGGCACGCTCGTTCCATCATAGACCTCATCCATCGCTTTCCATCAGGCGTGATCGAGGTTAAGAGTGGGAACATTTAGCAATAAAAAAAAAATTCCGTTCAACTTAGAAAAATAAATTATAATAAAATCGTTTTATTTCTTGTTATATGTATTTTAATCAAGTATCAAATTTAAATAAGAACCTACAATGTTAATGTAAAGCAACCTGAAAACCGGCCAAGTGCGAGTTGAACTCTCCGTATGGCCAAAACCATTGTAGTCTAATTTTTCCATGTTAAAGGCTATAAGTAATACTAGCAGCGCCCCGCGGTTTCACCCGCATAACTTTCAATCGTCGTTTCAGCCGATAGACGTCCACTGCTGGACATAGGCCTCCCCCAATTTGGGGGGGGGGGGGGGGTTTGCCATAATCGCCACGCTTGGCAGGCGGGTTGGCGATCGCAGTATGGTATGATGGTGGAATAAATAGAGAACGCTGCTGCCCATTCTCCGGTAAGACCCTTAGTCGGCTTTTACGACACCCATGTTACGTTTTAAACTTTCAATCCCGTGGGAATATCGGGATAAAAAGTATCCTATGTGTTAATCCTGGTTATAAACTATCTATGTGCCAAATTTCATCCAAATCCGTTCGGCCGTTTGTGTGAAATTAAATTAAATTAATTAAATTTGAACTTGTGAAATTTGCAACAGATTAGGTACCTAGTACATATTAGCCGGTTAAAAACATACAGCCATGAGACAGACAAACGGACAGGCAGACGGGGCGGGCGGCGGCGGCGGCGGCGGCATAGTACCTAACAGGGTCCCCCTGGCACGGTTTTGATACAGAATCCTGAAACGAAAACACAAAGAAGTTGGCAACCGCTGAAACCAATAGAAAAAAAAACCCGGCCAAGTGCGAGTCAGACTCGCACACGAAAGGTTCCGTACCACAAGGCATAAAACGCCGAAAAAAACGTTTATTTTATACCCCGTTAAATTATAACTTTATTTAATTTTTATTATTTTTTGCTAGAGCGGCAACAGAAGTAGGTACATCATCTGTGAAAATTTCAACTGTCTAGCTATCACGGTTCATGAGACACAGCCTGGTGTCAGACAGACAGACAGACGGACAGTGGATTCTCAGTAATAGGGCTTTTTCCCTTTGGGTACGGAACACAAACTAGACTTAGCTTAGGAAAGGCCTGAAGAACTGACTTTGATTTACCAATCAATTTTGACGGCATTTTCGCGTGGTTGTGACGCGTTGTTACTTTTTTGTGTTTGTGTTGTTTTTATGCGTCATGTTTGCCGCAAATAAACGTACTATTTTTTTAAATTGAAAACTTCTCTAAAACAACATACATTGCGATATTTACGTTGTTGAGCTCACAATTTAACATATGAAGCGATGGATTAGCAAAATCCTGCTGCAAAATGACTCAATTCAATGACATTGATGGTGTGTTACGCAATAAGACAGCGCGTTGGGCAATTTTGAGATGGGAAAGAACCATTGAACTCGCGACACTGTTACCGTAACCGACACCTCTGTTTCAAGTTTTGGCCATTATAAAGACATCAACGCGCGGTACGTTTTCTTGCGGAAGAATGACCTTCAAACATATTTATAAAATTACTATGCTTTTTCAAGATTTCACTTCTATCGGCACTCCTGGAATGCCATTGTTTTTTTTTTAGTAACTCCTAAATTCCGAATGGAACATTGGTTAACTCTTAAACGTAACAAAACGCCTTATTTTTACCGAAAAGTTAGGCTTTTTCTTTTTTTTTTCCTTTTGCGGATGGGAAATCATCAAATGACTCCTCCCGCTCTGGGTGGAGCGGAAGGGAGTGTCAGACTCTTACTGACTAAAACCCACCCGTGTTCCTTCCTTAGCCCTTTATGTTCCGGGCCAGCGGTAACCCTTTCGGACAATCCCGCTGGCCCGGCAGGCTTCGGCCCTAAGGGGCCCCTCCTTGATGCTGACATCTCTTCGAGGCGTGCGTGGAACACTTACGCGCCGTCCGGCACGGGCCTGGTCCTGATCGGACGGTGAGCTAGAAAGGGTAGACTGAGGTGAGACCATACTGTGTGATATTTAAATCATCATCTGTCTAGCCTTTTCCCAACTATGTTGGGGTCAGCTTCCAGTCTAACCGGATGCAGCTGAATAAGTACCAGTATTTTACATGGAGCGCCTATTCAGCTGCATCCGGTTAGACTGGAAGCTGACCCCAACGTCGTTGGGAAAAGGCTACGACAGGTGAACTATTGTCTTAGATGCAAAAGCTATCAAAACGCAACAATAATACCTCAGATAAAAGTTATCTGACCACTGAAAAATCAGTCCTAAGTTTAGGTAGGTACCCACCAATTTATTTAGGGTTCCGTCGTCTAGAATTCGTCGGTTGACGTCGGCGATGCGTACTAGATTGTTAATTAATTTATAATACTTACAAGAAAGAATGGTTTTGTAAATAAAACATTAATAATAATGTACAAAAACAATAAGTGTTATAAATTACCGTACGTCTAGACAAAGAAAAATACTAGAATTAATAGGTACCAAGTAATCTATTAGTATAGGTATACATAACTATACAAATAAAACATATATAACTCAAGAACGGCTGGACCGATTTGAATGAACTTTGATTTGTTGGATTTGTGTCCGCCCCGAATAGCAGAATCATCATTAAAACATTGTGTGAACGAAACAGTGTGTGAGTGTGTGTGTGTGTATGCGTGTGTGTGTTTATATGTTTGTTACTTCTTCACGCTCAAACGGCTGACCCAATTTTGATAAAACTTATAAAGGCGAAAGTTTATGAGTGTGTGTGTGTTTATATGTTTGTTACTTCTTTACGCTCAAAGGGCTGGACCAATTTTGATAAAATTTGGTATGGAGGTAGCTTATACCCGGGATTAACATATAGGCTACTTTTTGTCCCGATATTCCCACGGGATCGACACTTATGCGGGTGAAACCGCGGGGCACAGCTAGTATAAGTAATAAAATTAAGACGCAGAGGCAGTCGCATAAGTCCGAAAGTCTGACAACCAGTCTTACCAAGGGGTATATTCACCCAGTAACTGGTTTGTGCAGGTCAGATAGGCAGTCGCTCATCCAATTAGACTGGAAGTCGACCCCAATATAGTTGGGAGAAGGCTAGGCAGATGACGATGATTGTATAATAATTAATTATGCAAAATATTGTAAAACATTTTAAAAGAGTAACGGTGGAGTTTCTTGCTCATTCTTCTCCATACGAAATTACCTTTTGAAAGGAGAGACTAGAATCAATTCTAATTTTTGTAGTTTTACCATTATTTATTTCATGTTACTATTTTACAATTTAACACTAAACTATACATATTATATTATTATTCTATTTTATTATAATTTTTGACGTTTTTATGTGCATATCTATATAAATAAAACAAAGACGGGTTAGTTATAACATTTATATACTTAACCCAAAAAAGGCTGGACCGATTTTAATGATCTTTAATTTTATGGTTTTGTCTCCGCTCCCGAATAGCAGAATAACTATTAAAACATGGGAAAATTCACGAAAAAAAAATAAAGAGGATAATTAATTTTCTCGTACATTTTGTATGGAATGGCTTATTGATTCTAATACGGTATGAAGTTCGCTGGGGATTGTCCGAATCAGCGGGATTGTCTGAACAGCGGGATTGTCCGAATCAGCGGGATTGTCCGAACAGCGGGATTGTCCGTATGGGTTACCGCTGGCCCGGAACATAAAGGGCTAAGGAAGGAACACGTGTGGGGTTTTAGTCAGTAAGAGTCTGACACTCCCTTCCGCTCCACCCAGAGCGGGAGGGGTCATTTGATGATTTCCCATCCGCAAAAAAAAAAAAAGTTCGCTGTGTTAGCTAGTTTGAAATAAATGCTTTGACGTTGAATAAAAACGCCTTTCGTCGCATTGTACTTTTAAACTATGCAACGGATTGTGATGTGATTTTCACCTTTATTTAGAGAATTTATTCCGAAAGATTTATTTATATGTGTCGTCGTCGTCGTTTCAGCCGATAGACGTCCACTGCTGGACATAGGCCTCCCCCAATTTTGGGGGGGGTTGCCATAATCGCCACGCTGGGCAGGCGGGTTGGCGATCGCAGTATGGTATGATGGTGGAATACATAGAGAACGCTGCTGGCCATTCTCCGGTAAGACCCTTAGTCGCCTTTTACGACACCCACGGGAAGTAAGGGGTGGTGCAATTCTTTAAGTCCGGCACCACACAGACACCATATATATACACCATAGGTATATATTATATGTGTAATGAATTATTATTAAACTTACATAAAGTATAGAACTCTCCATGTTTTGTCAAGTCGCCAAAACTGTGCGGAGCAGGGTCGAATCGCTAGCTAGAATAGTTTTACTATCATTTGTTAAAAGTTATCTTTTAAGTAGGTAGGTATTTTTTTCTTTATACAAAATATCTTCATATTTCTTTATATTTTATTCTTTTTAAATAAAATCATGCGTTAACAAAAATTATAATATACTATAAAACAATACATATTCATGAATTAATAATGGTTTTAACCAATTAATCATTTTAACGCAATAATTAATACTTATTTGTATCGATCGCCATTATGTATACACAGTTGTGTATGATTGTATATACATGTGTCATACAATAGGGTGCGTCCACCAGTTGTCGTCCTTAGAATATTTTAATGAATAATGTAACTTTATCTCTAGCTAAACTTACTAATAATAAAACTGAAGAGTTTGTCTGTTTGTTTGAACGCGCTAATCTCTGGAACTACCGGTCGTATTTGATTTTTTTTGAGTTTATAGCCAAATTCTTGAGGTAGGCTATAAGTTATTTTTCAACACACTTGCTCGTAAAGTGGCTCTTATTGAACCGCTTTTAGGTCCATAATGCAGTGTATTAAAAACGCGTGCTTTTTCTTTACTTTAATCCACATGTGCTTTATTTCCACAGATAACTATTTACTAGTCGGAGATGCGCGCTTTTTTAATCTCATCAATTCACTTTTTTTTTAATAGTCTGTATTGTCCTTGGTCCCAAAATTAACTAATATTTATTTACCTTAAGGTGAATGCGCAGGGACCTCGGACAATTTAAGGTGAATGCGCAGTGGTCTACCACTGCGCATTCACCTTAAATTGTCCGAAATAACCTAAGAAAATTTGAAATTCAAATTTTCTTAGGTTTTTTGCAATTTTCAGGTCAGTGTCAGATTTGTATCTTGATCAAAATATGATTTGCGACTCTAACAGGTACCTACATCTTTACAGAATTATAATCATTCGAATCATTAATACATCTTTCTTATGGAAAAGTTCTTAGGGAAAAAATGCAACTAGAAAGATTCTATTCTAATGACTATAATTCTGTAAATACATATACAGAGCGTTAGGTTAAACGAGGGACATACTTTGAGGGGAGTTAGTACTCATGAAAATGAGCAACTTTTACTATGGGGCCGAACCTGAAATCGCAAAAAAAAAAATCAGCTGTTCAGTACATTTTGACGAGCTATGCGAACATAAATGTAGGAAACGGCTGATTTTTTTTCGCGATTTCAGGGTTAATCCCATATTAAAAGTTGTTCATTTTCATGAGTACTAACTCCCCTCAAAGTATGTGCCTCGTTTAACCTAACGCTCTGTATATTATAGTCGCGAATCATATTTGATCAAGATGCAACCTGATACTGACCTGCAAATTACAAAAAACGTAAGAAAATTTTAATTATTCACCTAAAATTGTCCGTGGTCCCTACCCGAAACCAAACGGAAAAGACCCTGACTGGCGTTCTATCATTGCGAATTCTCACTGAACTAATTTAGGTATATTTCTCTATGCCAATAGTACTTTCTAATTCCATACTAACTAAACTACAATTGTTTTTTTTTTACAATGTTTTTACATGCTCTGTGGTCAGTGCTTTTATTTACACTTGCGCGCGCATTGCTAGTGCTGGCTATGCGGAAAGACAAAACCAGCGCGCCATTTTCCATACAAGGTATTATTTAACAATACAAGTCTGTTTTTTTCCTCGCAAGTGTGTTGAAAAACGTCGTATGAAACTCGTGTGCATCGATCATTAGACTCTCGACTTTCTTATCGCACTCGCCTGCGGCTCGCGCGAATAATACCGCCTCGAGCATAATGATCAACATAGCACACATGTATCATAATGTACTATTACATTAAGCTTAGACCCTTAGAAGCCGACTAAAAACTAAAAAAGTCAGAAAGAACGCTAAGCAAAAACGAAGTAATAGCGCGGGCGATGCAATGCGACGGGGGAACAATAAATTTCACGCGGACGAAGTCGCGGGCAGAAGCTAGTCATAAGATAAATAAAGGAGACCTTAATAATATTAATCTGAGAGCGATAAATAAATATAATGAACATATTTATGTGTTTATACTGTAGACTATAAATTGTTAATTATTCTAATAAATAAATTAATTAATGGATTAATAAACATTTCACACTTCTAGACCCGACACTATAAGTTGTATTGTGTATCTTGAATGTAATCATGACATACATAAATCACTTTTATGTATTATACACACAACACTTAATGACAATGAAATATTTTTATGCATGCATGAAACGAACATTTAGCAAACAACATTATCAGCCTATAAATGTTCCCACTCCTGGGATACAGGCCTCCTCTCAGTGAGAGGGAGTGGGCCGTAATACACCACGCGGCCTCAGTGCGGGTTGGTAGATGTCACTCAAACATGCCTTCGAATTTTTGTTATAGGACATGCCGGTTTCCTCACGATGTTTTCCTTCACCGTTTTGAGAGCAGTGGTGACGAAATAATTTACGCATAGTAATTGTACTTATATGCTGAAAAATAAATATTTCTTTACATGCCGCTGACCCCTCCGTGCCTCGGAAAGCACGTTAAACCGTTGGTCCCGGCTGTCATTCGTGGATCTTTGACAGTCGTTACGGGTCGTCAGAAGCCCGAAAGTCTGACAACCAGTCTTACCAAGGGGTATCGCATTACCCAGTAAATGGGTTGTGGAGGTCAAATAGGCAGTCGCTCCATGTAAAATACTGGTATTCAGCTGCATCCGGTTAGACCGGAAGCCGACCTCAACATAGTTGGATAAAGGCTAGGCAGATGATGATGATGCTGAAAAATAAATTACTTATTAAAATTCAACTATGAGGCAGCAGTAGCATAACTAAAAACATATAATGCGACTTGATCTTCTATAGCTTATTAAGACCCGGCTTCTGAAACCCTGTTCAAACCTCTTATCAGTGAATCTGTCATGTCTCGTGTTGGTTGTTATGACTGGTTGTCCAAAACAGCTCAAACCGATCATATCACAAGACATGAAATTAGGAAACGCTTTAAATTGAACAGCTTTCCAGAAAATGAGTCAGGTTATAAATACGCATTATTATGCATCTTGCCTTTTCCACAAAAATATTTAAGGCTTGAGATGCAAGGTTTTCGTAACTTTGAAAATCAGTTTATGCGAAAACTATGTCGGCAAATAGCTTTCGCATAAAAAAACTCGGGCACATTTTTGGTGCAGTGCTGTAAAACGAGCAGTGGCGGTACGACCATGAGGTCTACGAGATGTACGATGAGCCTAATATAATTAAAACCATCAAAGTAAGGACGTCTTCGATGGGCAGGACATGTCGCAAGAATGGGCGAGACCAGTGGCCTTAGTGTGAGTTTTTCGACTCACGTTCGATTGCGAGCGCGTTAGAATTTTGTATGGGAAATTAGGTTTCTCCTAGTGATCACCAGGTGGCGCTATAACTTTTTTCCCATATAAAATTCTAACGCGCTCGCAATCGAACGTGAGTGAAAAAACTCACACTAAGCCTCCAGAGCATCCAAACGTTTGCTGGATAGAAAACCGGCCGGTCGGAGAAGTCGAGGGCGGTCCACGCTCAGATGGTCGGATAGCGTAGACCAAGATTTAAGAACTGTTGAAGTGAGAAATTGGAGAGAAAAAGCAGAAAATAGGACGTTGGAAAAATATACTAGAGGCAAAGGCCCATGCGCGGCTGTAAAGCCTTAGATGGTGATGATATGTTGGTAAATTCTATTGTTTTCCGTATAATTTTATTTCTGATTTTATACTTCAAAGAAACTCTGCCTCGTTTAAAATCTATTCCATGGACAAAACCACACAGGAGCTGTCAGCATATAGCCATATGCATTTATTTGTTATGGCTGTCAACTCTTGCAAATTGTAGAACTCAGCGGAAGGAAATGACTCATTGCGGTGCTTATTCGATAAATTATCGAGTCTTTAGCTACGAGCGAACAATTGTGGACTTGCCGAGTTATTAACAATCATGTTATTGAAATGGAAGAAGTAGTCGGTGATTATTTGGCGAAATTACTGAACAATGAAAGTGGACGTGTTAGAAGTTTGATTCATTTTTCCAAATCATTTCATTCATCATTGAAAAGTCTTTGAGTCCTTGGGGTTCAAGATCAAAGTCTGTGGTTGGTGTTATCGATATCGAGGACGTAGTTAGTTGCGAAGATTACATGTAAGGATATATACCTGTCTGTAAAAGGACATAAATGAGGCCTTGCTTGAGTGACGATATAACAGCAGAACTGCCAATCTTGCTTTTTATACGCGTTTCTAACAACGTATGAGCTATACGCGTACTAAGTCATGCTGACACGAGAGAACCAGGAGGAGAAATCCACGTAGGTGACACATACGTGGACCACATTATTATCTCTTGTCCATAATTGTGGTCGGCGCAATATAATGGCTTTTTCTCCCACAATTCTCTATTAGTCGTCATCTCGGTAGTCACCCCCTTTCTAGCCATACCATGTTTAACAGACTTAAAAAAATGTAAAATGTGTCGTTGGTTCCGCATTTTTGTTTTTTGACACCGACTTCTGAAATTAAAGTTATTTATCACTTTGTAGTGTTTTTTTTTTAAGTCTGTTGTTTTTTTTGGTAAAAAAGTTTTTATTTTTCTCTTTTTAGTTGTACCTACCCCACACAAATTGAATTAACACTAGTGCATTGAAGAATTCAAGACTCCGACTAGAAGAATCATCAAAATATGCATAGAAATACCGGAGTTCCAGTACATTTATGCATATAACTTCGTACATAAGAATAATTACCGAATGTATTATATACTAAAACCTTCTTAAAAGTATGTAGATTACATTAATGAAAGATATATCAAAATTGCTACATTAGTTTTTGAGAAAATCGTGGACATACAAACATACATAGAACCTTCTTTTTTGAAGTCGGTTAAAAAAGCGCCTCAATACGCTAATGAAATACGTAAAGAGAGACTTAGAAATTAAAATTAAAATTAAAATTATTTATTGTGGTTCTGTAACCACAATAAATAATTTACTTACCTGTGTAAAATATGGTGTTATAGGTTATAAAATGAAGAACATCCTTCATCATGCCTTTAGGCATAGAATAATTAAGAAATTTTCCAACATTCATTTAGTAATAGTTAATATATTAGTAATCAATCATTTAAAAAAATTACAATAATTTAATAGTAATTAATATATTAGTCATTCATATGTCAATATTTAAAACAATAGGCAATAATTTAATAATACTTAATATATAAATTACTTCGTAATAATACTTAATATACCTATAGAACGTTCGTGTACCTTAAATTCTGCCGGCCAACTCTATTGCATTAGTTGTAATCGAGGATTTAAAACTAAATTCGTAATGTCGAGTCATGTTACACGCTAGGAAATAATAATAATTCAAAGGGTCGCCGTTATCGAAATCGAATGGAGGACTATACTGGGTAATAAGACACCCCTTGGTAAGACTGGTTGTCAGACTTCTGACTTCTGACGATCCATAACCTATTGTCAAAGACATCATCATTCACAGCACGTGGGTAATAAATATACTGAACAGATTTCAAAGTTAAATGATTGTGCTTGATAAAGTACCTTTCATATCTTTTTAAATAAACGGATCCGTGGGCAGAGTTAACACTAAAAATAAAATAAATAATATGAAGGGGTTACTTACAAGTTTTCATACGTTTTGAATGCTTTTCATCGTTTGTGGTTACGTGAAGCTATATTCAATGAACGAGTAGTGTGCTTACCGCAAAGTTATTTGCAACGATTCATTCTTTATAGGGACGCGGAGGAATTTTTTGATGCCCTATGATTATTTTGCTTATTGTTTTTTATATATATATCTATACATATTATTTTAAATTTTAGCTTATATTATATAAATATTGTTTTCATTCAGGAAATAAATAGTAAAAAAAAATCTTTACGAGTCTTGTTGTTGTTTAAAATGTGAAATGGTTGATTTTGTTTATTTTCTTAAGTAGATTTGTGCAAGCAGTTTTACACGTCAATCGTATTTTAAAAACTAGATGAGGTCGGCGTTTCCTATCTGACTACTCTGAGAAGAAAGGCCGAAACAAACTCAGAGGTCACAGTTTCTTTTAAAAGTCCAGACATAGTTTTGGTCAGATTATGTGATGACCATGTGGGTTAGTGTCATTTTAAAGTTACATAATTAGCCTATAATGTTCCCACTGCTGGGATACAGGCTTCCTCTCTTCAAGAGGGAGTGGGCTGTAATCCACCACGCGGGCCCAGTGCGGGTTGGTAGATGTCACATGTCTTAAAATTGTTGGTTCTGGAAAATGCCAGTTTCCGCACGATGACCTTCACCGTTTTTGAGAGCACTGGTGCCTGGCCCACTGGTAATAACCTCGACTTATGAGACTTATGACTTATGGTTATGGGTTCGAACCCAGCTAGGGTAATAAAGAAAATACAAACATGACAAAAATAGAGCAGCAATATTAAAAAAATCTTGTATAATTAAATTTCAGAGACCAACTTACATTTCTTACATTTAATATTAAAACTCAATATTGGTACCCTACCCAAATATCATAATACTATGATATACACCCTTTTTTAGGGTTCCGTACCTCAAAAGAAAAATGGAACCCTTATCACTTCATTGTTAGTTTGTCTGTCCGTCTGACAAGAGCCTTTTTCTCAGAAACGCGTAGAGTTATCAGGTTGAAATTAATATCAAATAATCAGGGCTGAAATCCCTTATAGCAGTGAAAAAATCAAACTTCTAAGTCAACGCAATCAAAAGATACGGGCGTTTATGTTCCGAAATCAAAACCTATAGGGTACTTCCCGTTGACCTAGCATCATGAAATTTGGCAAGAAGCCATATCCTGTAGCACAAGTACTTAATGGAAAAATCTGAAAACCGTAAATTTGAAGTTAAA
Source organism: Mesoligia furuncula (assembly GCA_916614155.1). Taxonomy (NCBI): domain Eukaryota; kingdom Metazoa; phylum Arthropoda; class Insecta; order Lepidoptera; family Noctuidae; genus Mesoligia; species Mesoligia furuncula. Next base: position 3,250,462 of record OU744818.1, read on the forward strand.
TTTAAAAAAAAAAAAATTACAACTATTTACAACAAATTTGTACGGACCCCCAGGTGCGCGAGTCCGACTCGCACTAGACCGAATATTTTATTAAATGTAAGTGATCGAAGCCATAACAAAGTTACAATAAATCCAAAGAAAACCATTTTCCGGTTTCCCCACTACTTAGTGATAAATAATTACCTAAACCATTAATTGGGTCTCTCACCCTAAAGTAATTTTGTTTACATAAATGCCGTAATTAAGTTTAAAGTGTAATTAATATGTCTTTTGTTACAATTGAGCCTCATTAGTGATATTTTTGGTCTTCTTCTTCTTCTTCGTGTCGCTGGCACGACTGTATTTTAAATCTTCTTTTCCCAATACTTTGCCACTTCCACGGCGTTGTCAGTGGCAGCGCAGAGGTCACTTTGACTGCATGTTTTGGGACACAGAGGGCAGGATACGAGGTGGAGCATGGTTTGTGACACAGCTCCGCAATCACACCCTTCTGCTGTTCCGTCAAGGTAGCCCCACTTTACCAGGTTGGACTTACATCTTCCCACTTGTGTCCGGAGACGCTTCAGAGACTTCCAAGTGGGCCACGGAAGGTTACACCCTGCAGGGAGATGCTCCTTTGGTGGTAGGTAGTGAGTAGGAGGGGGAAGAGTATCCTGCCACAGTTTGCAACGGGTGTCGGCCGGGTTTCCTGACAGAGACGCTGTCGATTTCAAAAAGCTGTGTCTGCTTATTAGCCGTTGCGTTGGTAGCTGTGCGCCAGATAGTGGATGTCTGGTATCAGACTCTTGTTTGAGTTTCTCCACTGCGCATGCATATTTTTGGTTATAGCGTAATTTATTATGATTTTATACAAAAAACTATCTTCTGGCCCCAACTTCGTCCGCGTAAAATTTTATTGTTACCACCCACCCCGTCACATCGAAACGCGTGCCCGCGCTATTACTTCATTTTTAGGGGTAGGGTAAAAAAGGGGCCCTATTACTAAGACTTACTAAGACTGTCTGTCCGCCTGTCTGTCACCAGGCTGTATCTCAAGAACCGCGATAGCTAGACAGTTGAAATTTTCACAAATTATGTATTTCTGTTGCCGCTGTAACAACAAATACTAAAAACAAAATAAAATTCATATTTAAGAGGGGCTCCCATACAACAAACGTGTTTTTTTCGGCGTTTTTGCCTTGTGGTACGGAACCCTTCGTGTGCGAGTCCGACTCGCACTTGGCCAGTTTTTTCTTTTTTTTTCTTTTTGCTCGGCTTCTAAGAGTCCTAGCGTGAAGTTAAGTAGCCTATAGCCTTCCTGAAGACTTCGGCTATCAAATACAAAAGGAATTTTTCAAATCCGATTGATAGTTCCAGAGGTTAACGCGTTCAAACAAACAAACTATACCGAACTGCTATTAGTATATTGATAAATAGTACAGTATTTTTATCTCACGAAGCGACGCGCGCTTTACTTGTGGTTACTACAATCTGTCAAATTTCTTTAATAGATTTTCAACTTTATCGCTATCTGTATAAGGTTCAAAGTTGATTGGGAAAATTTGACAGTTTCGGGTAGCTTGATGTGCTGGCGTCTACGTCTGTACAAAAAAGGCTGTGAATGTGTTGTGTAAGCGCAGGAGCTCTCGGTACCGTCCGTGACAATGGCGAAGTCAGAAGTGTGTGTGTGTGTGATGTGCTGACGCTACCCGTCTTCACGCACACGTTCACAGTGTGTTTGTTAGTTACCACAAATAAAGTCCGTGTCATGTGAAAAAAATAGTGTAACTAATATTTAATTTGATGCGAAACGCGCTTCTGAGATAAAAAATACTGTATCATCGTCATTACTTGTAACACCAAACGGGGTGAATATCCCTATTCACTCCGTTTGGTGGTACAAGTACCACATAAGAGGGACGCAGGGGTGAATTGGGACAAAACTTTAAAATGGATTTTAGCGTTGAAATAATACAGTTTGTTTTCGAAGAGGACACATAATCGTTAATTATAATACCTACACACATTAGACTCCTTTATGGCAACAAACTGTAGATATTATTTCAATGTTAAAATCGCTTTTAGTGTCTAAACACACTATGCCGAAGATACGCGACCGAAGTTCGGCATGATTACGCCTGCAATGCTATTTGAATTACTGACGACACATTATGCCGAAATTACGTTGCGTTATAGCGTACAGCCGAACTTCGATCGGGCGTAAGTTCAGCGGCAATTCGGCGGCAACGTATTCTGCAGAGCACACATTACCTATACGCGACCGAAGTTTGGTTCGATTGCCGAAGAAGATCAGGGGCGGGGAGCAGCGGCAGGCAGGCATGCCCGCGCCCCGCGTGTGCGCAACTGAATTTCTGCCGCGTAAGATCGGCACTTATGGTGTGTCATATCAGCCGAATTCGTTGGAACGTAAAATCAGCCGCGGAAATTCGGTCGCGTACCTTCGGCGTAGTGTGTTTGGACACTTAAAGTTTCGTCCCGATTCACCCCTGCATCCCTATTCACCCCGTTTGATGGTACTATTTATTCTGTGTTTCGGCAGCCATTTTGAATTTCACGAATATTCGTTTTTCTTTCCTCACAACACGGATAGAGCAACTTGCAAAACGCTATTCTTTTGTTTACACCGCCGAACAAGCTTACTGTGGAAAACAAAGAGCGAATCAGCATAAAGTGACAATGTTTCCATTTAAAATGTGTGACTAATAACATATCTTACACTAATCATGTAATTTATCGCCGCAAATATGTATGGCGGGCGTTATTTCTAGTTAAATGAGGTTGTAGCACCTTTTTGTGTTGGTAGCATATTCTTTTGCTGTGCCGTTATGTTGGTATCATGTTCTCAGTGATTGCTGAATGAGTATAAAGGTCACAGCACACATATATCAAAACGTAAAGGGATCGGCACCGTATCAACTCGAGCCGTTCAGTATTCTTTGTATGACACTCCCTACTGCAACGCACACTAATCGGAATCGTAACGTAATCGCCTCGCCTCGGGACAACCTCACGAACCGTGGTGCAGTGCGTTACGGCTCGTCGTCCCTGCGCTTACGTGTCTCCGTACCCGAGCTTACGTCTCTTCGTCCACCCTTGCCCCTCTCACCCCTCCGGCGTGCCTGCTGCACCATCAACCAGTGGTCGGCGAGCTGTAAGCGCGGCGTCGCCTAACCGTAGCCGAGTCGACGTATCGGAGCTTCTGATCCGCTTTGATTACGTGCTTACGTTAGGATGACGCCTGTTTGACGGCGAGGCGAAAGGCGATACGGTGCCGATCCCTTTCCGATTTGATACGAGTGCTAACACCTTAAACCTCCGTGGCTTGCCGCGGTCGGTCAGTGGATGCGTGACCATCTTTACCCACCGAGACCCTCCGTGCCTCGGAAAGCACGTTAAGCAGTTTTTCCCGGCTGCATCATTCTTGGATCTTTGACAGTCGTTAGTCATCAGAACCCCTAAAGTCTGACAGCCAGTCTTACCAAGGGATATCGTATTACCGGATATCGTATTTTTGAGCCTGAAGGATCGTCAACAACAGAAATAAACGGATAAAAACAATGTGGTTGTAAAATAAGGTTTTATTCATATAATAAACGGATAAAAACAATGTGGTTGTAAAATAAGGTTTTATTCATATTGATTTAGTGATTTTCAGCTAGAGTTATGCTCAACTTATTTGACTAACTGGCCACTCTGAATTTGGAGGACCTAAACACAATAAACGCAAGTTTAGAAACAATAAAAGCATATGATCGACTACAGTAAACAAAATCAGAAAAATATATGATATTCTTCAGGATATATGCTAGGTAGATAGTTTGATGAAAACAAATTTGATACGATAGAAAAAAATCAGGAAGATACCTCTAAGAACCGTCTTTTTACAATAAAAACCATACTAATATAACAGAAGAAAAAAAAAACAACAAAGCATCAAAATTCAAATCCCCACCCTTATTGATCGAAGTCCCCACCTGACAAAAATGTTAAACGTCATATAATTCACGGAACGGCCGCTAGATGGAGCTAACAACCTGGAGCGTCGCACGCGCATTGTTTATCGCTCATAGATCTACTGAATGATTAAGGAGATCGTGATGCAACGCTGTTTGTGTATTAAAGCGTTGGTTGTTTGTTTGTTTGTTATTAATCTGTAATTTGTTATTTAAGTGAGGGAATGAATGGTGAGAGAAAATGTTAGGTGGGTACAGGGTTCCTAATTATTGTTTATGGGTACTCACTTCCAACAAACTTCGTTTATTAATATAGGTACATACCTAACATACAAACTAAGGTACAGTCAGCTACAAAAGTCGATACACTTCAGTTTTTTTAGTCTCAGTTATTGAGCAAAATATTAACACTTCTGTTTTTTTAAACCAAATAAAACCAAACCAAATATAAGGGCAATCGACCACGTCAACAGCCTTTTTTTTTTGCGGTTGTGAAATCATCAAATGACTCTGCTCTGGGTGGAGCGGAAGGGAGTGTCAGACTCTTACTGACTAAAACCCACTCATGTTCCTTCCTTAGCCTTTTATGTTCCGGGCCAGCGGTAACCCTTTCGGACAATCCCGCTGACCCGGCAGGCTTCGGCCCTAAGGGGCCCCTTCTCTGATGCTGACATCTCTTTAAGGCGCGCGTGGAACACGTACGCGCCGTCCGGCACGGGCCTAGTCCTGTTCGGACGGTGAGCTACCCATTACTCTCTGTCCGTAGGCCCGCGCATATACGGTGGCCGCGAGTCGTCACGCGGCTCCCGACGCCCGGAGCGTCTCCCGCGGCGGCTGGGACGGGAGGCTCTCTCCCTCATCCATCCCGCCACCTCCTTCGCTAGCATGCTCAACGTCCTTGCGTCAACAGCCTTAGGTTAGGCTTAGCGATCATCGCAGGTAGGCAGCGATGATTTTTAACAGCAACTGGATGAGCCCACCTAAGAATATCTAGCTAAATGGCATGCGATTAAAGAGACCTAGATTCAACAGTGGACTCATATTGCATAATTAGCCTATAATGTTCCCACTGCCAGTAGCGGCGCTAAGACGGTGCGAGCGGTGCAACAGCATCGGGCGCCGTCATGAGAGAGGCGCCAAAATCAACCGAAATGCGACCACCAGTGATTGGTGATAGTAACTTACTACAGGGTTATTGATAAAACATTAACAACCTTTTAAGAGGTCATTGTACTCATCATTATGAACAACTTTTACTATGGGACCAAACATGAAATCGCGGAAAAAAAATCAGCCCCTAAAAATCCCTACATTTTGACCAGATAAACGAACATAAGTGAACAGCTGATTGTTTTTTCGCGATTACAGGTTTGGTCCCATAGTAAAAGTTGTTCATAATGATGAGTACAATGACCTCTTAAGAGGTTGTTAATGTTTTACCAATAACTCTGTATAACGATCGAACTTACGATCGTCCACAAGCAAACAAAAGCAAGCAAGAAACTGCATATGCATATATCATAGGAACATGGTACACAGAGGGGCGCCACGTCAAGATTTTGCACCACCTAAAAAAATTCTAGGGCCGCCGCTGCCCACTGCTGCTCTCTTCGAGAGGGCGAGGGCTGTAATCTACCATGCAGGCCTGGTGCGGGTTGGCATATTATGTCACATGTCTTCGAGTTTTTGGTTCTAGGACATGCTGGTTTTCTCACGATGTTTTCCTTCACCGTTTTGAGGACTGTTATGGTCTGATGGTGAAAAGCATCCGCATCAAATGCGTTGTGGCATCAGGTTGCCGATGCTTTTGCCCGGGAAAATCAAAATTACCAAATAATTATGTAACTTTGCCTCCGGGCAAGCGTGATATATCGTCAGTAAAACATGCCCAAACAACGATAATATATAAATTACAGACACACAAACACACAGACGTTTATAAGACGTAGTAAAGCTTGTCTGTTTGTTAGTTTGTTTGTTCAGAACAAGATTTATGATTTTGAGATCGTTGCGGCCGGTTTTTTAATTAGTTTTTCAAATGTAAGATTGGTTTTTGTTGGTGGAAATGGTCTGTGTAGGTACGCCTTTAATTCTTAAATGGCGTCGATAGATGTTTTAGCTGTCGTTAAAACGTGAAGTTTTCTGAAGATTCTGTGCTATCCGTGCCCCGGGAAAACATAAAATCATTTAGAATTTTGCCAAACTATTCATCGAAACTTTGTTACTTTTTTGATTTTTCGGAGGCATATTTTTATTACTGATTTTCCGTATTTGAGCAAGTTACCCTTGACACCAATATGTGCAGTCATAGGTATTCATTCTGGTATTAAGTCTGTGTGGTGCCGGACTTAAAGAATAGCACCACTCCATACTTCCTGTGGGTGTCGTAAAAGGCGACTAAGGGGCGTACCGGAGAATGGGCAGCAGCGTTCTCTATGCATTCCACTACCATACCATACTGCGATCGCCAACCCGCCTGCCAAGCGTGGCGATTATGGCAAACCCCCCCTTTTGGGGGAGGCCTATCAGTGGCCTAGCAGCGGACGTCTTTCGGCTAAAATGATGATGATGATGAGGTTTAATTCAAAAGCGATTATTTTCTGTCAATATTTTTAGTTTCTTTAAATAAATTTAAAAAAACTTGTGATGATGGAAACACTAGTGTTGCCCTTCTGTTTTACATTTAAGTTTGCCTGGTTGTCTGCCTAGCCTTTTTCCGACTATATTGGGGTCGGCTTCCAGTCGAACCGGATGCAGCTGAATACCAGTATTTTATATGGAGCGACTGCCTATCTGTGGATAGCATTTAATTAGTTTATTGTAAGTGTAACATTCAGAGCACCAAAACTATTAGCTACCAAACGTATTGCCGTAATAGTCACCCAATTTTAGTATATGTACAGTCAGATAAAATAATCTAGCCGTTTGGGGTTGACACACTAGGGCCATGGGGTCCGAGTGCCCACTTGGCTTTTTGAGATATCGCCTAGCGGTTAGTCGACTCTTCACGTGACCAGAGGGCTGGCCTATTTCTTGGCCAAAGAATTAGCATTGCCATTCAACGTGGCAATGCTGCCAGCCTTTTGGGCACTGTTCCTGTTGACAGCGATGTGGACGGATTTTTTGATGCCCTATGATTGTTTTGCTTATTTTTTCATATAAGTACCTACATGTACGGTCGAATAAGCTATTTGGTATAGTTAATTCTTTTACACCACGCTATTAAGGATGCCATAAGATGAAAAAGTTATAACGCACAAAATAAAACTAAATATTGGCAGTGTAGTGGAAAGATGAATATTTTTACCTGTAGCTTGTTCGACCGTACATATTATTATTTTAAATTTTAGTTTATACTTGCTTTTGCCCGCGGCTTCGCTCGCGTTAAGTAATATTAAAAAAAAACTAATACATTTACATCCGCCATTCATCCCTTATTTTATCCCCATGGGGGTAGAATTTATAAAAATCCTTTCTTAGGGGATGCTAACGTCATAGTAGCTATATGCATGCAAAGTCTCAGCCCGATCTGTTTAAAATTGAAAAAGTTTCATACAAACTTTCATCCCCTATTTTATCCCCTTGGGGGTAGAATTTATCAAAATTCTTTCTTAGCGGATGCCAACGTCATAACATCTACTTGCATGCCAAATTTCAGCCCGATCCCTCCGGTGGTTTGGGCTGTGCGTTGATAGATCACTATGTCAGTCAGTCACCTTTGAGTTTTATATATTTAGATTACCTATGTAAATATTATCTTGATTAAGTAAATAAATAACGCGTTTTGCTAGACATTTTGTAAGTTAAGAAAATTTTTGTTACCTTCAGAAATCGTACAGTGAAAAGTAGCGCAGAAGCCATTCGATAATCCACTCTAAGAACCCAACCTTTCCTTTGGAGGGGTTTCTGATTATACAAAACAAAATTTCAATTTTGCATAAACAACCACGCGATATTGTACTTCTATTAATAAATTATTAGTAGCAATAAGAGCTATGGGAAAGCGCGCTATAAATTATTGGCAATATTTAGCCTGTATTAATTACTCCCACGATAATTATGTTGAGGTTCAGCTGGGATGGCAAGAATATACAACGTTATTTTTAGTATATGCGAAACCTGAATAAGGTTTGTTCAGTTACTTATTCTGAAGATAGGCTAGCTGCATCCGGTTAAACTGGAAACCGATACCAACATAGTTGGGAAAAGGCTAGGCAGATGATGATTGTGATGAAGTAATTTACACAAAGTAAAGCGCCTGTCTGGGTTTGAACCTGGGACTCGAAAGTCACGGCCGTTACCACTGGGCCACCACTGCTCTTGTGTTACAAATATTATAAAAAACAAACATACATAGGCTGATAAACACATTACCACTCCTTTGCGTCGCGCAGTCGGGTAAAAATAGCTGCGCCCCGCGGTTTAACCCGCGTAAATGTCGGTCCCGTGGGAATATCGGGATAAAAAGTAGCCTATATGTTAATCCAGGGCGTCAGCTACCTCCATACAAAATTTTATCAAAATTGGTCCAGTCGTTTGAGCGTGAAGAAGTAACAAACATATAAACACACACACACAGTCACAAACTTTCGCCTTTATAATATTAGTGTGATAAACTACTACTTTCAACATTTCAAACAATTGAACGAACAGAAATTGGAGTGTAAACCTTACGTGACACCTTCAAAATAACGCTAGGGGGGCGCGGCCGCTCCCCTACACATTTTTTGTCACGCCAATTTAGTCCAACGCCTTGTATTTGGCTATTAAAATACTTTCCTTTGCTTGGTCGGGTGAGTAATAGAATAACGTAAAATACTGTGTGTGTACTTCCATTCCAAATCCGAGGGTTTTGAAGGGAACTCCTAATCAACTCAGATGTGTCTTCTCGACATCCGTATGTCACTAACGGGATGCAGCAGAATACCAGCGTCAGGTATTGTACCTGGCATATGCCGAGCTGGACTCCCTTTTGGTGCAACCATGAGACACCGCCCAGTAGTGATCGACCGTTATAGATGTGCATGAGCTAGGTGTCTATGGGTCAATTTATCTTTTTATTCTTTGTTTTTTTTTTATTTCACCTGTTTTTAATGTTTTTTAATACCTGTGTTGTGTCTTTTGTTGCATTGAATAAATGTTTTATCTATCTATGTAATCCATTGCTTCCTATGTTTTTAATAATGTCTGCTCTACAACGCAACGTAGGTAAATAACGCAATGAATACCTATAGCTGAACTGTCATTTTGACATAAATTTTGATGTAGGTATGTCAAAATGACATACTTACATCAAAATATCAGTTCACATTTTATATGTTACGCAATTACCCCTCCCCCCCTTCCCCTATCCTTCCTTCCTTCCTTTTCCTTACTTTGAAAAATATTAAGTTTATAATGTCAAAATGAAAACTATATTACTGGTAATTGAACCTGCACTTATATCCGCTTAAAAGCGTTTACGACGTACGACATTTCATACAAACTTTCAAGCCCTTGTTTTTCGAAATGAATGAACGGACTTTAATGAAACTTCATGCGCTTAAGCAAGATACAAAGGTCTAAAAAGTTACTTAAGAACATGTTCGAAATATCTTATTTAAAAAAGATAACTGGAAATCTCTGTTTCTCTTACGAGCGTTTACGCCGTACGGCATTTCATACAAACTTTCAAGCCCTTATTTTTCGAAATGAATGAACCGATTTTAATTAAATAAGCAGGATACAAAGGTCTAAAAAGTTAGTAGAGAACATTTTCGAAAAATAGTGTTACGATGATATTGTTTAAACGTTTTTGTTCTGTTTTTATAACTTTAAATTGTAAACACACAACTGGCGGGGTGGATTTAATTAATTGCCCCTTTTTTATATTAACATTTATAATTATTATTTAGTTTATTTACGTTTATTATTATTTTTCATTTATCTATATAGTGTCGATGTCAGATAGCAATGACGACAGCGACACCGAAAGCTTTTTATCAGCCTGTAGTAATGACAGCTTTGTTAGCTGCCCGTCTCTTGCTGACACGCTTGAATCTCAGTTTTTCGATGTACCAAAGAATTTCAATGTAGTCCATATAAATGCCCAGAGTATTCCGGCACATTATTCTGACATGCTAGTGAACCTAGACTGTAAGAACATCCATGCCATCCTTGTCTCAGAGTCTTGGCTAAAGCCGTGTCTCCCTTCTGCTTCCTATTCCTTGCCGGGTTTTCAACTGATAAGAAATGATCGCTCGAGTGGCGTTGGCGGCGGTGTTGCCATATACCTTCGTACACATATTCCTTTTTCAATTGTCGATATGTCCGCACAACCTCCACCGCAAAACGCGGGTGAGCATCTCTTTTTGGAAGTAAACCTGAACCACGTGAAAGTTCTTCTGGGTGTTTATTATAGCCCTTCGTCGCGTATAAATTTCTTGTCTTCCTTTGAAAAGATCCTAGAAAACTTATCACCTTCTTACAGTCACTCAATCATTATGGGGGATTTCAATACTTGCTTATTGAAAAATGATTCCCGCTCTTCCTCCCTTCGATCAATAGTCCAGTCGTCGAATTTATCAATTCTCCCCATAAGTGCCACACACCATTTTCCAAACTGTAATCCTTCACTTTTAGATCTTCTCATTGTTTCCTCTCCTCAACATGCCAGCAAGCATGGTCAATGCCCAGCTGACATGTTTTCTTATCATGACCTATTATTCCTATCCTATAAAATTCGCCCACCAAAGGCAAAACCTAAAATTCTCCTGCAGCGCAATTTTGGTGGTATGAATACAGATGATCTCCGAAGAGATGCTAACAACATTGACTGGGCTCCTTTACTCAATGTTGAGTCGATGGATGATAAAGTGAATCTGCTAACAGATAACCTTGTGCAGCTGTACGATATTCACGCTCCCATTCGTTCAGTGAAAATAAAACATCTTCCGGCACCATGGCTTACAGACGATATTAGGACGATCATGCACAGAAAGGCTGTAACCAAAACTAAATATAAGTGTCGGCCCTCGCCGTCGAACCGGGAGATCCTTGTTGATGCGCGCAATCGCTGCAATAAGGTGTGTAGAGATGCCCAACGCCACCATATCCACACCTCTGTTGAAAACGGAGATCCAGCAAAAGTCTGGAAATTTCTTAAGTCCATGGGAGTTGGAAAATCACGCCAAGAATCGATTCCTAAAGACTTAGATATTGATCTACTGAATCAACACTTCTCATCTTCGTCCCACTGTAATGGGACCATGAAGGCAGCTACTGTTAACTATCTTTCTAACCTTCCAACTCCGGACCATCCCCCATTTATTTTTAGTCAATTCTCTGATTGTGATGTTAAGAAGAGCATAGTTTCAATCACGTCTAACGCAGTTGGTAGTGATTGTGTGAGTCGAAAAATGATACTCCCTGTCCTCGACGAGATCCTTCCTATCTTATGCTATATCCTAAACTACTCTATATCCTATGGTGCCTTTCCATCGATGTGGAAAGAGGCAAAGTCATTCCTTTACCCAAAAAATCCAATCCTACTTCCTTTTCAGAATACCGTCCTATATCCATCCTGCCTTTCCTCTCCAAAGTCCTAGAACGCCTTGTCCACAATCAGCTTAGTACTTTTCTTTGTAAGAATAGTCTACTGAATCCTTTCCAATCCGGTTTTCGTCCTGGTCACAGCACCACTACATCCTTAGTTAACGTCACTGATGACATACGGTTAGGCATGGAAGGAGGAAATCTGACAGTTCTTTGCTTACTAGATTTTAGTAATGCATTCAATACTGTTGATTTCGATGTCCTGCTTGGCATGCTTCGCTCGCTTAACATATCTCCAACGGCGATTGACTGGTTTCGTAGTTACCTGTATGGCCGCCGGCAACGTATATGCATAGAAGAGTCTTGCTCTTCGTGGTGCTATACTTCTGCTGGTGTACCTCAGGGTGGCGTTTTATCTCCTTTACTTTTCACAATATTTATAAACTCCATTACCAAAAAACTTCTTTCTTCCTACCACCTTTATGCAGACGATTTGCAAATTTATAAGCAAGCTGACTTCTCGAATTTGGCTGATGCCGTTCATATCATCAACAAGGATTTAGTGTCAATCTGTGAGTGGAGTGAGGCGCATGGGTTGCAGGTTAACCCATCGAAGACTCAAGTCATTGTTGTTGGCAGCTCAAGGATGATCCCCAAGATTAACTGGTCGCAACTTCCCCAGGTTCAATTTAACGGAACTGCTATTCCTTTCAGCGAAAAGGTTAAGAACCTTGGGGTTTGGATCGACAAAAATCTTTCTTGGGGTCCTCAGTTACAGGAGGTAAGTCGCAAAATTTTTGCATCTGGTAAGTCACTGAGACGATTGCGGAACTTTCTTCCAACTGCCACTAAAACTGCGCTTGCACAATCCCTTTTACTTCCCATCCTTGACTACGCTGATGTCAGTTATCCAGATCTTACTGAGGCACAACTAGATAAACTTGAGCGACTTCAAAACTTTTGCATAAGATTTATATTTGGCCTGCGCAAATATGATCACATTTCAGAATTTCGTACAAAGCTCAAGTGGCTTCCCATACGTCTTCGCCGGAATTCTCATATCTTGTTTCAGCTCTACAGTATTTTGTTTAATCCTAAAACCCCTACTTATCTTAAAGAACGTTTCAAGTTCCTTCATGACACACATAATAGATATCTGAGGTCATCGGAAAACCTGAGACTAGAGATGCCGATGCATTCCACCAGTTTCTACGACAAATCTTTTACAGTTCAAGCAGTACGGTTATGGAATGACTTGCCCGTGTCGGTAAGGCGTGCTCAATCTTTGTCCACTTTTAAAATTATGGTTAAAAAGCACTTCCTATCTCCTTAAACATCATCATTATATTTTCTTTGCTCATGTTTCATGTTTATTATTATATGTATATATTTATATATATTAGTATAATATACTTTATGTATATAAATGGTACACCACAGACTACCTACAGTATTTGTCTGTCCTTTCCCTTTTTAATCCATCCAAAGGTTGTCTTTAAAAGATCGCTTTTAGCGATAAGACCGCCCATTGTGTCACCCTTTGTACAGTTTCTAGATTTACATGTCTGTAATTTATATGGTGTACATAATAAAGAGTATTCTATTCTATTCTATTCTACAACCAAATTAGACCGATTTCAAATTTTCCATAGAAACAGAGATTTCCAGTTATCTTTTTTTAAATAGGACATTTCGAAAATGTTCTCTACTAACTTTTTAGACGTTTGTATCCTGCTTGCGCGTATGAAGCTTCATTAAAATCAGTCCATTAATTTCGGAAAATAAGGGCTTGAAAGTTTGTATGAAATGCCGTACAGCGTAAACGCTCTTAAAGCGATCTTGAAACCTCCGAGCTAGGTAAACAATGCGCAGCGGAGCTCGCCAAAATTCAAATTTTGTATAGTTTTTTGCAAATTGCAGCTCTGTTTTACGTCGTATTTTGATCAAAATGCGATTCACGACTGTAGGAATGATATACCTAATGTTGCAGCCAACTGGTAAAATTAGCCGTTTAGTTAACCTTCAGCCTTTTAACTAAACGGGGCGGCCGTTCAACTAACGGCCTGAATGATATTCAATTATAGTTTAGGTTGTGGAACTGTAACCAATCACGCGCGAGCCGAATTGGTCGCAGTAAGTAAGCCAGGGCACTCCGACCAAATGGGTTAGGTTAAGTTAGAACTGTGATCAACCGCGAGAGAGCCGAGAGAGCGAAGCGAGGCGAGCACTACTTCCAAAAGCCAGGTGGTTAACTAAACGGCTAATTTAACCAGTTGGCTGCGACATATATACTGAATAATAACCATCAAAATCATATCAATCGTTAAATTTTGGAAAGATGTGCCCTATACTTCCCGTGGGTGTCGTAAAAGGCGACTAAGGGGCGTACCGGAGAATGGGCAGCAGCGTTCTCTGTGCATTCCACCACCATACCATACTGCGATCGCCAACCCGCCTGCCAAGCGTGGCGATTATGGCAAACCCCCCCCCCTTTTGGGGGAGGCCTATGTCCAGCAGTGGACGCCTTTCGGCTGAAATGATGATGATGATGATGATTATGGTGCCCGCTAAGAATATTTCATATGAAACTTTTTACACAGTAGCAGTGGACGGACATGTATGGAAAAGGACAAGGGGGCCTTTGCCCAGCAATAGATCATTGCTGGCTAAATCTATACTAATATTATAAAGCTGAAGAGTCTGTTTGTTTGAACGCGGTAATTTCAGGAACGTCTGTGTGGTGCCGGACTTAAAGAATACCACCACCCCTTACTTCCCGTGGGTGTCGTAAAAGGCGACTAAGGATCGTATCGGAGAATGGGCAGCAGCGTTCTCTATGTATTTCACCATCATACCATACTGCGATCGCCAACCCGCCTGCCAAGCGTGGCGATTATGGCAAACCCTCCCAAAATTGGGGGAGGCCTATGTCCAGCAGTGGACGTCTATCGGCTGAAACGACGAATCTCAGGAACTACTGGTTAGAATCGAAAAATTATTTTTGTGTTGAATAGTCCATTTATCAAGGAAGGCTATAGGCTATATAACATCACGCTATGACCCTTAGGCGCTGAGGCGCTGAGCAGCGGGTGACACCGCGGGGAACAACTAGTATATTATATTGATAGAAAGATCACACTAGGTGCAGAGGTTGCTGTAGTAATAAAACTTCTTATATAGCATTTACGACGTTTGATCGTGTCGCATTTACTTTAAGAACTAGTTTTTAACGACATTTTATTGGATCGATATCCGTTCGGCTTAAACCCATGCTTAGGTGGAGTCAAAATTACGAACATTATTGCCCTCATCTTGTAGAACACACGGTGACTGATCAAGCTATACTGTTCCAGTTTTAGCTGACCTCACCTTGAATTGAATAGGTTTTTCGTACAGTCAGAAGTCAGCTTATACTGGTATTTAGAGCTTGATGTGTAGCCGAGGAGGGCAGTGGTGGCCAAGTGGTAACGGCCGCGACTTACGAGTTGTAGGTCGTAGGTTCGAACCCAGACAGGCGCTTTACTTTGTGTAAATTATTACATCACCACTGCTCTCAAAACATTGAAGGAAAACATCGTGAAGAAACCGGCATGTCCTAGAACCAAAAATTCGAGGACATGTGACATCTGCCAACCCGCACTGGGCCCGCGTTGTGCATTACGGCCCACTCCCTCTCACCGAGAGGAGGCCTGTGTCCCAGCAGTGGGAACATTATAGGCTGATTATGTATGTATGTATGTGTAGCCGAGCGTACCTTTTTTTTTGTTGTTGTTGTGGGGAACCTTAAAAAGGCACCCGACCTCCAAGGGGAGGGAGAGGTCGTTTTTTTTTTTCGGAGCGTGGGATTTTTACCTCACTAAAACCATCCTGGTGATCACCATCAGCACATAGGGATGGTCCCGGTCCTCTTAAAATACCAATTCCGGAACCCCCCCGTGCAACGCCTAAGTAATAATGTGCATCATTTTGATGATTTCTATTTGTCTGTTGCTCTGGATATTATTTTCCAAGTGTCATTAAACGGACAACCGTGTGTTTGTTCAGAGAGCAAAGCTATAATAATGTTAAAAGCTTCCTCTAAGTGTTATATGACACAGTCAATAATTTACTTAAAAGTTTCCTGAAAATGTTTATCCTAACTAACTCATCATCTGCCCAGCTTTTTCCCAACTATGGTCGGCTTCCAGTCTAACCGGAGGCAGCTGAATACCAGTATTTTACATGGAGCGACTGCTTATCTGACAGACAGGTTGTCAGACTTTCGGGCTTCTGACTACCCGTAACGACTGTCAAAGATCCACGAATGACAGCCGGGATCAACGGCTTAACGTGCTTTCCGAGGCACGGAGGGGTCACGGTATGAAAAGATGGTCACCCATCCACAGATCAACCGCGGCAAGCGTAGCTTAATCTGATCGATCGACCTATGCGGCTGTTATTATTAACCCACGGTCTATCCTAACTAACTACATCTATTAAAAAAACTAAAAAATGGCGTCGAAATATTCCTCCGCATCGCTGTCGACTGGCAATGAAACCAAGAGACTAGTGAAAAAAAATTTTTTTTAGATAATTAAAAAACTATGGACATGTGCATCCTTCCCATTCTGACCTATGGATCTTTGACAAACATTCAAAAGTCCAAACTCAAGGTTTGCCAACGTGCAATGGAGCGCAGTATTCTAGGCGTCAAATTGGTAGACCATATTCGCAACACCACACTGCGCTCCAAAACGCAGATTACTGATGTTGCTCAAAAAGCTGCTAAGCTGACGTGAGACTGGGCTGGCCACGTTTGCCGTATGTCCAATAAGCTTTGGGCCCAAATAACCACTACGTGGAGCCCTAACACAGCTGGAAGGCGTCGCGGCAGACCCCGTAGAAGATGGCGGGACGAGCTGGACAAAACAAACAAACATTTTCAAAATGTCTTATTTAAAAAAAGATAACTGGAAATCTCTGTTTCTATGGAAAATTTATATAGGTCTAATTTGGCTGTAACACTATTTTTTGAAAATGTTTTCTACTAACTTTTTAGACCTTTGTATCCTGCTTATACATATGAAGTTTCATTAAAATCGGTTCATTCATTTAAAAAAATAAGGGCTTGAAATTTTGTATGAAATGCCGTTCGGCGTAAACGCTCTTAATGTGCTTAGCCGACACGCAGTAAGGGACAGAAATATTCTTACTCTGTCTCTTTTCTTTGCTAGTGACGTTAATATATTTCTCTTTTTCTTGTGCGAATGAAAAAGAAGTTGTGCAGCAGTCTATAGTTTACTCTGTCTACGGAGAGAACGATTCGAAGACATGTGACATCTACCAACCCGCACTGGGTCCGCGTGCTAGATGACAGCCCACTCCCTCTCACCAGCCCCAGACCCAGCAGTGGGAACATTATAGACCACAATAGAAATCTACGTTCATCACACAATCGTCTTCTCCAATGTCCCACTCACCGCACAGACTTCATTCACTCTTCCTTCTTCGTTCAGTCTATCTCTCTGTGGAATGCGCTCCTCCAGGAAATCAGGATGGCAACCAACCGATTATCCTTTAAAGTTAAGGCTCGCGAACACATTCGCAAGAAGCTGGCAGTATCATCACAACGGTAATATTTTCCCATTGTTTGTCTTATTTCTTTTTAGTAAGTATATTCATGTATTTATGTATATTTATTTGTGTTTATATTTATATGTAATTAGGTATATATTATATTCATAGTTTTGATAGGTTTATGCGTATCAATAAATATTTAAAATATTTATTCCTCAATGTTCTTGATTGCACCTACCACTGTTTGTCTCTGCATCACCCAAAGGTTGACTGGTAGAAAATGCCTATGGCATTAAGTCCGCCTCTGTACATTTATGTGCTTGAAGTATTAAATAAATAAATAAATATAGACTGGTTATGTAATGAGTTATTTTATCAGTCTACATAATTCTAGGACAAAATCTTCATGTATGTAAATTCATAGTTTAAAATACAGTTTTCACGCTTTCAAATCGTTAGTGATCCACAAAAAATGTCGATTAATCATTTAAATAATTCAATTAGTGAATTTGATTATTTTATTGGATAATTTGTTGGTGTTTTCTTATTGACGTCTACCATAAAATTTTATGGCGCCCAATTTTGTTGTAAAACCATCGATTTTTATAATATTACCATGTAATTAATTGATTCCGAATTTGGGTGTTTTAGAGACTTTTTAGGGTTCCGCTAATAAATCTACCTAGCGTTTTTCGAACTATGGGTCGGCTTCCAGTCTCCGGATGCAGCTGAATAGCAGTATTTTACATGGAGACTGCCTATCTGACGTCCACAACCCATTTACTAGGTAACATTACAATACCCCTTGGTAAGACTGGTTCTCAGTCTTTTGGGTTTCTGACTACCATTTACTAGTGCCGGATTAAGACTACATGCCCTAAGCAATCCACGCCTGTAGGCCCTCCTATCCACTAGTGGCCTCGTATTTTTCCAAAACATCGACGAGCGATAAGTAAAGATTGACGCACATCTGTGGCTAGAGTGACTTTTGGGTCTTGTAATATCTTGCTGATAAACAGCCTTGCCTTTCATGTGCTAGTAAATACTGTTTCGGTGCTGTTTCTGCCTTATGGTGCCCTCCGAGACTTGATGCCCTAAGCAATTGCTTAATTTGCTTATGGGCTAATCCGGCACTGCCATTTACGACTGTCAAAGAATGACATCCGGGACCAACAGCCTTATTTAACTTGCTTCCGAGGCGCGGAGGGGTCTCTATATGTATAATGGATGGTCATCCATCGAGGGCCCGACCTCGGCAGCAGACCCGTGTGGCTGTTACTATTTAGCCACGGGCCCCTAGTTTAGCCGATTAAATGAAAAAAATACATGCATTTTTGGGATGCATGAAGAAGCCTCCTCGTGTAGCGCAGTTTGTTCCGGCAGTTACTCAACTGTACTAAGCGCTCGGCGTATCCTGGACAGTCACATCCAACACCTTGACTGACCAATTCTTCCCTTGCGGTGGTGGGGCTAACGCCCGCCTGGTTTGCGACCACTCTCCCACCCGGAGTCCGACGTCAAGCTGCCTGCTGTGTTTCGTCGATGCGTGGGAGTTCCAGTGCCTTAGGCATCTTCTGGGCACGCTCGTTCCATCGGAGACCTCATCCATCGCTTTCCATCGGCGTGATTGAGATCAAGAGCGGCCCCATTCAGCAATAAAAAGAAACCCTTACTAATAATTCCTCCCTCTGACTTTCTGTCACAAACGTTCATCTCGGAAAGCTGCCGCTTTTCTTTTCGGCAGCACATGTTTCCTGAAAAACAGGATTACCTATGGTGTAAAAGAAATCCGAAAGCAAAGGTTAAAGGTTAGCGTATATTAAACCTCATAATTGTCAGTAGCAGCCTGGAGTCTGGATTTGGTGCCCGGTTGATGGCAATATGCTCGCTTCCCCTATTATGTGGGACTTAAACAACAAACAAATACGGCCAGCACATCAAGCTACTACAATCTGTCAAATTTCTTTAATAGATTTGCAACTTTATCGCTAAAGCATAAGGTTCAAAGTTGATTGGGAAAATTTGACAGTTTGATGTGCTGGACTGGACTGGACAGGGTATTAACGTGAACGGCGAGTATATCTCACATCTTCGGTTTGCCGATGACATCGTCATAATGGCAGAGACGCTGGAACAGCTAGACCAAATGTTGCACAGCCTAAATGGAGCCTCCCGGGTTGGCTTCGGCATGAATTTGGACAAGACAAAAGTCATGTACAATTCGCACGTCTTGCCGAGTCCAATCCACATCGAAGGGTCGCTTCTCGAAGTTGTGAAGGAGTATGTCTACCTAGGGCAAGTCATCCAGCTCGGTAGACACAGCTTTGAGAAAGAGGCCGACAGAAGGATCCAGTTGGGTTGGGCAGCATTTGGAAAATTCCGTCAAGTCTTCTCGTCGCCTATTCCACAGTGTTTGAAGACTAAGGTCTTCAACCCAGTGCGTCCTGCCCGTCATGACATACGGTGCTGAAACGTGGACACTGACGGTCGGGCTGGTCCACAAATTCAAGGTCGCTCAGCGCGCTATGGAGCGAGCTATGCTCGGAGTATCTTTAGAGGATAAAATCAGGAATGAAATTATCCGGAAATGAACCGGAGTTACCGACATAGCTTACAGAGTAAGCAAACTGAAGTGGCAGTGGGCTGGCCATGTCTGTCGAAGGACCGATGGCCGGTGGAGCAGACGAGTCCTGGAGTGGAGACCGCGTATCGGCAAGCGTAGTGTGGGACGCCCCCCAGCTAGATGGACGGACGACCTAAAGAAAGTGGCTAGGGTAGACTGGATGCGGAAGGCGGAGGACAGGGTGCTGTGGCGCAGTCTGGGAGAGGCCTATGTCCAGCAGTGGACTGCGATAGGCTGAGTTGATTGATTGATTGATGTGTTGGCGTCTGTACTATAGGTATACCTACACCTCTACCTAAACCTTGGGTAACAAGGCGTGATGTGTAGGTAAATAAAAGGTAAACAGTCAGACGGTCATTACTTTTTATTATAACTACATACTTTTCTATAAGTACCTAGCCACGAATGGCAACCTACTGGGCTTATAAGTTATCACAATTTATCATTCAGCCACTTACTAAAATAAACGAGGTGCGTTCTTATTAGCGGCCATGTGCAAAATAAATGCGTAAAGATAAAAATGATGGATAAACATTGGCACATTGCTATAAAAATATCCAGTTTTTACTAAAAACTTACTATAGCGAAACAGCTGGAACATATTTCTTTAATAAAAAATCATATTATTTAAAATTAGCTGTAATAAAAACAACCTTGTTTGATAGTAGGTAATCAACAGGACACAGGCTGTATGTGGGCATTCCTTATACGCAACTTCTTAATGTTTCCACTAAGCATTAGCACGGTGAACGGAACGCGGCCGCGGGAGGAACAAAAAAAAAGTTAACTGTCAAAGTGACGTTTGCATTTTTCCCGCCAATTTAAACGTCAAATGAGTCTAAGGTTGTGTGGTTGTGACCGTTATTTTCCTTTTTGAGGTCTCTAGGTGTTGCAAATAACACTTTTAAATGTATTTAGTGTGATAAAAATTTATTGTATCAACTTCTTTTTTATTTTATGTCGGTTTTCCCTTAAATGATGAACTGAATTGAACGTAAGTAACAAGATTGTGTTTTCGCACCAGTTTTAAGTGTATTTTCTTGATGAAAATCTTTGATTAAGGGTCTTAATATACCTAGTTATTTCCTTAGGTCCATGTTTAGTAGTGCACTTTTACAGGAATTCGACGATTATCAATTTTATAGTAGTCTTGCACAGTTGCAGAAGTCCGATGGCAGTCGTTCAGTGTTAAATTCTTTTTAACTAGAAACAGACGCCCTAGAAAAAGTTCTATTCTTTCATATTCGTACAGACGCCAGCTACTACAATCTGTCAAATTTCTCGACGTCAAGCTACTACAATCTGTCAAATTTCTCGACGTCAAGCTACTACAATCTGTCAAATTTCTCGACGTCAAGCTACTACAATCTGTCAAATTTCTTTAGTCCACTCAACGATTGACCCAAAAGGAGGTGTAGAGTGCGTGAGCTGGCCCTAAGCGGTTTCTTCAGAAAGTTGTTCAGGGTGCTTAGGGAGCATACTAAAAGTCCCCACGTCTAGGAGGTGAGCCAGAATGAGGGAGGGGGGGGGGGGGGAGATAAAACTTCCCACTTTTGAGTTTTTCGCTAATATCTTTAAAACGGTGCGTCGGTGTGGGAATCTCGCAATCTAGGGGGATTTAAATCAAAATATTAATATTAATAATTGATAATATATTTATAACCTATTTATACCTAAGACCCTATTTACCACAGCTACATATACGAAATTCTTTTAGATAGGTTAAAAAAATAAATAAAAAATGTAGAAATGGGTAGATAATATCGTTGTACCCTTACAATACGAACAACATTAGAGTGTCATCTTCACTTTAACATATAGTATTGTTTATAGGTTTATTATTGTATTGTGTATATCTTTGAAGGTATACACAATACAATAATTTAATTAATTAATTAATAATTTACACAATAATAATTTCTAGTTAAACATTGATTTAATAACATCATTTGAAAGCACAGTTAAATTAAGCATTTTTAAGAGATGATTTGCAAAACAAAAGGTGTTTAAAAAAAATGACCTCAATATCCCGGTGTTTTTATTGTTTTAATTTATAGTTTAGAGTCTTAACTTTTGAGAACAATTGACAAAACTTGCGATTTTGTGCGACCGTCGTACATTTTTTTTCAGTTTTCAGAATGACCGCCGAAATTACAAAAAAACATTTTTTTGATATTTGGACCTCAAATGCCAAAAAGGAGCGAATTTATGCTATTTTTCTTTTATGTACCCACCGTAAATGAGGCCTAAAAAGTGGAATTAGTGAATAAAATAACTAAATTTATTCTTAACGCTTAAATAAATAATAAAGCTGTATTAAAACAATGTTTTAATACAGCTTTATTATTTATTTAAGTATTTTTATTTATTTGAATACCAATCAATATTATTTTTTAACTTATATCTTTAATTTAATTCAATTTGGAATTAATTCCCCCTAGATTGCGAGATTCCCACTGTCAAGAAAAAATATCTTCTACGTAATTCCATAAGCTAGTTAAAGGCACGAACGCTCGGAATAAACGAAACATAAATTCGAACGATTCTTGAATTGAAAACACAATTATCCTAAGTAGGTACAGCTAGGTATAACATTATGGTTTAAATCTTAAAAAAAGTCCGCCTTTGTACCTTTTTTGTGTGAGAAAAGATTAAATAGGTACTTAAACAAAAAGAAAATAACGAAAGTTATTTTCTGTAATTATGACGCAAATAAATAACACAAAAAAAGAACAAGTTTTGCGACAAGCACATTAGTATTATCAACCATAGATATGATTAAAGTCTATAAAACTAAGTAAATAACAAATTATATTACGCGTAATCAGTTTTTTCAATAGTAAAATGGTTCGATATAACGTTACGTTATTTATATAGGTACTTTATTTGTAAGTACACCAGAAAATACATAACAAAAAAATATATCTAACACTTCAAAATATACTCCGAGCATTCATGCTAGGCCCACAGTGGGTAAGGTTGATATAGCGCCACGAGTTTCCCTTGGCGCGTGGCCAAAATCGGTACTAGCGCCGCCATCTTGTTTTTTCAATACATTTCACAAAACACAGTTACAGTTAAACAAAGTTTTACCAACAGCGCCCTCCTTTCTAGGTACAGACGCCAGCACATAAAGCTACCCGAAACTGTCAAATTTACCCACTCAACTTCGAACCTTATGCTTTCGCAATAAAGTTGACAATCTATTGAAGATATTTGACAGATTGATGTGCTGGCGTGTGTACGTCATGCGAGCGCCAAAAGATTCTTGTAGCGCTATAAACCAGCACCCTAATTTACGTAACACACTTGCAATCACAATCTGAATCGTTTTGAACGATATAGCTAGTCCATTGCTTCTTAGGTAGGTACGAAAAATTTATTTCCTCAACAATTTAAAAAACGCAATGAATGTTGTTGAACTGTCAAAATTAAAGCCTTTGCTACTGTCACTGTGTTACATGGCTGACTACTCGGGAAGCGCCTGACATATTTCAAGTGTCATCAATGTCAATAAAAGCTCGTTTGAAAGTGAAAGGACTACTTTGCAACAAAAACTCTCCACAAAAGAAAATGGCATGTCAATAACTACTTATTTAATTAAAATGTCCAACCCACATGTGCAAAAAGCGATAATATGTAAATAATCCGGCGACAGCCCGCCATTTTAAAATGTCAGTTGCAATTAACTTCGTAAAATGGTGTCAGGTCGTCCTTAATTCGTAATTCAATATTTTTGTCATGAATTGTGTGACAAGTCATAATAAATTTGATAAGTATTAATTACCTGTGACAACCCAATAGAAGAAAACCCGGCCAAGTGCGTGTCGGGCCACGCACAGTGTAGAGTTCCGTAGTAGCCCGTTATCACAATGTAGTACGATTCTTTTGTTCTATAATCTGAATATATAAAAAAAATCTTAATATTTTGTTTTTCAATGTAAGTCTTTACCCGTTATAAACAAGCAACTACTTCATCTTAGTCACTTAAAAGAATTAATGCTAAGGATTTTGTATTTCGTACAAAATTATCCAACACCCAAGTTCAACGACTATTACTGCTAAACTGATAAAGTTATCTTAACCGCTATACTTTTCCTTTACAGTTCATGAAATGCACTATCATCGTGAATTTTTCCAGATTTTTCAAGCTAGCAGTTTAGCTTTTAGAGGGGGGGGGGGGGGACGCCCTACTGGAACAAAAATAAAGTTTAATATTTCGTAAATGGAGCATTAAATCGAAAAATAATTTTAGCAACCCTCAAGTCATTTTAGAAGACCTATTCAACGATACCCGACACGATGGGGTAGACGACGAAAAAAATATTCATCCCCACTTCCCATATAGGGGGAGCTACCCTAAAAAAATATTTTCCAAAATTTTATTTTACCACTTTGTCGGCGTGATTGATATACACACTCCTACAAAATTACAGCTTTCTAGCACTAACGGTCTCTTAGCAAAACCTCGGACAGACAGACAGACAGACAGACAGACAGACGGACATGACGAAACTATAAGGGTTCCCTATAGGAACTACGGAACCCTAAAAAGTGAAATATCTATGTTTTTGATAAAGGTAACCTAGTCAACCAGTGTTACTAAGGGGTATCGTGTGTGTTCCTGCCGGGTCAGCGGGATTGTCCGAAAGGGTTACCGCTGACCCGGAACATAAAAGGCTAAGGAAGGAACACGGGTGGGTTTTAGTCAGTAAGAGTCTGACACTCCCTTCCGCTCTACCCAGAGCGGGAGGGGTCATTTGATGATTGTATTGAGCATTGGAACTCAAAACAAAAAAGGTTATCGTGTTACTATAACTGGGTTGTGGAAGTCAGATAGGCAGTCGCTCCATGTAAAATACTGGTATTCAGCAGCATCCCGTTAGACTGATACTGATGTAAAACGAAACGAACGATCGGTGTCTCAAAACGGTGAAGGAAAACATCGTGAGGAGACATGTTACATCCACCAACCCGCAATGGGCCCGCATGGATAACGTCCCACTCCCTCTCATAGAGGCAAGGTCTGTGTCCCAGGAGTGGGAATATTATGAGCTGTTTTGCCAATTCTACACACAGTGGATGTCTCATATGAATCATCATTCATCATCATCATTTCAGCCGAAAGACGTCCACTGCTGGACATAGGCCTCCCCCAAAACCCCCCCCGGGTTTGCCATAATCGCCACGCTTGGCAGGCGGGTTGGCGATCGCAGTATAGTATGGTGGTGGAATGCATAGACAACGCTGCTGCCCATTCTCCGGTACGACCCTTAGTCGCCTTTTACGACACCCACGGGAAGTATGGGGTGGTGCTATTCTTTAAGTCCGGCACCACACAGACTATGAATGCTAATGTGTTTAAAGCAAAAATACTGGCACTCCTTCCTCGGTGTCTAAGGGAAAATTATCGCTTATAGTCAGATAATACCTAATGACTAAAACTGCATCCAATCATTATAAAAGTTTCTGCTACACCCACAAAAATTCGGGATAATGATAAAAATGAGACTGGATCTATGAAAAACAATGTTTTTGCAATATTTTTCATCAATAAAATTCCAAGTCCTGACTGACTGATATATCAACGCACAGCCTAAACCACTGGTCCTAGAGACATGACATTTGAAGGGTGTGTTCTTTATGAAAAGTGTGTATCTATATACTAAGAATGGGTTTTTCGAAATTCCACCCCTAAGAGGGTGAATGGGGGGGAGGGGTGAAATTTCACGCGGACGAAGTCGCGGGCAGATGCTAGTCGTTTAGAAATGAAATAGAAAGTGTTATTAGAATTTTATCGATTTTACGGCAATAATAGAATGTTAATAGTTTCAATTAAATTCAAATAAAGTGGATCTTTATTTAAATGAATTTGAAACTATGTAATTGTAACTTTTTATGTTGTTTAAGAATGTAAAAAGCATCTAATAAGCTTGCCTGTAGGTTACACTGAAAACGCAATACCCTGAAAGAAGATTAGACTCTGTAGCGGTGTCTACAACGCCACATGAGAACAAGGCGTCATACTGACGTCACGCAAAATCCTGTATCTCGCAAGCAGAGTTTACCGCGCAACTAGCATAGATACAACGGCCTGACAAGAATCGGTGGTGCCCACCACACACAACAGCCGTCTGGTCGGAGGATCCTCCCTTTTCTATAGAGTATGAGTGAACTTTACACCCTGTTCTTCATATACCTCTATAACTCCAAGGCGTCGCCGTCGATGAGGACAAAAAAAACCTTCTTGTTTTCCTGCAGAAATCAACGTCTTTGATGCCAAGTGCAATAATTTTCTCGATAGGAACACGCATAGGGAAAACAAGACAGTAGGAAAGCTTTACAGCCGATCGATTCTGTAAAAATCTCACCGTGAAAACTTAGGCGAAGAGAGTTTGTTTTTGCTAGGAATTGACACTATTGACAGCTCACTCCACGCTCACTTCACCTAAGTTTTCACGGTGTTATTTTTACAGAATAGCACGGCAGGACGCTATTTGTTCAGCAGTTTCCGCTTATTAGGAAGATGCCATTATGGTGAATGCGCATTAGTAGCCCGCGAAATTCATTTTTTCTTACGTTTTTTGCAATTTTCAGGTCAGTGTCAGGTTTTATCTTGATCAAAATATGATTCACTACTATAACAGAATTATAATCAATAGAATCATTAATACATCTTTTTCATGGGTGAAACGAATCTATTAAAAAAAAATTACTCAATTAATTGATTTCTCGTAAGTTACAAAGTTTTCAAGTTTGACGGGATTTTTTTAGAAATATTTTGATGTTTTTTTCGTTTCTACTGCATTAAATAAATTTTTGAAAAGTACAGAATTAATCTCCATTAAATTATCTATACAATGGTATATAAATTAAGTAGGTTCTATGTACTAGCAGTAGTATAACAATAAAAACAGTTGCTGAGGCAAAAAATTTTTTTCGATCGTCAATCTCTCTCTAATGCTTCGCATTATGAGTCGTGCAAAAACAGATCCCCTATATACAGGGGGTCATTGAGTTTCAAGTCAACTGATATTATAATGTCAGTTGACTTAAAAGTCAAAAATTTGCGCCGTAAACCGCTATACCTAAGTGTCATCTGCCTAGCCTTTTCCCAACTATGTTGGGGTCGGCTTCCAGTCTAACCGGATGCAGCTGAATACCAGTGTTTTACATGGAGCGACTGCCTATCTGAACACAACCCAGTTACTGGGTAATACGATACCCCTTGGTAAGATTGGTTGTCAGACTTTCGGGCTTCTGACTACCCGTAAGGACTGTCAAGGATTCACGAATGACAGCCGGGACCAACGGCTTAACGTGCTTTCCGAGGCACGGAGGGGTCACGGTATGTAAAGATGGTCACCCATCCACAGACCAACCGCGGCAAGCGTAGCTTAACCTGATCGATCGACCTGTGCGGCTGTTATTATTTAGCCACGGGCCCCTCAAACAGCTATAAGTGTATTGAGCACAAATCGATGTTATTACGGTAAAGACACGATCCAACGATTTGTTCAGCAAATCAATCGTTTGAAATAAACCTAGCAATACCAGTGATATAGTGTGATAACTGATAATTTTCGAGTTAGCAACCTTACAAGTACTGACATACAACTAACACCTTTAAAATTGCAAAATCGTGAAACAAAAAAAAAATATCCGATTCGCTACACCTCGGACACGTAATCTTTTACCAACATATCTTTACGCTTCACACCAACCTTATAACAATCGAAATAAAGTCGATATTCGATTAGTTTAGGTTGAAAGATATCGTGGTTTCGTCTCGTGCTTCGACAACTTTAATTTTGCGGTTTTGAAACTGCATATTGTGGAGGAAGTTGGTTGGAAAATCGTTTGGTGGACGGTAAATGTAAGTTGGTGGTCGGATTAAACGAAATATCTGGTTGTGAGCGCGTACGCTCGTCGTGTGTGGTCTCGAGACGGTGCGGCAGGAAAGTGGCTCTACTTAAATTTATCAATTTTCTCTTATGGATTATTTTTTGAGGACGTAATTTGTTTATAGTGTATTTTGGTTATTGGATTTTGGTATTTTTAATTAAAAAAAAACAAAATGGTAATTTTCAGTTTTGGTAATGAGGTCAGAATTGAAAACTTATAAAGCAATTCGTTTTAAACCCTTTACGATATTTTATTTACATTTTTTTAAAGATAATGTATAAGTACCTTAGATTGACAATTTAATAGAACTTCAGCGTTGACTTATTTAAAATGCTACTTATAATTCATATTTTATTTAATTTCTGGTCGATACTAGCAAAAAACAGAATTGCGTGGAAAAGGGAGGGGAAGGCTTTTGCCCTCCAATGGCCCAATACAGGCTCCTGTTAGATTAGATTAGATTTTATTATATTCGGGAAAGTTACAGCTAAATTATACAGTCACATCATCATCTAGCTAGCCTTTTCGGCTTCCAGTGAGTGTCCAAAGAGTGTCCATGGAGTTTCTTGCCCGTTCTTCTCCATAGGTACCTACGCTTTGGAATGGGCAACTAGCTTCATATTTTCTGACTGACCGACTTCTTGACAATTCAAAAGTGCCTGTAAATGGTTTAATTGAAATAAATGGTTTGAGTTTGAGTTTGAGTTTGAGTCTAACCAGATGCAGCAGTTTTTTACATGGAGCGACTGCCTATCTGACCTCCACAACCCAGTTACTGGGTAATACGATACCCGGCTGTCATTCGTGGATCTTTGACAGTCGTTACGGGTAGTCAGAAGCCCGAAAGTCTGACAACCAGTATTACCAAGGGGTATCGTATTACCCAGTAACTGGGTTGTGTAGGTCAGATAGGCAATCGCTCCATGTATACTGGTATTCAGCTGCATCCGGTTAGACTAGAAGCCGACCCCAACATAGTTGGAAAAGTCCAGGCTGGCGAGTCTTGTCTAAAAATAAACCACTTGTAATATGATTTAGCGTTTACATGACTAATTTACAAGTGACAGATTTGGAAATGACTGCTATTTGCAGCTTTTGATTCGCGACTAATTCTATGAAATAAAGTGCTGTGTTAAGTGGGGTGTCAATTAATCATGTCAAATTAATTCTAAGTGTCTTCTCTAAAAGCCTGCCAGTTAAATACTTTACGTGCTGTATGGGCCATGGAAAATTATTTGTTTGTGTAAGAAAATGTATCACCAATAATAAATTGTCCGTTTACTCAAATCACAATTGTCATTCTTTGAAAGTTGTATGAAATGGCTATAATACGACGAATTGACGTAGGGTGTCAATTATAAAGAAAAAGGGAAATAAAGAAAAATTTTTTATTCAGCAAAAGGACGCTAATTATTAAAAAAAATTTTACAAAATACACACAATGACAACCAACAATCAATCGTCGTCGTATTCGTCAATTGTTTAAAAATTTATTTTTATGACCGTACCTAAAGTTTTAATTTAAAAGTTATTCTCCGACGCAACAGTGAAAAATCGAGGGAAAATACCAGCTAAAAATAATAAATATTAATACACATAGGTATTTTATCTCCAATCTAATGATTTCAAATATTACCATAAATATTCTTATGGATCGATTATAATCGATCCTTAAGTTAAAAAAGCCATAACTCACGTCCTTAACCCCGTTAATTTTTGCCCTAACATTAAGCTAATGCCATTTAGTTTAACTACATCTACATTTAACTTAATCACAAGGGTTAACGCTATCATTAATACTGCACAGTTTAGTAGTAGCACTTAATTTTGTAGCATAACCTGCCTCAAATTGCGTAACACACTATGAATCTAAATCTGAATCATTTTAAGGATATTGCTAATCCATTGCTTGATAATAATAATAATATGTACAAGTATATACTTGGATAAAAAGGATGGGAAATAATCAAAGGGCATAAAAAAATTCATCCGCATCGCTGTCAACAGGAAACGTGCCCAAAAGACTGGCAGCATTGCCACGTTGTATGCCAATGCTGATTTTTTGGCCAAAAAATAGGCCAGCCCTCTGGTCACGTGAAGAGTTGACCAACCGCTTGGCGATGTCTCGAAACACTAAGTGGGCACTCGGGTCCCATGGCCCGGAGCTATAACTTCGTTATCGCTTATCGTTCTTTCTTACTTTTCTACTTTTTACTCGGCTCCTAAAGGTTATAGCGCAATGTAAAATAGCCTATAACCTTGCTCGAGATTTGGGCTATCTAATGCAATAATATTTTTTCAAATCTGACCGGTAGTTCCAGAGATTAGCGTGTTAAAACAAACAAACAAACTCTTTAGCTTATTATTAGTACATATGTTACAGTCATAGTAATTAAATAGCTATTGTAGATAATGACTGGTCATTATATTTAAAGTAACCAAACCGAACCTCGGGGTGCCCTTCGCTCGTTCTTGCATCCTATGTCGACGTAGCCCCGCTTCGCGGGGCACCTATTTCTGTGTAAAGGGTTTAAAGTAACCTAACCAAACCCAACCTCGGGGTGCCCTTCGCTCGCTCTAGCATCCTATGTCGACGTAGCCCCGCTTCGCTAATGTAATTCATTCTGTGTCAATTATCGTCGTCGTCCTTTCAGCCGATAGACGTCCACTGCTGGACATAGGCCTCCCCCAATTTTGGGGGGGGGGTTTGCCATAATCGCCACGCTTGGCAGGTGGGTTGGCGATCGCAGCATGGTATGGTGGTGGAATAAATAGAGAACGCTGCTGCCCATTCTCCGGTAAGACCCTTAGTCGCCTTTTACGACACCCACGGGAAGTAAGGGGTGGTGCAATTCTTTAAGTCCGGCACCACACAGACAATTATCACTTTACCTAAATTGAGTAGACGTTATAAATAATGGCTAGATAATATACATAATATCCGGATTTATTACTTTGGCTGTGACATATAGATCGATTGTATTTAAGCTAATCTTTTAACAAATATGCGTCCAAACATCTGTCATACAACATAGTCCTAGGGGCCTAAAAAGGCCACATTGGCAGTATCATAAAAGGATAACATTATGAATATGGTGGCGAAGGCAGCCCGTATTTTTCTTTTTTTCGCTGCACTACGTAGGTATAATCAAAGAGATTGGGATTGGATTGATTGGTATTTTAGCACAGACAAAAAGTAACTGAAATATCCTTTCATCATCATCATCATCATTTCAGCCGAAAGACGTCCACTGCTGGACATAGGCCTCCCCCAAAGGGTTTGCCATAATCGCCACGCTTGGCAGGCGGGTTGGCGATCGCAGTATAGTATGGTGGTGGAATGCATAGATAATGCTTTTACGACACCTACGGGAAGTATGGGGTGGTGCTATTCTTTAAGTCCGACACCACACAGACAAAAAAATCCTTTACCAAATGGGATTTGATACGACTAACTTAACAGTTAACTATCCGTAATGATTCATAATGTTATCCTTTTATGACTCTACCCCTTAAACCAAGCTAGTACAACAGTAACAAACCAGCAGAGCTCCTTACCTCTCATACTAGGTACATTGTAGCGAGTTCTACGCCCCGCTCCCACCGTCGCCGCGATATATGTTAACGTTTTATCATTATTTGCGTTAACCCTAAGTACCTCAGTAGACTTGTGTCTTGATTGGCTACCTGTAGGTAAGTTTAGAAAACATCGTGAGGAAACCGGCATGTTCTAGAAGCAAAAATTCGAAAACATGTGACATCTACCAGCCCGCACTGGGCCCGCGTGGATTACGGCCCACTCTCTATCACAGAGAGGAGGCCTGTGTCCCAGAAGTGGGAACTACGATATACGACGTTATTTTTAGTATATGCGAAACCCGAAACACGTGTTACTGTTGTACTGGGCCACCCCTTTTTTTTTTTTTTTTTTTTTGAGGATGGGAAATCATCAAATGACTCCTCCCGCTCTGGGTGGAGTGGAAGGGAGTGTCAGACTCTTACTGACTAAAACCCACCCGTGTTCCTTCCTTAGCCCTTTATGTTCCGGGCCAGCGGTAACCCTTTCTGACAATCCCGCTGACCCGGCAGGCTTCGGCTCTAAGGGGCCCCTCCTCGATGCTGACATCTCTTTGAGGCGCGCGTGGAACACGTACGCGCCGTCCGGCACGGGCCTGGTCCTGATCGGGCGGTGAGCTAACTGGGCCACCCCTGCTCTATCTGTGCTTTGCATTTTCCTTCTAATTTTGTTAAAAAAACTTGCCAAGTGCGAGTCGGACTCGCACACGAAGGGTTCCGTACCACAAGGCAAAAACGCCGAAAAAAACACATTTGTTGTATGGGAGCCCCCTTAAATATTTATTTTATTTTAATTTTATTATTTATTATTAAAGTAAAAATACAACAGTATTTTGTGAATATTTCAAGTGCCTACCTGTTGCCATTATTGATATCGAGCAAAAAAGGGCAAAAAAATCGTTTGTTATATGGGAGTCCCCCTTAAATATTTTTTTAGTATTTGTTGTTAAAGCGGCAACAGGAATACATAATTTGTGAAAATTTCAACTGTCTAGCTATCGCGGTTACAGCCTGGTGACAGACAGACAGACGGACAGACGGACAGACAGCGAAGTCTTAGTAATAGAGTCCCGTTTTTACTCTTTGGGTACGGAACCCTAAAAACGATTTATCCCTTCTTCGTGCTAATCTACCTACCCTCAATACGAAAAGCGTGAAGTTATCTCACGTCTAGATCTCTCTCAACATCTTATTACTAAGTTCATCTCACGAGGAAGCTGTTAACCTGTCATATTTTAATATTTTAACGAGGTGTTTCCAATAGCTGTTGGAGATAACATATCTACCTATGAACAATCAAGGTATTTTCTACCATAGTTTCATACCATATTGAAGATATTATGGACAATTTTCTACGGAGCAAAAGTGTATTTTGCACTTCTGAAAATGTTCTAAGAAATTACTCGACGTATAGAAGTTGTGAAGAATAATTCAAGTCGTGAATAGAGAGAATACTGTTGACTCAGATAATTGTAGACTCAGCACTTTGTAGTTATTTGCACACAGGAGGACTCTGTTGCCCATTTTAATGACGTCATCCCTTTGAGTATTAAACCAACCGGAGACGCCACGAGTACTAATATCTATGCAAAAAAGTCGGTCACTTTCATCGCGTGGGACGAGGGAACTCAATAATACACTAATGCAATTCGATCGCGTTGTTACGCACGCACACAAAACAGAAAACTAACACAAGCATAAATTATACGCACACATGTATATAACCGCTATGACCGGCGGTCTAGTACCTTTGGCAGCGGGGATCACCTGACAATGGCGCCTCCAGTTGGTTTAATACTCAAAGCGTCATCCACAGCCTTCTCAAACTCTAAAGAAATGAACTATAGGTAGCCAATAAAAGAGATAAGTATGCAGGATCGTTGGATATATTTGAAGTTTAGTAAGAAACCGATAGATGTTCTCGAATAAAATTTAATCTAATTAATAGAAAACAAACAGCTCAATTATCAAATTAATTTTCAGTCGGCTGGACCAATTTTGATAAAATTTTGTGTGGTGGTAGCTGACACCCTGGATTAACATATAGTTTTTATCCCGATATTCCCATGGGATCGACGCTTATGCAAGTGAAACCGCGGGGAGCAGTTAGTAAATAATAAAATCAATAAATAAATTAATAAAAACGGGCCACGTGTGAGTCGGACTCGCACACGAAGGGTTCCGTACCACAAGGCGAAAACGCCGAAAAAACACGTTTGTTGTATGGGAGCCCCCCTTAAATATTCATTTTATTTTGTTTTTAGTATTTGTTGTTATAGCGGCAACAGAAATACATAATTTGTGAAAATGTCAACTGTCTAGCTATCGCGGTTCTTGAGATACAGCCTGGCAGACAGACAGACGGACAGACAGCGAAGTCTTAGTAATAGGGTCCCGTTTTTACCCTTTGGGTACGGAACCCTAAAAAAGGTTATGGAACACAAAAGTTATTTAACTCATTCATTACATTGCCTCAATTTACATTGTGCTCGTAGTGAAATATGGATATGTGACGATTTTTTTCAAATATCTACGTATTTACCAAATTTAAGGGGCTTACATGACCTAAAGCGCGGTCACTGTCGGACTGCATAGAAAAGAAAGAGAAGCGCGATGACACATTGGCTGGTAATTTATTGCAAAATATGAAGCAATTATTTAACTACAAAAAATCTACTGTTAGGACTAAAAAATTAATAGGTACACTAGTGTTTTAGTACGTTGGTTGTAGACTAATTTGACAAAAAATCTGAATGATTGTAATGTATATTAGTACCTACGGTTTTTATTGTAAAAAGAAAGTTTTTAGAGGTTGGTATTTTCTTGATTTTTTCTGTCGTATCAAATTGGTTGCATTATGTTTTCAACACACTATCTACCTAGCATATATCCATATATCCACATATGTTTTTCTGATTTTGTTTACTGTAGTCGATCAACTTTTATTGTTTCTGACACTTGCGTTTTTTACGTTTAGGTCCTGTAATACCCTTAATGCGAAGAGATGTCAGCATCAAGGTAGGGGCCCCTTAGGGCCGAAGCCTGCCGGGTCAGCGGGATTGTCCGAAAGGGTTACCGCTGGCCCGGGACATAAAAGGGCTAAGGAAGGAATGGGTGGGTTTTAGTCAGTAAGAGTCTGACACTTCCGCTCCGCCCAGAGCTAGGAGTCATTTAAGGGTCCCTATCAGTTTCGCGGACTAAAAACAGAAAAAGTTATTTTTTTTCAGCGCAAACTTCTCAATATCCTTAAGTTATCTAGTTTTTTAAAAAATACACAAGTATTTATGACCTATCTATCTAGTAAGTCTACGAATTTAAGTTTTGATAACTCCTTAATAAAAAATTCGTTTATAAGGCATTATTTAGATGTATTACTACAATTAAATTAGTAGTCAAAATAAAAATATAAAAATTGAGTTTGGTAGATAAACACCTCAAATTTTAAAATATTTAACGCTTTTTGTTATTTTCAATAAATTCTTACGTGTAGACGACGGTTTTGCGCATGCCTTTATTGGGTTTTTTCAGCGTAGTCAACATTTTTTTACAAGTACTAATTCATTAAACTTAAAAAAAAATCGTACACTATGTACTATATGCCTAGTATTTAGGATTTTTTTTCAGATCGTGCTAAGAAAGCAATCGAAAAACTTGGTGTTTCGTGATTACGTAAAAACGTGTGTTAGTTTTTTTTTTTTAATTTATATTAAGTAGTTATCAAAACTTAATTTCGTACACTTACTAGATAGATAGGTGATAAATACTTGTGTATTTTTAAAAAAAAACTAGATAACTTAAGGATATTGAGAAATTTGCGCTGAAAAAAACAGATTTTTCTGTTTTTTTCACGCGAAACTGATAGGGACCCTTAATGATTTCGCAACCAAAACATAATGCGTGTTTTCCGACTTGTCATGTCGAGCAGTACTCAGGTTCAAATCAAAAGCCGTACAACCCTCACTAGATTGGTATTCAATATAAATTCATGATGCAATTCAGCGACCTCCTGATCCCTCTTAATTTATGTATTAACTCGTAGCTCTAAATAGCAATCAGGCACGCTAATGTTAATAAGATACATAACCTACGATTTAATATATTATGTACTGCTGTAAAGTATAAATTGTGCTGGTCCTTGCGGAAAGTTTCAGAGTTTATTGGTATACTAGCGGCCTCCCGAGGCTTCGCCCGCGAGGCATGTCGATAAAAACTATCCTATGTCCTTCCCCGGGATACAATCTACCTCTCTGCCAAATTTTATCGAAATCCGTTCAGTGGTTTAGCCGTAAAAAGGTAACATACAGACAGACAGAGTTACTTTCGAATCTATAATATTAGTATGGAAGTATGGATTCGTTATTTTGATTCAAAGTGTCATTATGTCTTCATCTTTTAGTAGTTTCGCAGTTTATTTGTATACTAGCTTCCGCCCGCGGCTTCGTTCGTAAGGTATGTCGATAAAAACTATCCTATGTCCTTCCCCGGGATGCAATCTACCTCTCTGCTAAATTTTATCGAAATCCGTTCAGTGGTTTAGGCGTAAAAAGGTAACATACGGACAGACAGTTACTTTCGAATTTATAGTATTAGTATGGAAGTATGGATTCGTTATTATGATTGAAAGTGTCTTATTTATGTCTTCATATTTTTGTATGTTTTCATTTTTTGTATGTTGGCACCTTGTTTTTATATATTCATGTAATTTTTTTTGTTTGCATTTAATTGTGCTTTTGTGTATTGTGTTATGTATTTTGTGTGCACTGAATAAAGGGTTTATGTATTCTATGTTTATGTCCTTTTCAAGTGATTTATTGTCAAAATAAGCGTGAGCCTAATTAGTGTTCCTATGGCAAAAGTGACGAACTTCCGTACAAACTTTCAACCCTTATTTAGGGGAGGAAACAAATTATCGAAAAAGATTTCTTAGTGCTTATATTTGTTTTATTTAAGAATCTCTTGTACACAATTTCTTTCGGGTGAAATTTCATGTTCCCCCCCGACCCCCCCCCCCCCCCCCGCGTCGCATCGCATGCTTGCCCGCGCCTTACTTCGTTTTCGTTTAGTGTGCTTTCTGACTCTTTTTCGTTTTGCTCCTAAGGGCTATAGCGTTATGTTAAATAGCCGATCTCAAGAATTTGGCTATCAAACGCAAAAATTTTTTTTTTTGTTTTCCGACTGGC
Source organism: Mesoligia furuncula (assembly GCA_916614155.1). Lineage (NCBI taxonomy): Eukaryota > Metazoa > Arthropoda > Insecta > Lepidoptera > Noctuidae > Mesoligia > Mesoligia furuncula. Next base: position 3,286,788 of record OU744818.1, read on the forward strand.
GGTTCCAGAGATTAGCTCGTACAAACAAACAAACAAACTCTTCAGTTTTATTATTACTACCTATAGTTATTTGATCAATGCTTGAAAAATGGCCTGTTTGACAACTTTCTGACAAATTCCGAATATCGTTTGATTTAAAAATAGATTATATTAAAAAAAAATTTTTTTTAGGTTTTTTAGAAATATACGATACAACATGTAAAACTTCACACTAATCTTCAAAGTTCTAATCCTTTTTTTTCTCCAACAGATGGCGTAACTTTCCCAAACCAAGATGGCTGCGGTATCATCAGCCCACCTTCAAGATTCCAGAATCAAAATACAAGACCACAGCGATGACGAGCCTTACTCCCCGAACACCAGAGACACAACCAGCCCAGAATACCACGACGAGGAAAAAGCAGAAGAGAGACCCGTACTGTCATCTTCTTTCGCCATACACAACGTCCTGAAGAAAGAAAGAGACAGTCATAGTCCAGAAAATGTGTTCTCAACTGACAAGTTGTTGCAAAACACGCCGAATTACGAAGATTTACGAGAGGTCAACGAGAACTCCCGAACGTCTGATCTCATTGACGATGATGATGATCGAACGAACGAATCTAGAGCTGAAATTAGTATAGATGATAATTCCTGCTGCAGTGATGATACTGTGCTTTCGGTTGGCAATGAAGCGTTGCCAACATTCGAGCAAAAAGGGCCGGAAACCTCACAGAATCTGACATCATTCAAACACATACAGACGCACTTGAATGCGATATCACAGTTAAACCAAAATATAAATATGAACCAGCCGCTCCTCCTCAGGCCAAGTCCTATAACCCCAAACCCATTAATGTTCCTAAACCAACCCCTCTTGTTCCAAAACCCTTTAATCAATCAAGTAGACTTAAAATCCGGGCTGCAAAGTCGAATGCCAGTTCCTCAAAGCAATCTAAACCTTAATCCTCAACCTTTCGGCTTAAACTTCGGTTTGAGAATGAAGAGTCAGAACCAGGAGCTAAGAAGAACAGATGAGAACAGAAGAATGCACTATGTCTCCCCTAAATCGCCGGAGAATGAGTCTGGGAGGGATTTTATTAACCAGAATTGTCTGAAGTTCAGTATAGACAATATTTTGAAGGCTGATTTTGGGAGGAGGATCACAGATCCTTTGACTAAGAGAAAGACGAAGGCAAGGGTTGAGGCTAAAATGTCTCCTGTGAAAGAGGCGTCTCCTTCAAAGCCTGAGGAGGCGAGAGTTCCTGAGGTGAAGCCGGGAGAGAAGAGTGGAGCTATTGACCTGTCGAAAGGAGAAGATAGTGGGAGCAGTCAGAGTTCGGCTACCGGTAAGAGATTGACATTATTGCTACTTCTTTTCTATATTTTTGAGGTTTTTCTCCGAAATCTATTAAGTTTCTCTTTCTTTTCTTTCTGGTTAATGACCATAAAGCAATGATTTTTTTACAGAATAATAAATGTTAACTACTTGTATGTCCTTTTTGATAATACATTATTTTTATAAGCACTAGAACCCTCAAAAAATGCTCAAAATTGCCGATTTAAACCGCTGTTAACAGAGCCCTAGTGTACAAATTTGACAACCATTAATGGAAAAAGAAAAACATAGGGACACAGTATATAACCTTCTCAGTTTATGAAATATCTTTTGAATTGGTCCAATATTGGAGGAGCAAATAGGCGAGAGCCAAACCTCGAATAATGACTTTTTTACTTAGGCTTTTTCAAAAGTCTCTCCAACCGCATTTCCTCCCAAGTAAGGATATCTATTGTAGAGAACATGCTATAGGTTCTATCTATAATTTATATGAGACTAGCTGCGCCCCGCGGTTTCACCCGCACAAGTCTCGTTCCCATGGGATATCGGAATGAAAAGTATCCTATGTCCTAATCCAGGTTATGATCTACCCATGTGAAAATTTGTATCCATCTAGTTCAATCTGTTCAGCCGTTTTAGCGTAAAAGCGGAACAAATTTGAGAAACATAAAAAAAATCTAATCTTTTCTCTTTATAATAATAAAGTTTAGATGTAAAAACACGATAGATTAACGGGAAAGTTCACAACTGGATTTTGAACCAATTAATTTTGTTATGGTTTATGTTTTTTTTATTTACCTGAGAAATCACCAACATCAACACTACCAGCACCACCATCACAACCATCACCACCATCACCACACCACCATCACCATCATCACCACCACGACACATCACCACCACCACCATCACCACACCACCACAACCACCACCACCATCTACGTCAGCATCATCAACATCATAATTTTCGTCATTTTTTCTTTGATTATACCTTCTTAGCATATTCTCTCTTCTTAGCGAACTCTCAAAATCTCGTCAATATCAAAGATTTTCTCCCAAATATCTTCATCGACAAATATTTTCATTTTATCTTGTTCCTCTCTTATGAATCCATGTTCTCTGCAGGTACCACGATGGCAGACGGCGCGATGGTCTGGCCTGCGTGGGTCTACTGTACCAGGTACAGTGACCGACCCAGTTCCGGTGAGTCATATTCAGTTATTATTCATCATCTTCCTGACCTTATCCCATGTTACTTGTGGTCGGCGCAACACGTTTTCGTCTCCCATTCTTCCCTGTCAACCGTCACGCTATCATTCACTCCCTTCTCTTTCATATCATTCCTCACTCCATCCATCTTTTCTTCGGCCTTCCTCTCCCTCTCCATCCATCAACATGTATATTCATCACTCTTTTAGTCACATGCGTTTCGTTCCAATAATATTAGTTATTATGTACATATAGTTACTATTAGTACTTCTTTATAAATTAATACTTGGATACTTCTTTATAAATTAATGTTTGTGCTTAGTTGTTACAATAAACTACTGACGAATTTTTGTGTATTTTGCCAATAGGTACAAATAAAAATCAAAATGAGTATTTTATATTGAATATGCAGAAATCTAGTTTTAAATCGGCATTCATCGTATAGCTGAAAATTGTTTTTACGGTGGATGAATATTTTATCATGGATATCTTGTCGGTAATCATCCTTGGTATTATTTACATCATCAATAAGTTACTGGTTAGCCAGCATCTTCCCACTGGTGGGCAAAGACCTCTTCCCATGGCCTTCAGCTCTTTCGATCCAGGGCTGAAGTGGATTACTGGTCGTTTGTTTTGTCCAGCTCGTGCCGCCATCTTCTACCGCGACGCCTTCTACCTGTGTCAGGACTCCACGTGGTGGTTATTTATTTATTTATTACTTCAAGCACATAAATGTACCAGTGGCGAAGATTCCATACAACTCGATTCCTACCAGCTTCTCTTTGAAAAATGGCACAGTTAGTATTTTATAGACAAATAATATAATCATATTAAAGATATCTTACTTCGGTCTATACTACTATACTGCGATCGCCAACCCGCCTGCCAAGCGTGGCGATTATGGCAACCCCCCCGTTGGGGGGAGGCCTATGTCCAGCAGTGGACGTCTTTCGGCTGAAATGATGATGATGATGATGACTCCGGCTTACCTCTTACAAAAACCCCTTTGACCCTTCGCTACTGAGATGTAGAGACGGATTTAATGCCATAGGCATTTTCTACCAGTCAACCGTTATTTTTGTGGTGGTTATTTTTATGTTTTTACATATCTCGGGACCATGGGGTCCGGGTCCTTTGGAAGGCGTACCAGGGGCCGAAGCCAACTCGCAGAGGCCCCTTAGGAAATTTTAATGAAATGCGGCACCAACCGACGCTTGACCCTATCTGCACTATGCAAGTGTACTCAAGGACAAACCCCGGTTGGTGTAGGACTATTGCAGGATATGGAAAAGTAATAGGTTGGACTACGGGTTTGGGTGGTTAAAGTGGGTTGGTTACCAAGAACAGATGCCTGATCAATGTTTTATATACATACTAACTTCCGCCCGCGGCTTAACCTGCGAGGTATGCCGATAAAAACTATCTTATGTCCTTCCCCGGGATGCAATCTATCTCTCTGCCAAATTTTATCGAAATCCGTTCAGTGATTTAGGCGTGAAAAGGTAACATACAGACAGACAGAGTTACTTTCGAATTTATAATATTAGTATGGACTAGTATGGATTAGTATGGATAAATACGGATAAAATGGCAGGGGGTGACTTGCACACTCAATAATGGGCCCCCGAAAACTGGTGGTTATTATTATTATGGTGGTTATCAATAAATTATAAAATAATAATAATAATAATCAATCAGACATATTATCTCCGGGTGTTCTCGTCTGGCTAACGGAGAGTACTTGCACACAACCTTGTAGCCAGGATAATCCATCAGCAGCTTGCTTTGAAATACAACCTTGTGGAATCGGAGGTGCCGTACTACAGGTATGTGCCCGACCCAGTTCTCGAAAATTGTAATATCACATTGTACTGGGATCGATCCATCATCACTGACAGGACTATTGTTGCCAATAAGCCTGATATAGTGGTGGTGGATCGATCAGAGCGGCGCGCAATGATTGTTGACATAACTGTCCCGCATGATGAGAACCTCGTGAAAGCCGAGAAAGATAAACAGATCAAGTATCTTGACTTGGCTCGCGAGGTTGTCGACATGTGGGATGTGGACACGGCGATCATTGTGCCGATAGTCGTGACAGCCAATGGGTTAATAACCAAGAGCCTCAACCAACATCTAAGGAGGCTCTCGTTGGGCAGCTGGATCAAGGGCTTGATTCAGAGAGCGGTACTTCTGGACACGGCCCGCATTGTTAGGAGGTTCCTCTCTCTGGAGCCCTGACCGCCGGTAGCTTGGACCCTGTTCCCGATACCGGTGGGCTACTATTTTTTATATTTTTAAATGTTTTTATATTTTTTATACTAATATTTAAAAATATAATTTATATGTATTTAGTGAAATAAAAGAAATAATAATCAATTTATTGACACACACAAGTTAGGAAACATACAAACAGTAACAATGATAGTTAAAAGAGTGCATAAGTAGAAGTAGCCGTGGGCCCCAAACTAGGCACAGCCTGTATCTTGGTGGCCCAATAGAGACAGAAGAAAAAATGTAAAAGTTTTGATGTAAAATTTTCTCTACATAATGTTTCGCACCGATCGTTGTACCCAGCACTCCCTCTCACAGAGAAGAGGCCTGTGTCCCAGGAGTGGGAACATTATAATTATGCTGATTATGCTTGCTATACTATCTTCTGCCCGCGACTTGGTCCACCCCGTCGCATCTCATAGCCTGCGCGCGCCATTACTTCATTTTCGCTTAGCGTTCTTTCTGACTTTTTTTTCTTTTTGCTCGGCTCCTAAGGGTCATAGCGTAACGTTAAATAGCCTATAGCCTTCCTCAAGAATTGGGCTATCAAATACAAAAAGACTTTTTCAAATCCGACTGGTAGTTCCAGAGATAACCCCTTCCATACAAACTTACAAACTTTACCTCTTTACAATATTAGTATAGACAATTCATTACTGCCCCGTTGGTCTCGTGGTTGCAGGCGTGGCTGCTGAGCGTGGGGTCCTGGGTTCGATTCCCGGGTCGGACAAAGTGTTATTGAGTTTTCCATTAGGAATTTCTTAGTAACATTCCGGAGTCTGGAAGTTGGCGGTTTAATACCCCCGTGCCTCGGAGAGCACGTAAAGCCGTTGGTCCTGCGCCTGAACTCTCCCCGGCCGTGTCGGATTGCCGTCCCATCGGACTATGAGAGTAAAGGAACAGAGAGTGCACCTGTGTTTGTGCACACACTTGTGCACTATAATGTCTCCTGCGTACCTGGCTAATCTCCTTTGAGATTGACCACCGTGGCCGAAAAATGGTCAGGGAGGCTATTATAGATAATTAGGAAACTCACCTGCAATAAGCTAGTTTAACATTGTAAAATTCATTCTTTTCAAGCTCTGCGTCATAAAGACAGAAATTAATCCTCAGAACTCACAGACTATCAAAAACCATGTATCCTTCATCACCAAAATTAACAAGCTTCCCTTTAATACCGCCAACAAGATTAACTAAATCTTTCCGCACTGCTTCATCCCTTCGACCACAATATTCAATGTAATAGAATCTAACCTAATAATTTGATAAGTGCTCCCTTGGGGTTGGTAGCGTTAGATAAGGGGGGCGGAACCCCTGCTCTGGAAAAGGGTCGGTCTGTTAATACGGTGAGAAGATTGCTACACGTGTTTTGGAAGAGATAGGGAGGACTTTATTGGTAAAATACTTATCATAAAAGTATTTGTATCAATCACAAACTACATAAGATTCACATTGTTGTCATCATCTCATCTAGCCTTTTCCCAACTATATTGTGGTCGGCTTCCAGTCTATCGGTCAGTCAATCGGATGCAGCTTTACATGGAGCGACTGCCTATCTGACCTCCACAACTCAGTTACTGGGTAATACGATACCCATTGGTAAGACTGGTTGTCAGACTTTCGGGCTTCTGACTACCTGTCAAATATCCACGAATGACAACCGGGACCAACGGTTTAACGTGCTTTCCGAGGCACGGAGGGGTCTCGGTATGTACCCATCCACAGATCAACCGTGGCAAGCGTAGCTTAACCTGACCGATCGACCTGTGTTGCTGATTGTATCTTGGCAAAATACAAGAGTTTTTAGCCACCTGTCCCAACGCCAACGAGGACGCAACTAGCTATCAATGATGACATGTCTTCACTCAAGAAATGTACAGTCTGTCCATTTTGTCCATTTTTGTTTGTCCATTTTGAACCGACTTTAAAAAGGAGGAGGTTCTCAATTCGACGGTATGTTTTTTTTTTATTGGGTGTTTGTTACGCAATTACTCCGCCAATTGTGGACCGATTTTCAAAATTCTTTTTTTGTGTAAAAGGGTATACTCTCGAGGTGGTCCCATTATCATCAAGTTGGAATCTGATAAGAGGATACCATGGCAATCGAGGGAAACCCTCAAAGTTTATAGGCAAAGCTATAACGATTTGGGTAGTTTTTTAAATAACTTGAGCATTTGCTCTCGGAAATCATCATTTGGTAAAGTGGAGCTGATGAAGAAGACCACAGATGGCCATTGGAACTACTCAATGACAAATATTTCACGGGTTGCGATTCGATTACTTTAATATGGTTGCTAAACAATTTATGCTCGTCACAATGCGTATGGTGAGTGGTTGTTGAGGAGTTCTCCTGGTTCTTACCAGGAGAACTCCTAAACAATTAACGTCCCAACATCGGGAAAAGCAATATTTTGTAACAAGTGATGAGCAGTTGACATTAGGCTATTGTAACTTAGATAAATTACAAACGGACCCACTAAAAAGTGAAAAATAAAAACTTTTTACAAAAAAAAAACAACCGACTTCCAATAAACGAAAATGTGGAACCAAAGACACCGACTTCCGAAATTAAAGTTATTTTTCAATTTGTAGTGTTTTTTTTTGGAAGTCGGTTGTTTTTTTTTTTTGTAAACGGTTTTTTGTTTCCCTGCGCGTATCGTCGCTCCACCCAGTCCGAGGGCGTTCTATCTTACGTTTGCCGATTTAACGGTCACCCAACGGTCATCGGTCAACAAGTTTTCCTAAGCATATTCTGTTTTCCATGTTTCGTAGATCAATACAAACAGATGTAGTAATAGAATTAGGGATCATTAAGCAAGGTGCAATACAGCTGATAAATATGTGTACGTGAGACTGGAGGGGAAGAAAATAAAAATTGAATTTTAGAGATGGGAGTGTGTCGATAAAGTTTTTTGTTGGTTGTCGATAATCTTAGCAGAGCGACTGAGAGCCTAGGCTAGATTTTTTTTTATAAAATAGATCACTTAATATATATGATGACTTAATATATATATAATAATAATAATAATAAACCATTTATTATCAGGTAACAAAGACCCATAGATACATACCTTAACCTAAGTATACATAATAATATAGTAGGTAACAATTTTGTTAGTAAATAAAACTTAATACCTATGTTAGTATCACTTAGTTGCACTACTAAGTCTTTGTGCGTTCTGGTGGCACTTGTCCGCGAAAGCGACGGAATACCACATCCTGCGGCCAAAAGCTTTCTTCCATCACCAGGTGCAGGTAGCATGTTGGTATGCGCACCACGAACGCCTTGAACCTAGACCTTAGCCTAGGCCTTATATAGACTTAATATTTATGTTTGTAGGTTATTTCTTTAAAGTAAGTAAGTATTTTATTTTGGAGAATCGGAAAAATATTATGTTTTTAGGGTTCCGTAGCCAAATGGCAAAAACGGAACCCTTATAGATTCGTCATGTCTGTCTGTCTGTCTGTCTGTCTGTCCGTCTGTCTGTCTGTCTGTCTGTCCGTCTGTCTGTCTGTCTGTCCGTCCGTATGTCACAGCCACTTTTCTCCGAAACTATAAGAACTATACTGTTGAAACTTGGTAAGTAGGTGTATTCTGTGAACCGCATTAAGATTTTCACACAAAAATAGAAAAACAACAATAAATTTTAGGGTTCCCCATACTTAGAACCGAAACTCAAAATTTTTTTTTTCATCAAACCCTTACGTGTGGGGTATCTATGGGTAGGTCTTCAAAAATGATATTGAGGTTTCTAATATATTTTTTTTCTAAACTGAATAGTTTGCGCGAGAGACACTTCCAAAGTGGTAAAATGTGTGTCCCCCCCCCTGTAACTTCTAAAATAAGAGAATGATAAAACTTAAAAAAATATACGATGTACATTACCATGTAAACTACCACCGAAAATTGGTTTGAACGAGATCTAGTAAGTAGTTTTTTTTTAATACGTCATAAATCGTAAACCACAATTTACCATTCATTCAATCAACTCAAAAATAAAAAAAACATTTAATTTCATAAACATAAACCTTATGCATAAACCCGGATGTTACGGAACCCTCGGTGCGCGAGTCCGACTCGCTCTTGCCCGGTTTTATTTAAATTTGCTATTGGACATTTTCGGAAACTTTTAAATCAAACTGCAAGGTACTGAATCTCTTTGTTTAAGGGCTCAAATTTTTGTGAAGTCTCTGGACTGACGAATCTTCAGACCACGATTCGAGTTCTCATTAGATCGTGCATTCACAAGATAAGATATATAGAGCAGTGGTGGGCCAGTAGTAACGGCCCTGACTCACGAGTCGATCGTGGGTTCAAACCCAGACAGGCGCTTTACTTTGTGCAAATCATTTCATCACCACTGCTCTCAAAACGGTGAAGGAAAACATCGTGAGGAAATCGGCATGTCTTAGAACCAAAAATTCGAAGACATGTGACATCTACCAACCCGCACTGGGCCCGTGTGGTGGATTATGGCCCACTCCTCGAAGAGAGGAGGCCTGTGTCCCAGCAGTGGGAATATTATAGGATAATTTTGCCTCACAAGATATGAAGTAGGTAGGAGGTAGGATGTTTAACCCCTTAGTCTGCCGGAACGTAGATCTACGCGAGACACAAAGGCTTTTTAATTGTGTCTGTAATTATGGCACACAGTTAAGGGGCTTGTGGCCTGGATGGGTGACCATCTTCACATACCGAGACCCCTCCGTGCCTCGGAACAGCTATCATTCGTGGATCTTTGAGAGTCGTTACGGATCGTCATTCGTCAGAATCCCGCAAGTCTGACAATCAGTCTTACCAAGGGGTATCGTGTTACCCAGTAACTGGTAGTGGAGGTCAGATAGGCAGTCGCTCCACGTAAAATACTGGTATTCAGCTGCATCTGGTTAGACTGGAAGCAGACCCCAACAAAGTTGGGAAAAGGCTAGGCAGATGATAATGAAGATTAGAAGTGTTGTAGGTAGGTAATGTATCATGTAAGTCTGTCATGTCGATTGTCACGTAGTACCTACTATTATTAAATAATAAAGAGGCCTTTATTAAAACAATAACTTACTATTAAATTGATTACAACGACCGATTTGTGTGTTTACACAATGAAAAGGTCAAGAAATGACATCGAGTGAAACTTTTATATGTATAGCGTGTCAAATATGTTTTTGCACGCAGCCTTTTTGTTTTCTGGGTGGGAAATTATCAAATAACTTCTCCAGCTCTGGGCGGGAGCGAGAGGAGCGGGAAGGCGTGTCGGGCTAAAACCCACCCGTGTTCCTTCAGTTGCCTGTGCCAAGGCCACGGCATCTCTTTCGAACAACCCGCGACCCTGGCAGGCATCGGCCCTAGCGGACCCCGTCAGTTAGTGCTGACATCTCTTTGAAGCGCGCGTGGAACACAACGCACCGTCGACCCGGGCGTGGTCTTACCGAACGGCGAGCTGCCCATTGCTCGCCGTCCGCAAGCCCGCGCCTACGGTGGCTGGGAATCGGCTGTCAATTCCAGACGCCTAAGGCGTCTCTTATGCGTGGACTTCTACACAATGTGGAGATGACAATACCTACGATATGTGATGAGAACCTCTTCCTTTTTTGGAATCGGGCTAATAGCGAGCATATGGAGTATTTAGGAACTATCAAACAAAATCTAAGATTTAAATTATACATATTCCGGTACACTTCAGAACCTTTGGAAATTGGAAGGTCTCCGAACAAGGGGGACGGATGACCTGGTGAAGGACGCAGGAATCTGCTAGATGCAGGAACCACAGAACCGGTCGAAGTGGAGGTGCTTGGGGGAGGCCTATGTCCGGCAGTGGATGTCTGAATAGAATAAAATAAAAATGATAAAAGTGATATATAAAAAAAAACTAAATAGTAAATCCGAATAGTTCTGGCAATCAGCCGACTAGCTATTGTGACTAAACTCATCATCATCATCTGCCTAGCCTTTCCCAACTATGTTGGCGTCGGCTCTCAGTCTGACCGGATGCAGCTGAATACCAGTATTTTACATGGAGCGACTGCTTATCTAACCTCCATAACCCGGTTACTGGGTATTACGATACCCTTGATAAGACTGGTTGTCAGACTTTCGGACTTCTGACTACCCGTAGCGACTGTCAAAGATCCACGAATGACAGCCGGGACCAACGGCTTAACGTGCTTTCCGAGGCACGGATGGGTCACGGTATGTAAAGATGGTCACCCATCCACAGACCAACCGCGGCAAGCGTAGCTTAACCTGCTCGATCGACCTGTGCGGCTGTTATTATTTAGCCAAGGGCCCCTCTACAGTGACTAAGCTATTGGATGTATTTGATTGAATTTTTGGATGCAGACTGTGACCGTCATTAGATTTAAGGGGCTTACATGACCTAAAGCAAAGAAAGAGAAGCGCAATGACACAACGCTGGTAATTTATTGCAAAATATGAAGCAATTATTTAATTACACAAAATATTATTGTTTGGACTAAAAAATTAAAACACTAGTATTTTTATATGTTGCTCGTAGAATAATCTGACAAAAAATCAGAAAACGCGATGACACAACGCTGGTAATTTATTGCAAAATTATTATTAATATTATTTAATTACAAAATTTGTTTGGACTAAAAAATTAAAACACTAGTGTTTCAGTAAGTATGTTGCTTGTAGAATAAACTGACAAAAAATCAGTATGATTGTATGTAAGTATATTAGTACGGTTTTTATTGTTAAAAGAAAGTTTTTAGAGGTATCTTCATGATTTTTTTCTATCGTATCAAATTAGTTGCATTATGTTTTCAACACACTATCTACCTACCTCTACCTAGCATATATCCTGAAGATCATCAAATATTTTTCTGATTTTGTTTACTGTAGTCGATCATATACTTTTATTATTTCTAAAATTTGCGTTTTTTGTGTTTAGGTCATGTAAGCCTATTAAGCAGGGTTTATATTACACTCGTGGTTTTTTTAAAGTTATAAATTCACAGGCTGAACGGAAATAACGTTGATCATCAAAAACTATCTGTTCAGATATCTCCAACACAAACACACATACAAACAATCGATTGGTGTGAACAATTGATTAACAGATTCGATTCTATTCGATTGTTGGTAATTGATTAGCGTATCTAATAGGACAAATAGTGTCTGTTAGTATGTGCGTATGAGTCATATTGTTTACAATTTTTGTAAAGGTTTTCCTCATTGTGTGAACTTTTGCTTTTGTAGATAATTTGGTTACATTTGGTTAAGCGAAAGTGTGGATAGGTTTTTTTCCTCTAAAACTGTTAGTTAAGTAGGTACTTATCCTAGTATATATGCTAGTAATTTATTTTTAAAATTTCAATTACAATGTTACTATTTTACAACTTAACACTAAAATATACATATTATATACATATACACACATCAAAAGTGTCTAGGGATCAAGCATTTTTATGCGGATTTCTTGAGATTGAGATGTGGCTTTGTAATAAATTTATGATTTTATAAATTTATATGGATCCTTTTTGGTGCATTTCATAATTTGAATCAGGAACTGTGAATCAAATTCGAGTAAAAGATGAAAATCAGCTGTCAATATTTTCCCTATAAAAACATACAACGCATTGAAGACATTATTAGTGCTACTGTTTCCCTACTACTGATTAAAACCAACGTTATTATGGAGCGGCGACGTCATTTAAGCAGGGAAGAAATGCTCAGAGCCGTGGGAATGATAGAAGCTGGTTCCCGGCAACGTACTGTGGCTTTAGCTCTGAATACAAGTCAGAGTGTTATCAGTCGACTTTGGACACGTTACCGAAGCACTGGTACCGTGGCTGAGCGCCATGGAGGACGGTATCGCTGCACCACACGGAGACAAGACCGATACATTCAAATCTTAACTCGAAGAGCTCCAACAATAACCGCCATGATGTTAGCCGTGAGGCTTCATCACTCTTCAGGGAACTTAATTAGCGACCAAACAGTCAGAAACCGCTTGCATGAAGTGAACCTTCATTCCCGAAGACCGCTACGGGTACCACCTATAGCAATGCACAATCGTAGGATTCGATATCAATGGGCTCTTGAACACAGAAATTGGGCAGAAGAACAATGGCGTTTCGTGTGCTTTTCTGATGAGTCTCGTTTTGGTATGAGACCGGATACAAGACGTATACGACACTGGAGAACCCCTGGACGCCAACAGCGATTAAAATCCTGCCAGGAAGTCCATCCTTGGGTGCGCCAAAGTTCACCTACATTTTCAACTCCGATAATTGGAAATCCGAAAATGTTCTTCCTAAAATTTTTCGTCCTAACAATCACAATTCCTAACTACTCTGTCTCTAATGTTCATAATTCCGAAGCATTCAACTTCATAATGTCAGTAGCAATAAACATCTATTATACTTTTATTTGTTTTCCTATATTTTCTCAACATAACCATCTTTTACACTATTATTCAAAGTTATATCTTTTTTGTTTAGATTTCTTTTTATAGTTTTTTTTTTGTTTAGGTTTTATTTATAGCGGTAACCAACATAATATACAAAAGTAACACATTTGTAATGACAACTTAGGATGCAAGAGCGAGCGAAGCGAGCTCGGGACTTGGGGCACCCCGACTCGGACAGGTTAGGTTCGAAGGGGATGACGGGGGCTCGAGTGAGCGAGCAAAGCGAGCGAACGAGCCCCCGTCATCCCCTTCGTGTTAGGTTCCTTTAAACCCTGTAGACAGAAATAGGGGCCCCGCGAAGCGGGGCTCCGTCGACTACGCCTAACAACATATTTTTGTAGATAAAAAAAAACTTTAGGATTTCTTTTCTCTGCCACTATGATTTTGCGAACTTTGCGGTTTTCAAATCTACACTAAAAAGAGTCTATTCTATCCAAAAAAAAAATTGCTACTACCAAAAAGCGCCGGGTGTGGAAGTACAGTGGTTCCATAGACACAACTCAGTACGTTATGTAAAGCATACCCCCAAATAATAATCATACCCTCAAATTAAAACTATAAATAATTATCATCATCTAAAATTATGGTAATTATGTTTAGGGATAAAAGCGTTATGATAAAAAACAGTAGGAGTTTAAATATATTTACATTAATGATATTATTAATTACAATTTTCGGAAACATGAGTGTTATGAACATCGCCGGTAGCACTTCAAATAGTATGAATGAAAACTTTAGGATGAAAAATTTTAGGAAGACTGATCATTCGGATTACAAATCATTAGGAAGAACAATTTCGGGTAAAGAACTTTAGGTGAGCCAATATGGACCCTCCATCCTTATAGTGGTGGAACCATCATGGTATGGGCGGGTATTTGGATCGGCGGAAGAACTGAGTTGATTTGGATCAGAGGCAACCTCAACGCTCAAATTTATGCTGAGACGATTGTATCAGACGTCATCGTTCCTCTACAAGTGCAAATCGGTCCCTTATTTCAGTTAATGCATGATAATGCACGACCGCACACCGCAAGAGTTGTAAGACAGACTCTCGCCGCAGCTAACATCAATGTCCTGCCCTGGCCTGCTCAGTCGCCAGACTTGAACCCGATTGAGCATGCATGGGATATGCTACAGAGAAGAGCTCTGCCGAATATGGAGGGTATCCAGTCGCAAGAAGACCTTTTTTTGTTGTTGCAACGAACATGGGCGGCCATTCCACAGCGTGATTTGGATGAACTCATTTTGAGTATGCCAAACCGATGTTCTTGTGTTGTTAGTGTTCGCGGTAGAAACACGGATTATTAATTGTTTAAGTTACCCAATAAAATTTTAAAGAAAACTGTTATTTCAGTATTTTTTTCGAACTTTTGTGTTAGTGGTTCAAATGTCAAAAATCCCTTTATTAGGAAAATGGCAAATTTCTTTATTAATGCAAAGGTGACTTGGTTTATCGTTACTGTGACAAACGAAAACACTTTATTTGATGAATCCTTAAAGAAAATTTTAATTAATATCAATCAGGAGAAAAGTTATTGCAAAAATATATGTTGATCCCTAGACACTTTTGATGTGTGTAGTATATACAAGTATAAAAAAGGTAAAGAAAAAGACAGGAAAATCTTATCCTACTTATTTTTCAAATTGTTAGTTATTTTTAAGTTGTTGAGCAAACGAATTTTTCAAACAATGAAATTTCCTTCATAATCAGATTTTATTGAAAGTGTGTTATGCAACTGGAGTACTGGTGTCGCTAGATTATTTATTACTAGAAGATATTGAAGCTGAGGGGCCCGTGGCTATATAATAACAGCCGCACAGGTCGATTGATCAGGTTAAGCTACGCTTGCCGCGGTTGGTCTGTGGATGGGTGACCATCCCTCCGTGCCTCGGAAAACACGTTAAGCCGTTGGTCCCGGCTGTCATTCGTGGATCTTTGACAGTCGTTACGGGTAGTCAGAAGCCCGAAAGTCTGACAACCAGTCTTACCAAGGGGTATCGTATTACCCAGTAACTGGATTGTGGAGGTCAGATAGGCAGTCGCTCCATGTAAAATACTGGTATTCAGCTGCATCCGGTTAGACTGGAAGCCGACCCCAACATAGTTGGGAAAAGGCTAGGCAGATGATGAAGATATTGAAGCTAACTCAAAGTTAATCAAATTAAGGTATATGGGATCACTTCTAAGGCATACCCTAAACATTTACAATTGCCGGAGATATCACGTTACAAAAAACTAACAAAAAAAAAAAAAACAGTGGCACTCCGGGAGTAGGTACCGACAGAAGTGAAAACAAAACACAAACTTTGCCATCACTCACCGACATATCGGATACATTATAACCGAGTACATCCCGAGGACAGCTGAACACATCCGAAGCGGGAATTTTTTGAAACGTCTTCTAAACAAAACACGCGCGGTGTCGCTTACGGTAACGGTGGCGCGAGTTCAATGTTTTTTTCCCATCTCAAAACATGCCCAACGCGCCTAAAAAAGTTTTCACTTAAACAAAAAAAAACCTACAGTCGGATTGAGAACCTCCTTCTATTTTGAAACCGCTTAAAAACTCAATAACTCTTAGGCCTGAAACTGCGTTAAGCGGGCGCCCGCGTGGTTTCATACAAAAGTGCTCCGTCGCGGGGACCCGCGCGGGTCCCCGCGCGGGCGTCCGTCACGGGGAGGCGCGCCCCGCACCCACGCAACAGGGCTAAAAAACGGGGTTAAAATTGAACTAGCGACACTGCGTAAATAAAATAATCCGGTCTCCGCGACGGGACTACGGGGACCGTCGCGTTCCAACGGAGCCCACCCGCGTGTCCACGCGCATAGACACGCGACGGTTGCCCGTCGCGGGCGCCCGCTTAACGCAGTTTCAGGCCTTAAACAAATAAACCTACCACGCTGTCTTTTCCGGGTGGGTCGCTAGACTTGGTGGTATACCCAAAATCTTCGAAAACACAGCTTAACAATGCATGCAAGTTTCTGCTACCCTCCTACTTCTTCGTAGCGATGGCAAACAGTTTAAATATATTTGGCCCAAAATTCAGCTGCGCAAGCCCCGCTCACTGAAGCAGTCATAAGATTGTAGCGGTATCTACAACGCCACATACGAACACCGCGTCATACTGACGTCACGCAAAAGCCTGCATCTCGCAAGCAAAGTTTACCGCGCAACTAGCGTAATAATAATAATATAATAATAATAATAATCTTTATTGATATAAAAATATTACAACCATACATGTGAAACCCCTGACTCCTGTGCTAGGCGAACCTGTGTTACAGGAATCAGTGTCTTCCGCCTTAGATCAATACACATTTCAATTTTTATGTAATAAAATACAAATAGTAAGTAACAATAGTAGGTATTGAGTTTAAATTAAACAATGATAAAAAGAAACAAAGCGAGTGTGTGATTGCGTGTGTGTGTGTATGTGAGTGTGTGTGTGTGTGTGTGAGTGAGTGGGTGTGAGTGTGTGTGCGATGGTGAGCGAACGCACATGAGTCTACATAAGTATGTATGTGAGTATCTTAATGTTTTTGCAAATTATACTCGTCTTTTATGTTACTGATAAAATTAACTTTTCAGTGTCGTCATAACTTAAGGACTGAAGCCAAGGTTTTAAAATCTGTTTTACCTTATATAACGTAAGCTTATAAATCGAGATAGATTTGTTAACACGGTTGTAGATCTTTGAACTTAACGCACAAAAGTGTCTGGACGCGAGAGAAGTGCGACATTTAGTAACTTTGCAGACTGGAAAACCAGTGCGTCTACTTATTGCATCTGAACTTATTGGTAACATAGTGTGTCTACGTAGGACAGTACGAAGGATATATAATTGGTGAACTGTAAGGACTTGAGCTTCCGAGTACAACTGTCTTGTGGGATAGATTTGTTTTTTGAAGGACATCACTTTAAGTACTGCCCGTTGTGCCCCTTCCGCTCTAAGCAAAGCTGTTTTAAAAGTCCCTCCCCATACTGGAATGCAGTAGGTAATTATAGACTCACATAACGAGCGGTAGACCATTGTTGCTGTTTCCCTGTCCGCAGAATGTCGTAGGTCTTTAAACAAATAAATAAGCTTACGAAGCCTAGAACATAAAGCGTCTATGTGTTTTCGCCAGTCGCCCGTAGATACAACGGCCCGACATGAATCATCGGGTAGTTGCCCGCCAGACACAACACCCGTCTGGTCGGAGGATCCTCCCTTTTCTATAGAGTATGAGTGAACTTTACACCCTGTTCCTCATACCTCTATATGATCGTCAAGTGCACAGGTGACACATGCGGTGCAGGATGGGAGGGGGGCCATTGCCTCTTACGCACTCGAGATCTGAGCCATCCGTGAACCTCCATCTGTGGAGATTGTCTTTGCTCCGGGAGCCTGGGATCGCAGTCTATTTAGAGACATCCAAGTCGGCCACGATAACGTGTGTCCTCACAGGCTTTCAGATGGCTCGATAAAATTGTCAGGAAGCTTGTGCAGCTCCCGCCATAGATTACATCCTCCTACTAAAAACACTAGTACACACAGCACTATTCTGTACAGTTTTCAATTTACGTTTTCATAATCACTACTGTTACGCATATAGTTTATATTAAATCTTTCTACTGCTAATTATGACGTTATCTTCATTAAAATCTCAACGTTACTGAGGTGAACAGAATACGCTATTAAAAACTTAAGATTATATTGCTACGAATTAGTCTAATTATTATATTAATTAATGTTGTCACGGTACAGACCGCACATCAAGTCAGTATAATCTGTCAAATTTCTGTAATAGATTTTCAACTTTATCGCTAAAGCATAAGGTTCAAAGTTGATTGGGAAAATTTGACAGTTTCGAAGTGTTGGCGTCTGTACATAATATCCTCACTGAATGGTTCGTTGGTCTAGAGAGCCAAACGCTACCTGAGCATGAGGTCTTGGGTTTGATTCCCTGGTCAGGGAAAGTGATTTCTCCATTGGGAATTTCTCAGTAGCAGCTCGGAGTCTTACTTTGTGCCCCTTTGATGGCAACAGGCTCGCTCTCTATTATCATCATCTGCCTAGCCTTTTCCCAACCTTGTTGGGGTTGGCTTCCAGTCGAACCGGATGCAGCTGAATACCAGTATTTTACATGGAGCGACTGCCTATCTGACCTCCACAACCCAATTCCTGGGTAATACGATACCCCTTGATAAGACTGGTTGTCAGACTTTCGGGCTTCTGACTACCCGTAGCGACTGTCAAAGATCCACGAATGATAGCCGGGACCAACGGCTTAACGTGCTTTCCGAGGCACGGAGGGGTCACGGTATGTAAATGTGGTCACCCATCCACAGACCAACCGCGGCAAGCGTAGCTTAACCTGATCTATCGACCTGTGCGGCTGTTATTGTTTAGCCACGGGCCCCTCTCGCCTCTATTATATGGGACTTAATCATAACTGGAAGCCTGATGCTTCAAATCATCTTCATCATCATTTCAGCCGAAAGACGTCTACTGCTGGCCATAGCCCTCCTCCCCCCCCCCAAGCACCTCCACTTTAACCGGTTCTGGACACGCCTAAGTCCACCATTACTCTACAAAAACCGTATTAAAATAGCTCAATCCACGCTAAACAACGCTATTCAAAATAATTAATCGTTTTAAGAGCACCGGCGTGTGCGCATCTAATAGCGTAAGATAGGCATCGCGTGTGACGTATGAGATAAATAATGAGAGATGTGGGAGTATGCCTTGATTGTCTATATTGTCTATGTCTGAGGCGTAGCGGAGTAAATAGTGTAGAATCAGATAGGCAGTCGCTCCATGTAAAACTATAGTAGCCCCCACTTTGAATTTTCAGACTCCCTTTCAGTCCCTGTTACAAAAAATGTACATATATTTTTATTTCTTTCATATTTGCAAAATAGTTGGGCAAATGTCATCTAAAACTATTCCAAATTTCAAGTTGATAGCATTAGTAGTTCTTGAGATATCCAGCTGCGACAGACAGATAGACGATAGACAGACAGACAGACGATAGTCTCACCATAAGGGTTCCGTTTTTACCATTTTAGTACGGGCCCCGAAAAACTGGTAAGTATTCAGCTGCCATAGACTAGAAGCTGACCCCAACATAGTTGAGTAATGGCTAGGCAGATGGTGATGATCTGCAGATCCTGCTTGAGATACTTTAGTATGCAGGCTACTGAATTTTGCACCTTTAAAGCCAGTATTTGTTCACGGAGGGGCCCGTGGCTAAATAATAACAGCCGCACAGGTCGATAGATCAGGTTAAGCTACGCCTGCCGCGGTTGGTCTGTGGATGGGTGACCATCTTTACATACCGCGCCTCGGAAAGCACGTTAAGCCGTTGGTCCCGGCTGTCATTCGTGGACCTTTGACAGTCGTTACGGGTAGTCAGAAGCCCGAAAGTCTGACAACCAGTCTTATCAAGGGGTATCGTATTACCCAGTAATTGGGTTGTGGAGGTCAGATGCTCAGTCGCTCCATGTAAAATACTGGTATTCAGCTGCATCCGGTTAGACTGGAAGCCGACACCAACATAGTTGGGAAAAGGTTAGGCAGATGATGATAGCCAATACTTGTACGTGTGCCTCCAAAAAGCCAGAAAATATAGAAACAAGCTAATTATCAGCAGTAAGAACCTGAACCATTATCATTCGAGACCTGAAAAGTCTCATGTGTGCCTGTAACTTCAGCAGCATACGTACCTTTTAATGTGTAAAATATTTTCAGAATTGCTAGGTAGGTAAATAGGTGTTCCTAATTGGATACACGACATTTCAAGTGTCACAGAAAATTTATCAAGAAAATACCAAACAATTTTAATCACCTTTTTTGGTATTACTAATTTAATTAGAACTGTCATACTTAATTCTAGTTATAATCAGATCATTACAGCTTAAACCCATAAAAGTACATTTATCTAAAAATGCAACAAAACATGTGTATAGAATTCGCCATTTTAACTAGAATTCATACTATACTGTCCTCATTAGCAGCATTTTGAAATTAGAACTCCGATAGTTCGAAATACGAATAAACTACAAAATGGCGGTTTGACATTTGAAACCTTATTCCAACGCGCTAGAGGTGCGCCTAGTCGATGATTTCCGAGTTAATCGATTGGAAATGCCGTTAATTACTCGATGTAATTTACTTGACGGTTAATTATATCATGTGAGGCCAATTAGCTGTTAGTTTAAGATGTAGTATGGTTTTTTGTGTCTATGTTCTGAGTTTTTGCTTAGAAATGTTAGTATTAGTACAAAACCTACTGTTTTTGTGACGGTTTCACGTGATTAACTGCGCTAGGCTAGTATTATCTAGTGCTAATGACGATATCATTATGAGTATGGGTATAAAGAAAAATAAGTGATTAATTATTAAGAAGCGTTTCAGCCTTTTTCATAAAATTACCTTTTGAGCAACTGTGACAAACTTTCAAATAGTGTTTTCTGCGCTTGATCATCTACGAGTACATGTTGGGGTCGGCTTCCAGTCTAACCAGATGCAGCTGAATACCAGTATTTTACATAGAGCGACTGCCTATCTAACCTTCACAACGTAGTGGGTAATACGATATCCCTTGGTAAGACTGGTTGTCAGACTTTTGGGCTTCTGACAACCTGTAGCGACTGTGACGAAAGACAGCCGGGACCAACGGCTTAACTTGCTTCTCAGTATATGAAGATGGTCACCCATCCGCGGACGTAGAAGCGTAGCTTAAGCTGATCGATCGATCCGTGTGGCTGTTATTACCTGGCTGTAATTAATTAATATTTTACTTTTCTCTCATTAACTAGAAAATGAAGTCTGTTAAAAAAAATATTTTCTTTAAAAGACACACCATCTTCTGCAATGCGAGATCAACACAGAGAACTCCTCACTACGCCTGCCTTAAAAAAAAAAAAGATTTATCGATGCCCACCCCCTCTAGCGTCACCCCTAAACATATGTTTTCACGCTCAAACTAGAGATTGCTCTTAACTTATTGAGTATAGTGTAGTCACTTACCGCTCCCCTAGGAGTGTAGCGATTGAATTAGTTGGATAGAGGGATAAACTAATACGCTGTTTTCATTATTTAAAGTTGTCTTGAGTTTGGGGGTGAGGGTCCCGCGGCTAAATAATAACAGCCGCACAGGTCGATCGATAAGGTTAAGCTACGCTTGCCGCGGTTGGTCTGTGGATGGGTGACCATCTTTACATACCGTAACCCCTGCGTGCCTCAGAAAGCACGTTAAGCCGTTGGTCCCGGCTGTCATTCGTGGATCTTTGACAGTCGTTACGGATAGTCTGACAACCAGTCTTACCAAGGTGTACCGTATTACCCAGTAGGTAACTGGGTTGTGCAGGTCAGATAGGCAGTCGCTCCATGTAAAATACTGGTATTCAGCTGCATCCGGTTAGACTGGAAGCCGACCCCAACATAGCTAGGAAAAGACTAGGCGGATAGATATAGTCTTGAGTTTGGGGGAGAAATTTTTGACTGCGAATGTTGTGTTGTGTATGTCATGGGTATTTTGAAAGACTATGATACTACGTAGGTACTTAATATCAATCGGTAATTTTCCCCTTGTTAACTAGCATCTTCTCATTTGCTAGACAGAATTGATAGTGTGATATTCCCCTTTTTAATCCATCCAAAGGTAGACAACCTTTTAAAAGATCGCTTTTATAAGACCGCCCATTGTATCACCCTTTGTACAGTTTCTATACTTATGTCTGTAATTAATATGGTGTAGGTACATAATAAAGAGTATTCTATTCTATTCTATAGTGTGCTTACTGCGACTGCGAGTTCTTGAGAATAGGACGCTGTTTGTTCCGATAACTTTATGTCAGAAACATGCAAGATATTAAAATATTCTACCTTGACTTGCTCGTAGCCATAAAAATATTTAGAGACTAGCTGTTGTTTGCGTCTCCGTCTGCGTCTCTAGCCAGCAAATTTGATAGATACGTAGGCCGTATCTATCAAATTTCATTTTCGACCCATCCGGTACAATAGCAGCAATATCATGCATTAGCAGTTAAAAACAATTTAGCATGATCACTTAGTGTAAGAAGTTGTGTAGGTATTGCTTCGTGTAACCCTAAATTTTTATTTGTTTATCGATAATTCGATACGTAATCGCAGTCCCAGCCCTGTTTCCAAGCATTTCATTCCGAACGATTAGTTCTTGATGTCTTCGCATTTTTTTCTCTTCAATACGTCTGCAGTGCCCGTGAAAATTGTTGAACAAATCGTTTTTACACTCAACAGTTTTACAGGAAAATGTTCTCAGTTTAATGTATATTTAATGTCTCGAGCTTTGGAACCCGGAGATTGGTTTAAATTGGTTGTTTGGTGAGGAAAATGGTGTGTCATAGAGGTTTACTTGAGGAAAGTTTTGAGTCCCTGCAAAATGGTTGAGCTGGATGTTGCTGATCCACGCGTCATGTTCGTGAACGGGCGCCGTCGGTTGAAACTGGTCATCTCTTAACAGCCAAGGCTTATTTTTAATCTTATATTTTGAATTGTTTCTTCATTTGTGTCTTTTTTTACATTGTTCTCACATATGGAAGCAACAAGAATAATGTACCCAGGCTTTTGTAATATCTTGATTTAAAAGAGTGTCCATGGAGTTTCTTGCCCGTTCTTCTCCATAGAGATCTACGTTTTGGAATGGGCAACTAGCTTGACTAACTGACAGACTATTGACAATTCAAAAGTGCCTGCACATATTGAGTTTCAGTTTGAGTATGAATATGCATGGCTATTAGAGTAGGGGAAGACCAAAGAAACGATGGATGGAATGTGTGAATGATGATATGGTTAGAAAGGGGGTGACTACCGAGATGACGACTAATAGAGAAGTATGGAAGAAAAAGACATGTTGCGCTGACCACGAATAGATTCGGATGAGGTCAGGAGAATGATGATGATGATTATATAATTGTCTCTGCAGGGTCAAATCAAAATAGCTAGCGAAACTCCGCAGACAGATAAAAAAATGTATTTTTTGGTGGTCAAAGACCGCTTCTAGTTTTGTTAGTTGGAGTTAGAATTGAGAATCGTAAGTATTTGTTTATCGAAACCCGTGATGTGTCTGTGAAGTTTACCTAAACAAAAAAACAAACGATGTTTAAACTGATATTTCAAGTGACTATATTAACCGCGATCGACGACCACACAAAATAATCATCAAATTTATTTATTTTTTGTTTTAATATCATGTTTAAATGTCGACACCCGCGTCAGCGGAGTTTCACTAGCAAATTTAATTTGACCTTATATAATTAGGTACTAGCTGCCCGCGGTTTCACCCGCGTAAATGTTGACCCCGTGGGAATATCGGGATAAAAAAAAGCCTATAATGTTAATCCAGGGTGTCAGCTACCTCCATACAAAATTTTATCAAAATTGGTCAAGCCGTTTGAGCGAAGAAAAGGCATTGGCAGATGATGATGATAATTATGTGTTACATTAAGTATTTATAGACAACGCTACCTATCCACTTTCCATCAAAAAGCTGTGGTTACTACAAAATAATTTCGATCAACAAAAAACCGACGTTAACAGCCACATTTTCCATAAAATTTCGACGTCTAAGCCCACATTACAATTACAGTAAGAAACTGTAATTATTTCCCAACATTATGTTCACCTAATGAGTATAACTACGCTAGTTTTAATTAAGAACAGCTCATTATCAGTAATGATCAGTTGTTACATAGGTGTGAAGCAGGCACGAGCTCACACCTGGCGTACGTATAGTTACTGTAATATCTATGCATGTGTGTGTAATTACGGGTATATTATGTATTTATGTTGTGTTTGAGTTGAAAAAATCGGGGCATAAAAAGAAAAAAACGGGCCAAGTACGAGTCGGACTCGCACACGAAGGGTTCCGTACCAGAAGGCAAAAACGCCGAAAAAAACATGTTTGTTGTATGGGAGCCCCCCTTTAATATTTATTTTATTTTATTTTTATTATTTATTATTAAAGTTAAAATACAACTGAGTATTTTGTGAATATTTCAAGTGCCTACCTGTTGCCATTTTTGATATCGAGCAAAAAAGGGCAAAAAAATCGTGTTTGTTGTATGGGAGCCCCCCTTAAATATTTATTTTATTTTGTTTTTAGTATTTGTTGTTATAGCGGCAACAGAAATACATCATCTGTGAAAATTTCAACTGTCTAGCTATTGCGGTTCTTGAGATACAGCCTGGTGACAGACAGACGGACAGACGGACAGACGGACAGACGGACAGACGGACAGACGGACAGACGGACAGATGGACAGACGGCCAGACGGACAGACGGACAGACGGACAGACAGCGAAGTCTTAGTAATAGGGTCCCGTTTTTACCCTTTGGGTACGGAACCCTAAAAATGTGAGGAAAGTTATAAGTATTGGTTGCTTCTTGGAGGGGCTCGTGGTTTTAAAGGGTCTATCGAATTTTAAGCTACGTGCGATGTCGCCCAAGCGGCACCGCAACCTACTTGTTGGCCGCTACGTCGTTGGCTTATTACAGTTCAACCCTTTTTTTTTATCGTGGAGAAACTCTCATGCATTCTGCACTACCACGGGGAGATAGTGCAGTTATGTGGGACTCTAACCCGGGCATGCGTTAGCACTCATCCGTGAACCCGCCGCGGCTGTCCGTCACCGGACCCTCCTCTGGGGAGTACTCCCCATCACCGGCGCACCAGAACACATAGCACGCCGTGACCACCCCAGGGACCAAACCAGCAAATGGGCGCTAGACGAGCCCGTGTCTGGGCACCCTTGGTCCCCTTGCGACGGGTCAGGTCATTGGCCCCGCCGCCTGCCAATTTTCGGCCGCAGAGGATAGGGAGAGCGGCCAACGTCATATCAACACACCTCCTCCCCTGAGGCCTCCAACTCTCAGCCGCGATGCCTCCCATACGACATAGTGGCCCTCCTCAGTTGCGATGACGCCCAAGCGTCTCAACTGAGGAAATTTTGCAAAAAACTACAAGAAAATCTATAAAAAAATAGAATACCTTGATACCACACTAATATTATAAATGCGAGTTTGTGAGTGTGTGTGTTTATATGTTTGTTACTTCTTCACACTCAAACGGTTGGACCAATTTTGATAAAATTTTGTATGGAGGTAGCTGACACCCTGGATTAACATATAGGCTACTTTTTATCCCGATATTCCCTCGGGATGCGGGTGAAACCGCGTGGCGCAGCTAGTAAAATAATAAGACGATAAAAAATACCCGGAATTTGACTCCGCCAATCACCCCGCCATTTTCAACCCCCCATTTTGAACGCCAACTCAAGTTCCAGCCCCTCGACTGCAGTGAAATTTCAATTGGCACAACTTTCCTAATTAAAAGTCAGTCAAACGTCCTGAGTGAAGCGCTTAATAAAGCGATGAAAGTAATTAGAATTGTTATTGTTTTAACTTATTTTATTAGTTAGTTACAATTAGGTCTGGCTGTCTTGATAGAAAATGGGAAGGGGCTGGATTTTCGGGATTTTCGACTCTCAAAATCATCTTAAACCAACACGTTCTTTTTAAAGAAATTTCGAAACGGCTGGTTAACACTTCCCGTGACCCAAGGGCTGGCTTTTAGCTTGTCCAGAGGCTAAGCATTTTTTTTTTGCGTTATGAATTCATCAAATGACCCCTCCCGCTCTGGGTGGAGCGGAAGGAAGTGTCAGACTCTTACTGACTACCCACCCGTGTTCCTTCCTTAGCCCTTTATGTTCCGGGCCAGCGGTAACCTTTTCGGACAATCCCGCTGACCCGGCAGTGAGGCTAAGCATCGCCATACAACGTGGTAATGCCGCCAGTCTCTTGCGTATATTACCAGTCGACAGCGATGCGGATGAGTTTTCCGAAGCTATTTTCTAGTTTCTGTATAGTTTTAGTTAAGTTAGAATTTAATTTTGTTATTTTTACCTGTCTAAATATAATATATAAATTGAAACCCTAACACTTAAAGATGTGTAAGGGTTGGTTTTAAGATGATTTCAGGAGTCAACTTTAATTTGTAACATGACAATAAAGGGTTGGTGATACTGACGACTGAAGAAAAGTTTTGTGGAAAGTTAAAGAAAAATAAAGATTTAAGGTTCATTAATTACAGTTAGCACGAAAATAAAAAGCTTTAGTTAAACCCTGATTTGCTACTTACAGAGCTATACAGTACAGATCGACTTAAAATAAATATAAACACTATTAATGTTCGGTTTCAAGAATTTATTTATTTTAAAGAATTTTACAATATTCAATTACAAGAGAAATAACACAGAGAATCTTATTAGTTAATAAAGATACAACATCGGGAAGAACCGTCTGTGTGGTGCCGGACTTAAAGAATACCACCACCCCTTACTTCCCGTGGGTGTCGTAAAAGGCGACTAAGGATCGTACCGGAGAATGGGCAGCAGCGTTCTCTATGTATTCCACCATCATACCATACTGCGATCGCCAACCCGCCTGCCAAGCGTGGCGATTATGGCAAACCCTTCCAAAATTGGGGGAGGCCTATGTCCAGCAGTGGACGTCTATCGGCTGAAACGACGATCGGGAAGAATGGCTATTTAAATTAGTTTATCCAGTATCACTTAGAATTATAAGGCTTACAGGTTTTACAAAACTGTTTCTGCTAAATATTTAAAGACGTTTATAGATTTTGACATCTTAATATCATTTGGTAAACTATTGTATAATTTGGCTCCCTCAAATTTTATATTATTATATTTGCCATAATTTGTTCTTGGAATAGAGACTTCTAGAGTGTTTAATTTACTACTTCTTGTGTGTGTAATTGTTGTGTAATTTATATAAATTCCTTGACAGTTCTTGTCAGTAATGAAAAATCTCGCTAGCGAATAAACAAGTTCATTCAACATCAATGCATTGTCACGATTTATTTATTTATCTTGAACATTTTTATGAATCACTGCATTATTTATTGTGTGATGAATTTATCATCTTTTATCTTCTCATGAGGCAATTCTCAGTTATGGCCAGTTATGGTCATAAGCTCGCCACCTATTCCTCCTCCTCAAGCCGTACTCCTCATTACTGAGGGTCGTGATCCTCCCTTGAAAACATCTTTTCCCTGACGATGTTTCGCCATCTCTGTCTACCCTTGGCCAGGTGAAGCGCATTATGAAATTTCGTGTCAAGAGCTTATCTGGTCGGACCATCGCATCGGCTGCGACCTCTTGGTCGTTTACCATCCACCTTGCCGGTAACCATTAGTTGTTCAAGGTCATTGCCATCTTTTCTCGCTATATGGCCGAAAAATTCCAAAACTCTGCGGAGACAGGTCGTAGAGAGTCTGGACTTTATTCTGAGCTCGCGTCGGATAGACTCGTTGGTGCGGAATGCAGTCCATGGTATCTGAAGCAACTTCCTCCAACACCACATCTCGAAGGCGTCTATACGAGCTCTGTCGGCCTTTCTCAAGGTCCAAGTTTCTGCTCCGTACCCGAAAATTGAAAAAAACAGCGTGTTGACCAATTCACTTTGGTATTTCGCGAAATGTTGCGATCTCTCCATATTTTTTGAAGCTGAGACATAGCATTCTTGGCCATGTCTATACGTCGCCACCTATTAAATCAGACTTATATAATCTAACTGGCATTTGGGTGTGCCTACTATAGGTACACTTCTGCCTCTCTCCTTTGTGATATTATCACACATGTGTGATATTATCACACTAATATTATAAAAGCGAAAGTTTGTGAGTGTGTGTGGCCTATGCTGTACCTTCTCATGTAGATTGACAAGAATTCCAATCAATCTATCAGGGACAAAGCCTGGCGAAATATTCCAATATCGTGCGAAAATTTCGATATTGACAATGGGGGTCAAAGTTGTACATAATATGTAGTACATACAGGTCGCTATAGGTGTTATAACTGGTAATTTCCCGCGCATATACCTTACTGTTAATGTAATAATAATTATGTTGTTTATATTGTAAACATTGCGGAGATATGATCGGTCTTATATCACATGAGAACAATCTTACATTGTATATAGGGGATTAGTTAAACATAAACAATAAACTTACTTTCGCATTTATAATATTAAGACAGCAACATAACCATATCATAAATTACGAATAAATAAGCTCTAAAACGACTCACATCTTCCAAACAATAGACGACAAAGTCTATCTTCACAGACAATT